>OX101790.1:38323218-38481507 GCA_944452715.1 Ophion slaviceki
ATAAGGTATCGTATAAGACTTCGTATATCTTCCAGGTTTGGTATCGTATCTGATGGGATAAAATTTTATATGAACGTGCCTGCTCATATATCACATCATATATGTTCAGATATGGTTTCACGCTGCCAACTCGCCTTGGTACCTGACCAGATAAAAACATATATGAGATCTATATAGCGGAGTCTGGTACCGTATTTGATCGGATATGATCTTATACGAACAGATACGTTCACATATCACATCATGTATGTTCAGATGCGAATTTACGGTACCACCTCGCCTCGATACTTAGCCTGATATAAACAGATATGAGTTCATATATGGTCAGGCCAGATACTGTATTTGATCAGATATGATCTTCTTTATGCATATGTAATGTGGAATATGATCAGACCTAATCATACATGATACTGTGAAATGTCAGATATAAATATATCTGATACATATATGACAATATCTGAAACATATATGAACATATTCACTCAGACATGAACTTTTTTCCCGGGAAGAATCTTCCAGAAGGTTCGAGAATGCTGTTGAATGTTCTGTGATGTTCCAGAACGTTCTATAATGTTCTAAAATGTTCCAGAACATTCCAGAATATTCTAGAATGTCCCAGAAAGTTCTAGACCTTCGAAGGAACTTCCGGTTCCGGAATGTTCTAGAATGTTCCAGGTCGATTTGGACCATCAAAGGGACTTCCCGTTCATTTTTCATAATTCTAATTCACATTTGATAGGAGCTGGCTGGCTTTGTCCCAGCGAAGCGAGGTTAACCCCGGCTAGTAGGTAATAAAGAGCGCAAATTTATTCATGGGTTCTTATTCACCCGGTCACAAAAAATCCCATCCAGTATATTTGTTTTGTGAGTTAAAAAAAATCATCAATCTGAAATGCTGGAGAACAGGGGCGCCATTGTCCAGTTTTTGCCCCAGCTCGGAAAAATTGTAGATCCGAGGCTGGCGTATAGATACGTACGTGTAATGTGCGTCGAAGATGAGCGATGGAGTATTCGCACACCCTCGACATCGACGGACTCGCTGGCCGCACCTCAATCTCGCGCACCTAATCGCGATCTATCTGTACACCTTCGTGCTGTCGCTACAGTTTATACTCATCGTCCTTCGCCATTTATAAAATTTGCCAATCGTGTACGTCGCGCGCCATTGGGAATTAATTCGCACGGAATCGCAGCAGTATCGATTCGCCGATTGGGGTCTCGTCGCATAGGAAGAAAAATGAATGGGTTTCATGGAAATGTGATGTTTTGGCTGTTCGACGCAGTTGAATCACTCGAGCGGAAATGTCGGTTTTCTTGATGAGGATGAGGTTGATTATGTTGAAGTTTGCATCGTTGGAATGCAACAGAATTTAATTTTTCTTCATTGTTCACATTTTATGTCTGAGATCTCGATCTTAAATCTTCATCTACGATTTTTTTTCAACAGTGATAAAAATAAAGCAATTGAAAAATAAAAAATCGTTGCATTCCAACGATGCAAACTTCAACGCCATTGGGTTTTACATCTTTGGAATTTTTTAAAAACTGTTGAATTTTTTAAAAACAAAACATAGATATATCAAATGAGTGAATCCTAAAAAAAGTACAAATCTTATCTTATAAAGTATATCTTGAAAATCGATTTGAATGACATAACGGAAAAACCACTGTAATTATCGTTTGTTATTTATCTTACTGCACTTTGACATAATATCACCACAAACGTACACGCTCACGAAGCGTGCAGTTTGTGTTTCAACACGCGAAGTTGTTTTTCGTGCCGTTTCACATATTCTCGATTGAAACGTGGTAAAAATTCGCAAACGCCTTTCATCGGAGAACAGTGTAGAATTCAATTGGGTCCCAAATGAGGACTCCCTATGTGCGGTGTCCCTAATAAATCCCTAAAAAGATGGGATGCACCTTGGAACCAACAAATTTGTGCACGGCATTACAAAAGGATATTTTTTTTTGGAATACACAACAAACAACGTCTTGTTCGTTGTATCTCCCAAACGACATCAATGAGGAAATAGCCCTGAATCCACTTGACTTCCAATGTGGACTGCGCATCAAATCCCTAAACTGCCGTCATGGGAAAGAAGGTGGCATCTACAAAAAAAAAATCGAAAATGCGTTTTACTATACAGAGCTATGGGAAATTTCGATTTTATTGTAGATGCCGCCTTATTCCATATGACAGCAGTATAGATATGTAGTAGCATCTGGGGCCCCCAACAAATTTCTGCACAGGTTCAGCCTCATTTTTTAGAACCAAGATCAAAGCTTCTTCTATTAGGTAGCGCAATAAAAGGAGCCTAACTTTTTACCCCACGCAATCAGCACGAGAGATCCTCCCCAGCGACGTCTGATTAGCCAAGCTGCAAAGTGAAACTTCTCCCATTTTCGTTCCTCGCGCAGTACCACCCAAGTGTAGTGATACCTCGTTCCATAAGATTACTTCTTGTCCCATGGGAATATCCTTCACGAAGCCTGGCTAAGCAGGTCCCGTTAGAAAATGAAAAACAGGGAACATTTTCACTCGTAGATTTAAAAGTACAAATGAAGCGCGACACAGGTCGGGGAAACCAAGTTGTACCAACTCATTTTCGTCAGACGAGCCGCAGGTATCCTAAAAAGTTCCCAGCACCATCGAAGAGTTGCCTCGGCTCATCTGTATCCAACCCCTCAACAAGTGGCTTAACCCACTTCGCTCTCTTCGTGGTATATTTTGAAATTCAACTTCTCACAGTGAAGCAAACTTCACAACTATTGAATGGGGTCATCTGTGGTATCTCGGCCAGTATCTTTCTAATTGGACGAAAAAAATGATTGCATTTTTCAACGATAGAGCTGAAAGATCTCCCACTGAAAAAAGAAAACAACGTATCACTGCAAATTTCAGTCTCCATCAATCCATTGGCCTGGTTACATCGTCCGGGCCAGTTGATGTCATCGACCGAGCCGTAATAAAAATACACGTGAGGCGATTGATTATTTCTTTTTTTTTCTTCAGATTCTCGAATGGTCGGGTGTGCCTTTGATCGATCGAAGTTTCGAGGACGTGGCGCACATAATCGAACACACTGCAGATGTGGCCGAGCTCGTTGTGGAACACGCCACCGACATGTGAGTCTCTCTCTCTCTCTCTCTCTCTCTCTCTCTCTCTCTCTCTCTCTCTCTCTCTCTCTCTCTGTCTTCCATTTTTTTCCTGTTCCTGATGCACAAACGAAGCCGGTAGTGCGATTGCAAAACGAAAGAACAAAAAGCCAAACACCAAAAACAAAGAGAACAGTGTCGAGCTTGCACGTGGAAACAATGGCCAAAGCACTCGTTCACACTCGACGACTCATTTTTTTGTCCCTGTCGAAGGTCTTTTTCATTTACTTCACGTCTCGTGTATTTTTTTTGTTACTTCCTCGCAGTATCGACCTACTCGACGATCCGGGAATGCCGAGCTCCGGAAAAAATTCAGGCAACATGGGGCTCCAATTAGGTAAGTTTGGGATCGAAAGCAATCACGATTGATGCGAATGGGGGGGGGGGGGCAGCGGAGTTTGAAACTCTGTAAAGTACGTGCCCGTATTGCCACAGGTTTCCCACAGTTTCCCCGTGCCCTCGTGTAAACACAGCAGTGCATTGGGAAACGAGTGGCAATGGGATCGTTAAATCCTCCAAAGGCAGGTATTGGGTGTACAAATAAAGTCTCGGTCTGAGCATGAAAACAGCTGTATTGAACATTCGAACGCAAAAATGTTCCCTCTTGGTCTGGTGTGGTATAATACCAATCTGGTAGACTATTTTTCCGGATCAACAGCTTAACGTAACCTCAAAATATACATCGTGAGCACAGTGAGCAAAATGAGTTGCAATAACACGCATACCAGGCACTGTATGCTTTTCGCGTTCAAATTGAAAAGAAAATACTTCCGAGGCTAAGGAGATGATTCGTCAGGCATTGGAGGAAGATGCTGTAGCCATCAGTACCGTGAAGAAGTGCTTTCAAAGGTTCCGGAGTGGAAATTTCAACCTCAAAGATGGCGAGAGAGCTGAACGACCAAAAAAATGTGAAGACGAGGATTTGGAGCAGTTGCTGATTTTCCAAAAATATCAAAATCTAACAAAATGGCGTAGTTATGAAAAAAGTCTGTTTTCTTGCCTATAAAATGGTCGTTTTTTTAATGCCAAATCGTCCATTTTCATCCAATCAACAATATCCTACGTCATAGTAGAGTAAATATATTCAAGAGTACACAGTTCAAATTTCAAGTAAATTGGGTAATCTCTTTGGGTAAGCTCTTTGAGTTACAATTCAGCAAATTTGAAAAATCTCATTTCGAGAAAAAAACATTTAAAGATTTAACTGTCGATTTTTGCAAGATAAAATGACTTTTTAAAAAGGCAAAAAAAATCGATTTTTTGAAAGTGTCACACTGGTATAGCCCATTAAAAAAGCTCGGCAAGATTCAATCTGGAATGTTCCAGAATGTTCTGGAATGTTCCAGAATGTTCTAGAATGTTCTAGAATGTTCCAGGGTGTTCTAGAATGTTCCAGAATATTCTAGAATGTTGCAGAATGTTCTAGAATGTTCCAGAATGTTCTAAAATGTTCCAGAATGGTCTAGACCTTCGAAGGGAATTCCTGTTCGTATTGCTGCATGACAATGCCAGACCACACACAGCAAAAAGGACCAGAGACGCTTTAGATTCGTTGGGCTGGGAAGTTTTGCCAAACCAGACTTGGCTCCATCGGATTTTCACTTGTTCCGATCGCTCCAACATCATTTGGCTAATAGTCACTTCAAAACCTTCGATGAAGTCAAAAATTCCATTACCGACTTTATCCACTTGACACCACCATCATTTTACCGCCAAGGAATTCGCAATCTGCCTGACAGGTGGGGCAAATATGTGGAAGCAAACGGAGATTACGTTCCGGATTAAAATGAACTTTGACTTTAAGTAAATAAATAATTATTTTCATGAAAATAGGCCGACAGCTCATTTGTACGCCTAATACCTAGGGAAATTGGAAATGGTACCGTAAAACGGGGTTACTTTGACATCAAGCGTAACTTTGACAGTTTTTGGAGCTACTTTAACCGGCGCCAGAACCGGGGTGTAGGCTTTTTTTAGGGGCTGAAGGAAGATGGGGGTGGACTGATGCTAAACTACAACCCCTACGAGGTCGGCGTCGTGAGAAAAAATGTTCAGAAAAATTCGGGCTTCAGTTTTGTCCACAGCGCCGAAGTCGTGGTAGTTCATTTTGGGAGTGACAAAGTGGGGTGAAATTTTGAAAAATCAGTTTTAATTAAATAACTCTTCAGGATAAATTCGTATACTTTTTGTTCAAATGGGAACGTTGTAGCCCTTGAAAAAACGCGTCGATTGAATATTCGACCATCACTCTCCAGTAATATCTTCACCCCCACACAATTGTAGAAATACCAAAAAATGTGTTTATTGAATAACTAAAAAACAACCGATTTTTCGGGTATGGTTTAAACGTAGGAAATGTAGAGAAGCGTTTTCTCTATATCTTCGTTTGTATGGACCACCCTTGAATTTTTTTTCCCACCCCTCTCGGGGGTTGAAAATAAAAAAATGAAATTCGGGGGAAACTATTGACCGCACAAATTCGCCACCGTAGAACAATTTGTGGCTTGAACCCTCAGCTACATTCTTGTCAACAGCGCCAAACTCGCATCTCTTTATTTTCGGTCAATAGTTTTCCCAGAATTTTATTTTCACTTTACAACATCCGAGAGCGGTTGGAAAAAGCAAAATTCAAGGGTGGTCCATAGAAACGAAAATATACAGAGCATTATTCTCTACATTTCGTCCATTTAAACCATCCCCGAAAAATCGATTGTTTTTGAGTTATTCAATAAACAATTTCTTTTTTTCATATTTTAACAATCTTTTAGGGTAAATATATTATCGGAGAGGGATGATCAGATGCTCGATCGACGCGTCTTTTCAAGGGCAACAACGTTCCCATTTGAACAAAAATTGTCTGCTTTTTTTCCTAAAAAGTTATCGAATTAAAACTGATTTATTTAAATTTTACCCCACTTTTTCACCCCTTAAATGGACTTCGGCGCTATGGACAAAAATAAAACCCGGATTTTTCCGAACATTTTGCCTCCCGGCGACGACCTCGTAGGAGTTATATTTTGAAATTAATCCACCCCCATCCCCCTTCATCCCCTAAAAAAACCCTGCACCCCGATTTTTAGGCAAACTAGAACTTGTCAAAACACTAGCCTTCTATTTTTTTCCGATTCCAATATACAGCACGACTGTACTAATTGTTTTATCGGAGCATGAAAAGATGGAATTTAGAATGTTAAAAAAAAGTTACCTCGAAAAAACTTCCAAAATCTATTCAAGTTTCATGGTACCACGCGAAATATTCGTACGAGAGACATATGCTCGCCATCTCCACTTCCGTAGAATGTTCTCCTCGCCAGGGTGCCGAGTGAAAATTCGAGGGTGAACTTACGAAATGGTTGCGTTTAATTTTGCAGAATCCGAAACGGAGAAAACGCCCACGTCGTCGAAAGGACGAAGGACCCTACCAAAGACGCCGGTATAACGAGTTCATAAATTGAGCCTACAAAGTGTGACCTCTCTTATCTCTTATCTCTACCTCATTATCGCTCACTCTCTGTCACCACTAATTACACAACCACCGGAAAATTCCAGCGAAAAAATCTCCCCTCGCCCTCTCGCTCTCTGTTTCTCTTATCCACCATCCGTCTTCATTTTCACGCTGCGCTCTTTGAAAGATTATCATTTTTCTTCATCTCGCCTTCATTTTCGATTCCATCGCAATTTTTCAGTACGATAATGTATACGTATATATATATATACATACAATTGCGGCTATTTGGATGCGGTGTTATAATTAATTACGCTCCGGATATCGGGAAGCCGATGCAAACACGTGTGGCACTTTTCTAGCTGTAGATGTAAAAAAAATGTCGTTTTCTTCAATCTTCATTATATGTTATTGCTGTGATTAGTATCGTTATTATTATTTTGTAAATAACGATTACTCATAGTACATATACATCAAATTAATATACGTGTTGAATATTGATATCGTTATTGTTTCGTAACAGCAACAAAAAATTCTCCTTTTCAATAATTATAATCACGAGGAAAAACGCCGTAGGCACTCGAGTGGAAGGATGTCATACGAGATAAATATATCCGCATCTTCGAGTTTGTAATTGGAATTAAAAAATAAAGTCTTTACAAAACGGTACGAATTGACAGATCAAAGTTGGAGAACTTCATGGATCGAGTCTCGGTTGCTCTGTTCGAAATTCTAACCTTGAATTGAATTAAAGGTGCTTTTAGAAATTAAACGTAAACTTTTTGATGATTTATTTTTATCGTAAACAAATATTTTACTACGATTCTTTATATAGCTCGTGGAAGTTACTTGAAGGATAAGTGCAAATTCCTTTGGACTTGTATCGAAGATAGAATAATTTGTAAATCGACCCTGCGTGAAGTCACTCGGAATAATTTTCGAATCCCTTTTCGTAATTGTCTAAAAAAATCGAAATTTGACCAATTTCCTTAAATACATAAACACGCATATATATATATATATATATATATATATATATATATATATATATATATATATATATATATATATATATATATAGAAAATAAATATAAATATATTGATACCATATGTGCAAATCCTAAGAAAGACGACTGACCCGTAAATAATAAAATGGGTGGACGCTCGATAATCGTACATGTGTGTGCGGGGAAAATTACGCCTCAATGATAATACATCGACACAGAAAAATTTATTATTATTAATGTTATTGATGTTTATCATTTCTTTTCAAGTACCATGTTCGTTGTGTCACAATCTCTCACCCACACACACTTAGGTAAAAAAAACACACACATGCTATATATGTATATTGTGCGTGTATATACAGGGTGTCCCAGAACTGAATGCGTTCCCTGAAATGGGGGATTGGGGGTGAAATTCTGAGTCGATCGATATAAGCATGTCTGAGTATCAGATCAACCCCTGAATTATGATTAATTTTTAAAGGCGGGCCAATCAAGTGCGCCTGCCTTTGAAAATTAATAATAATTCAGGGGTTGATCTGAGATCCACACATGCTTATATCAATCGATTCAGAATTTCACCCCCAACCCCCCATTTCAGGGAACGCATTCAGTTCTGGGACACCCTGTATATATACAGGGTGCCCTGTTATCCTACTATAGATCACCCATATTATGTCCTACTATATGCTGGAATTTCAGCTTAGTAAAAGTCTCACGGTTTTCGAGATAAAAATATCTGCTTTTGGTTTTTCGCATGCCATTTCTATAAATGATAATTTTTTGACGCGGTTTTTTTTAAATACACTGGCTTATTTGTTTTATCTAAAAAATGAACTTTTTAACCTTAAATGTTAAGAAAACTTTATGAAAAAAAGATCTTATGCAGAATTTCCATACAAACCAATTCGAACACCCGACTTCGATTAGCCTACAGTGTAAAAAAAACTTACCATGCATATCGAGCCAATTACGTTAAAAAAGTTGTTAAGTTAATGTCGATTCATATTATTTGTAGAAATGACATGCGGAAAAACAAAAGCAGATGATTTTTTTTTCAAAAAAATAACAAATTGCAGCATATAGTAGGACATGATCTGACCTTTCGACAGTTTCAAGATCATCCATTCATAAGAGGACACCCTGTATATATATCTGTCTATTTTTATATTCTGTCCTCTGTTCCGCGACACTTCTCAAACGCGCGGGAATTTTCGTTTTTAAATTTCGCGGTTAAAATCGATCTATCGTCGTCGTTTCAGATAATTGAATGAGCAAAAAAAGAAAAGAAAAGTGTTTTAGACGCGCGATGTAATCAATGGAAAAAAAAATTCGATATATAGGATTTCTAGCATTCGTACAATCAGGTGTTAGTTCACGTCGACGAATGTACGGGAGGAGAAAAGACGCGAAAATCCGCGTATAAAACGTCATCGCTCTCGTGAAAATTTTGAAGCACTTTCCTACGCTCGTCGAACGGGGAAAAAGAACTAAAAACACAAAAATGCTTTCGTACAATCAACGGTAGTGACTTGTCGTTGCGCGAATAAAGAATTGCTCTCGATCTTTCCTTTCCATTCTGAATCTCGCTGCTTCGCGGACATTCATCATTTGAGCCTTTCGTAAACTATGAAAAAATAATACGCGATGTTCGACGGGTTATGCCTAGTTGTGACAGTCGCAAGCAGCTCGTTTTTGGGATTTTTAAAGTAGAACATCACGATGATATGTTTCTACGAAAATGAGGTATTTGAAAAAAGTATCATCTAAAGAACACTCGGGCATTTTTTTGTGTAAAAATATTTAATTTTCTTCTTTTCCTCTTTCTCTCTTAATCGAAGGAATTTCCGAAATATAAAAAAAAATTATTTGCTATTGTAGATATAAAAAAAGTTTAATTTATTTGATATTCCAATGTAATTTGATATTGTCTGTATAAAAAAATATATTTCTATATCATTGGATATTGTAGATATTTTAAAAAATGTAATTGTTTTGATATTTCAATTTATTTGATATTTTAATATCATTTGATAATAATTCGAGATAATTTATTTGTTTTGATTTTTACGAAAAATTTTCATTTTTCGTTCGTCAAATAGAAAGTATAACATCGGAAAAAAAATCCTTCGACGAAATACTATATTTTTACATCTAGAAAAAGCCCCAATCATGTCAGAAACATGGATGCAGGAGTTTTTGAGGGGCCAGGTTGAAATTCCGAACTTTGAATGCTCCGACGGTTTAAAATTCCGAATTTTAATGTTCCGAAATTCAAGATGCGCCGGGTCGAAATTCCGAACTTTGACACCGTCAAAATAATTCGGCTATGGAAGTTTTAAAAAGTTTTTAAATTTTCAATAAATCGTCGAATTATTTCAAGATTTTTTTTTTAATTAAGTAGTGATTTTGCGTAATTTTTTAAATTTTTCTAGAGAATATCTAGAAAATCTAGAAAATGTTATACGTTCTACATCATTTGCAGTCAACTATGTAGACTTTTGCTGGCATGATCTTGACATGAGAGCCGGGTTGAAATTCCGAACTTTGAATGCGGCGACGGTTTAAAATTCTTAATTTTAATGTTCCGAAATTACAAAGGTCGTCAAGATTATGCCAGCGAAAGTCTACACAGTTGACTGTAAATGATGTAGAACGTATAACATTGTCTAGACAAATTGCAAAATGGAGGTAAAATTATTTCTTAATAAAAAAAAATCTTGAATTAATATGTCGATTTATCGCAAATTTTGAAAGTTCGGAGTTTCGAGAAAATTTTGATTTTCGGAGTTTTGGTCTTTCGTGTAAAATTGTTTCGAAGTAGTATATTTTCGGAGTTTTGAGCGTTCTGATCATTCCACATTCGGAATTTCAACCCGGCCCCGTTCAGATTTTCGGAGTTTTGGTCTTTCGGGTAAAATTCTTTCGGAGTTTTGATCTTTCGGGGTAGTATTTTTTCGAAGTTTTCCGGCTCCGTTTTTGACCTACTTTGCTCACCAACTTTGAAAACGTACTTCCTACCGTAAAAACTATATTGTTTTTGAAAAAAAGTGATTTTTCGACTTTTACAGCTAAGCATACCCCCTCAAAGGGTTTGCATCGTTGAAACGCAACGAAAATAATTTTTTCTTCATTTTTCTTATTCCTTCATGTCTACAATGACGAAATATTTTTTGTGTACATTCAGGCTGTACATCTCCGATGAAATACTGATAAAACGTTTCAGTGATTTTCGTAATTCAAATTTACGGTTACCTTTCGTAATTATTTTATTTCGTAATTAATTTACGGTTACCTTTCGTAATTAAAATCACGGTCACCTTTTTTGTTACCTATCATAATAAATTCCACGCGCAATAATTGCGGCAAAAATGTGTCACCGTACAGCGAGATTCGTTGTGGAAAATCGCGCGACGTCGTAGAAAGAAAAAAAACCAAATCTCTGAATACGAGCTTCGAATTTAATCATTATCGTAATTAGAATTACTCTCTACCACATTTGACGTAATTTTTCGCGTAATTATTCGGACGGGAAAGAAGATTAAAAAAAAAACGAACGGGCCTCAAGTCAGAGAACTTTGGTGGAATGATTCGATGGGCGATGTAATCAATTTCTTCCAGTCGAATACGACAATTTGCCATATCGTTCGCCACAGGAAACGTCTGAATATAGTCGTAACGTTGGTCTAGAGACGTCCCGATGTTCTCTCCACACACGAGTCTAAATGTGAACTTTTATCTAAACGAATTTCTACCTGGGCATAAGGAAGATTGAACGCGCTGAAAAAAAAGATAACTGGGAGCAAGAAATATTTACTTTGGATTGCAGTAATTAAGAATTCATCCAAGTGTTAGGCGAGCGTATACATGTTTGTGTGGGTGTACTCATTATTTCGTAGGCTTACATAGAAGTAATTAAAGGAGGGAAGAAGAGCGTAATAGGTACGCTTCGATATACGTATAGTCGCGATGCTGAAGTTTTCATCGCTTCGAATGCAATAGAAATTATTTATTTTCCTAATCGCCCAAATTTTCGTACATCATATTCAGGCTTCAAAAATCGATCGAACATTTTTTTCGAATTCTTTTTAGAGTTTCGCAATGTAAATGTGCAAAGAAGCACTTTGGACGATGGCAGAAAATAAAGAAAAAACAAGAACATTTTCGTTGTGCATCGCAGTGGTGGAAACTTGAACATTCATAGTTTCGTAATGGAAGACCCGAAGAAAACGAATATCGAGACGAATATTACACGTTAACATAAATTACCTTATTTTTTATTAATCTTAATTACGCTTTTACACCTTTTTATAAACAGCCTTAATTTTCGCTTACTCCTTATCTCATCTTCTCCCCCCTTCTCTCCTCCTCGATATATATATATGGATACACGTTACTTTCCAAAACGCCATCGTTTCTTTTTTTCCCCGTGATTTATGCTCAAATTGTATCGATAGTTGCGCTTAAACGCTGGCTTGACGATTTAACGCAAAAAAACCCAAAAAAAAGAAAGTTGAAAAAGTGTCAGTTGGGGCGAGCTGCGTCGTTTCTTCGAAAATATGAAGATTGTCTCCGGGCGATGAGCAATTGAAAAAAAAAGTAAAAAATTAAATGCTTTTCGCAAATACAATCGTGTCACAGAGCCCCGACCACTTTCGAACGAATTTAATTCAATTTTCACAGCCTCTTGACGTGCCGTCGATTTCGTTCATTTTTTTTCCCACATTTCTTTCGGTTGTAGAAATAAATCATTAACGCGTCGTTGATCCCCGAAAAAGCGGCAATGGAATTTCCAAATACCAACACAAAAAAAAACGTAAAGAAACCGCAAAAAGATAAATATATCATGTGTGTAAAACTGAATGTAAACTGGCAATAAAAGAAAAACGTTACGGAGAAGTATATACGATGTATAAAAATTATACGAACAGTAGGGACTTGGAAAAAAAGACGCCCTATCCTCTTATCACGCTTTCTATCTCCGTCTTTTTACTCCAGATCGCTCAAATTATTATTCCGCCCACTTTCAGTCGTAAAGTCATTTTAGCGATTTTTTTTATACGCTTCCAAAGTACATTTTGTGCTGCATCTCTCGCTTACTCCCCCGCTGTTTTTTCAATTCCTCCTCTTTTCGGTATCTTTGCTTCTTCACGTTTTTTTTTACCCACCTTTGCTTTCCAAACCAAATTTTAACCAGAAAAAAGAAAAGATAACCGCTGACGAGTCACGAAAGAGAAAATGTAAGTTGTCATGTCAAACAACGTAGCATAAATATATGCATATTGATAATGATATGATAATAATGGCCCTCACGCTATCTCTCCCAACTGGCACGAATCTAGTGTGTATTAGCATACATACATATATATACATAGCTATATATATATATATATATATATATATATATATATATATATATAGCTATATATATATATATAATCTTATATATTTTTTATATTATCATTATTACGATTGAAGTTTTGATTTTCTCTTTGCTCAATTGAAATTTCGCTCTCGTGCGTGTGTGTCTCGAATGTCTCGCAACATCAACAAAAACCGAAAAAAACGTTACACCCAACGTGACAAACATTTAAAGTCTTCATTGGTACTATCAGTGGTCGGTACAAATTTACGTTGGATATTCGCTGTGCAAGAAAAATATTCCATTACGTTTGTTATTATAATTGCTGCAACCTCTTTGCGTAAAATTTGCTAAATTTCATACGGAGACCAAGCCGAACGACCATTCCCAACGTGTACTTGAAAACCAGAAAAAAGTCTCCCTACTTGAGGTGAAGTGACTTAGAATTACCCTAGAATTACAAATAGCCAAAATTTCGAATTGATGAAAGCAGCCATTTTTCGAGTACTTCTTTTCCCCCCTGGAATTGCCCCGAAAAAGATTTTGGCTTGTATTTTTTGTAAAAAAGAAGAACTTTTCGATGGGCATTACATTTTTCTATGGCGAAAGACACTTTGAAAGAAAAACGAGGAAATCGATTTACATTGAATAGCGAGGGGATAAAATTGACGGGCTGACGATCGCAAAAAAAAAGGTCCTATTGTCGAGTAGCCTGGTCTCCGGAAAGGCAATTTTTCCCTAGTATTTCCACTCTGCTAGCTCGACACTAACGACGAGAACAAAAAATCGTGACAACCTCACCTCTCGTTGGAGTGCGATAGACGAAAAGAACGAGGGATAAAGTTCCGAAAAGAATATACCTCCGAATAATTTGGAATTTTGCGTACGTGTGTATTTTTACTCGCTGATCATGAATATGATAGCCAAAATACCCGCAAATTTGATTTTCAGGGTTAAAATTCACGAAAACTGGTTTTTAAAAAGTTTTTCGTATTTGTTGTAATAAATATTGTTCTTAGAGAAAAATGTTAGCTGTAAAAGTTGTAGCCTATAGAGAGATTGATCTTTTATGTTCTATACAAGTTTTGTCTAAAATGAATCTGTTTCGAGAAAAATGGGATAATGTTCCAAAAAGTACATTTCCATTAGTTTCGATATTATGCACTTACGCACTTTACCGCCGGAAGGTTGCAGTTTGATCTTTAACGCTATACGCATACCTAAATGATAAAGAACTCACAACACAACAAACAAACCCAAATAAACCCAAACAACACACAACAAAACAAACAAATCAAACAAGAACAACACACCAAACAAACCCAAGCAAACACCAACCTTCCCGCGGTAAAGTGCGTAAGTAGATAATATCGAAACTAATGGAGTTTAGCAAAATATATTTGTCGGAGCATTATCCCATTTTTCGCGCAACAGAATGGTTATAGACAAAAACTGTATAGGACATAAAAGATTAATCTTTTTATAGGCTACAACTTTTGTCGGAGGCATTTTTCTCTAAGATCAACATTTATCAAAATAAAGTAGAAAAACTTTTTAAAAAATAAGTTTTTGTGAGTTTTAACCTTAAAAATCAAATTTGCGGGTATTTTCACTATCATGCTCGTAATCAGCGAGTCAAGATACATGGGTACACGAAATTGCAAATTTATCGGAGGTATGTCCTTTTCGGAACTACACTCAGAACGACAAAACGGGGGAAAAACGTCATGCAAGAGAAAAAATGAACTAGAGGTACCAGGGAAAAGCCTATTACACACTGCGTCCTCGAATAGTTGTTTTTTTTTTTTCATTTATTTGTAAAAAAATATATATGAATCTCTGAACACGCTGTTATCGTAGCACTTACCTCGAGCGTTGGCTGCCCCCGCCTCCCCCGAGCGCAGAATTTTTAGCCACTTTTGTTGCCGTACATAGTTCAACGGAAATAAAAGGAAAGCCTGGAAAAAAGAGAATCGTGGACCGCATATTATACGCTATGAGATCCAGTCTGTACATCCACGTAGACGCCCAGTAAACACGAAGCTTCGCTTGCGTAGAATTAAAAACCAACCCCCCGCATAACTCTCCCTTGGACATGAATAATTAAGCAATCTGTGCAGACCCTCGAAAGAAAAAATAAAATCGGGAACGTAGAGAAGAATATAAAATGATACTCCGAGACGATTTACGTCCTTGATTTATCACGATTATTATCATTATTCGGCGCTGACCGCGGGTGATAGTGCGAGAGGGTTTTTTCTCTATCGATCGATGACCAACATACCTGTCGAAATTCGAAAACGTAAAAGGCAATTTCGCACTGCTGGAATGCAATTAAAATAATTTTTCAACCGAATTTTCCAAATTTTTATTTGGAATTTATAGGTCGAGATAATATCGCAAATATTATTTAGAATCCTCAAGGGGTTAGGCTACTGTGACAACCCGAAAATCAGGTTTATTTTTCCAATTTGAAGGAATAAGTGAGATGATTGAAAAATCGTTTGGACATTTATTTTTATATGCATTGACAAAGTTGTGTACCAAATTTCATTAAAAATATTAATAATTAGAAAAGTTATAAACAATCTCGGGAAGGGCCTTTAAGGGATAGGGCTACAGTAGAATTTTCAAAAAATGGATTTTTTTTTCGCTAAAACGGTACTTCATCTTCATAAGAATAAGTAACTATTCGATTTATAGCAAGAACATTTTTTTTCATCGACTGTGAACGTATAACATAAGCCCACCTCTGGCACGGCCATAGAGTACCTAAAAAAAGATAACAAAAGAAAATATTAGTAGTCGGCCATTTTGTACATGAAAGAAAAATATATATATATTTTCTAACAGCTTAAT
This sequence comes from Ophion slaviceki, assembly GCA_944452715.1. NCBI lineage: Eukaryota > Metazoa > Arthropoda > Insecta > Hymenoptera > Ichneumonidae > Ophion > Ophion slaviceki. The sequence continues at coordinate 38,339,048 of OX101790.1, forward strand.
ATTCATACTCATAAAATTATATGAACATAATTTTTTGAGTATGAATATCAAGCTGTTAGAAAATATATATATATATTTGTTTTATATATATTTGCTTATATATACATAAAATTATATTATAATTATTTATTATATTTTTTATATATACATAAAATTGTATTCATATAATTTTATGAGTGAATCACTTTTTCGTACGAAAAAGTTGTTAAATTCGCACATGATTTTATACTTGTTACTGTGGCCTAACCCCTTCAAGATGAGAAAGAAACGAGGGTATGAAAAATAATTTTTGTTGCATTTCGACGATGCAAAGTTGAACGTCAGTGATCGATGTGATAATGGTAATATTCAAAAGGGCATAAATACAAGGACGGGATAAACGAGCATTGATTAAACTCCAGAGAAAAAGGAAAACGTTAATTGTCCTGATCTCGCGGGTAAATTCGCTCGAGGCCTTTCTTTGCTTCCCTTTGTGACATTCATTTTTGCCTTGACTTCTAACTCGATCAGCCTTTTTTTTCTACGTTCATTCATCTTCGATTTCTCTGTGTCTCCCTCTTTCCCTCTGTCTGTCTCTCTATCGCCCCCTCGCTAATGTCTTCATCATCAACTGTGTCTTTGTATGCATATATCGCATTTTTAAATCATCTTGCAATATCTCTGTTCTGAATTATTGTGCTAAATATCCCGAGTCAATATACGATCAATTAGTCACCCACGTAGAGCAAATCAGGTAAAGAAAAGCTTTTACGATTTATCCCCGACTGCATTGCATGCGAATTAAATATTGTACTCTCTCGTGATATATGAAGTAATGCATTTCTACTATTTAAGTGCATTTGCATCCAGGGAAGACTGGGACAGAGGGACGAATGAATTATCTGTGATTTATTTACGGGCCATCGATTTTTTCCATACTTTGTGAAATATCATGGCGAAGTTGAAGTGAAATTTTAGCATTTCAACAAAAAAGATCATATTAATTGTTCCTTGGTCCCATTCTTTACTATTTTTAATCAGAATTAACATTTATAATCTTTTCAATTGAAATTATAATTTCAATTACAATTAATTGCTATGAAAAATTCAAACGAATTAACAGAAAAAGTCAGAAAAATAAAGACAAATATATTGTCCCAGGATTCTCCACTCTTTTCTGCTGTATCTTTTGAATTGATTATTTACGGAGGTTGGAGCGATTCAGTTGAGTCAAATGACGGTTTATAAATTATGTTTTTAATTTACCTAAAAAATGCATATGACGTATAGATTTATTATGTAGATGCTATTTTTTTAAATATATAATTAAAGGGCAAAATTATGCATTTTTATAGTTGCATAAATTAGACAATTTAAATTAGAAATAAATTTTTGTAAATTAGAAAAAACTTTTGTGTTACTACCAACTTGAAAAAGTATAACATTATCGATGATTATCATGAAAAAAAACTACGACAGCGAATGTTTAATACAACTCACAAGGAAATTTCGAATACTTTATAATTATGCTTATTTATATTTATATCACGAGATTATTTATTATTACCATTAATTAATATGAAGTGTTGGCGAAATACGGCAACTTCGCGGACATTGAGGTTGGCAGGAATGCTCTTCATTCGCCAGCCAAGATTCGTAATCTTTTATCAAACCTTGATCGTTCAATATTCAATATACATGGTTTACGATGGGCAAGATGAGGATTTTTTTTCTAAATGTTTACAAAGGTTTAGCTTGCGTTAATCCGTTGTTACAAATGGTTTATCTTTCTGCTAAATAACAAAAAAAAATTACATAACCTTTAGTGGTAAAGTCTTGCCCATCCAACCGCACGTTAAATTACATACATTAAACTATTTTTTATCTCCGGTGTTTGATGGTGAAAAAATTTACAAAAATTCGTAAAGACTCAGTATAGTCTAAACAATAACAAGTATTTTTTATTAAATTTAACCTTGGATTGTGGCTAACGCTCCAACCTCCTTAAATGAATTTCAAATGAATCCAGTAGCCTCTGAGAAAGCTGAAAGCTGACAAACGAGCTTTTCAATATACAGAATATACGTGTAGGAAAATATCATATGAAATATTCATTGATATTTTGTACCTCTAAATTTTGTAGATCCATATATATGTGAGTTGGAGTCAAAGCATTGGAGCTTCAAAGCGTAAGGGACGATCCAACGTAGGCGTTGGGTGTTGACTTCGTGTCAGTTAAATGCCTGGAGTTTATTTACTCAATTTTTCAATATATATATATATATATATATATATATATATATATATATATCGGAAAATCATATTTCTCGTTATATATTTACGTGCGAAAACTCCCGAGCGCGAACTCTTCACCGTGAAATTTGCTTCTCGTGGACAGTCAAACTCTCCGCCTCGCTCGCTCTTTAAAAAAAAAATTTCCATGGAAACAGGAAGAAAAAAAGTAGCTGTTGCGAATCTCGATAGAAGAGAGCGTGCCAGTGGAAATTGCGCGTGGGTATTTTCTCGCTATATCGAAAAACGAGAAAAACTTTGCGGAGATAAAGTTTTATTCATCGATAGATCACGAATGCAACATCCATTCGCCCACCAGGAACTTCCGTGTGACTGGTATACTCCCGTCAAACTCAATAGTCTGTATAGGCGAAAACGAATCATCGAATCATCGAGAGATAATAATTATTCAAATTGGTCCGAGGTTCTCCTCGTATCTCCTCGATTCGTATCAAAGTTTACGTCGAACGTATTCAAAATTATCTTTCATCGTTTGTACAAGGTGGCACGAGAAGTGATGATCAAAAGGAAAATCTAGATGCCTCGTAGCAATACTTATCCGTCCCCATATAAGCTCTACGATCGTTTTTTAGTTTTCGAGAAAGAAAGCATTTTTTAATATTCTTTCGAACTTTTCCGGAGCACAGGTTTCAATTATTTGCTCTCTTGTGCCTGTACTCTTTTCTTTGAAGTTTTTGGGAGTATTTAGACTACTAAGTATTGGGAGTATTTGGACGACTAAATATTGGGAGTATTTGGACTACTAAAAATTGGGAGTATTTGGACTACTAAATATTGGGAGTATTTGGACTACTAAATATTGGGAGTATATAGACTACTAATATTGAGAGTATTTGGACTACTAAATATTGGGAGTATTTAGACTACTAAAAATTGGGAGTATTTAGACTACTAAATATTGGGAGCATTTAGACTATTAAAAATTGGGAGTATTTAGACTACTAAATATTGGGAGTATTTAGACTACTAAGAATTGGGAGTATTTAGACTGCTAAAATTTGGGAGTATTTAGACTACTAAACTTTGTGAGTATTTAGACTACTAAATTTTGGGAGTATTTAGACTACTAAATATTGGGAGTATTTGGAGTACTAAATATTGGGAGTATTTAGACCACTGAATATTGGGAGTATTTTTACTACTAAATATTGGGAGTATTTAAACTACTATAAGTATTTTCTTTTATTATCTGAACTTTAGTGACCGATCCTCTCAACCCTATTTTCCAAGCTTTTGATCAAAATCTACCACACTTACGCTAGTATTTATTTTGTAATTTATTTATTGCCGGGAAGATACCACTGTGACGGTCCAAAACAAGTCATTTTTTTCCTATTTGTTTTTGTCTACTAGGTTATTTATTTGGGATTTAGAAAAAAATATGTTATGAAGCATATATTGAACTTATTTTGTGTAAATTTTTATTCAAAAAAAATTAAAAATTAAGAACGTTACTTCGGTGCAATAGAGCCTCTATAAAAATGTGGTCCAATGGCCGGATCAATAACTTGACAACGGTTGGTCTGGAAAAATAAAGATAAAAAGTTTTATAATCTGTAAAAACGTAGTTTCCGTTGTACGTAGATGTTTTTCGAAAAAAATCCCAAAATGTATGTTATAAAAAAGAGTGTAATTTCCGCGAAATGTTTACTGATTCGGGGGGCTTAAAAAATACTTTAAAAAAGCGGCTACGTATGATAGCTACTGCAACTGCGGAAACATTATTATTTAAAAATTGAAAATCGGACAATTATAGCTAGAGTTATGATTCCAGCCAGGGCCAGAAAAGTCGTTTCGAGAAAAAAAAACGCGATTGAAAGTTTTAGTATACGTCAATTTTTGTGTGACCTGCTCCCAGTAAATCGTTTGCAACTTGGTCAATTTTCCATATTTAACTTGATTTTTTTTCCACATATCTATACATATAAAAGAACATGGGATGACTGATTCATCAACGTCGAGCTAAAACCGCTGAAGCTAATTCCATGAAATTTGGAAAATTGGTTGCTTTGGTCACGTCACCCACTAAGAAGGAATTTTTCGAAATTCAACCCTTAAGGGGAGAAAAGGGGTGGCAAAGTTTGTGTGGAAATTTTCAAAAATCTGATCGGATTTACTTGAAATTTGGTATTCGTGGTTCTTCGCACAATTAATGAAACACGTATTTCAGCGTTTTTAGAAATTCAACCCCTAAGGGGAAAAAAAGGGTGGCAAAGTTTATATGTAAAATAAGAAAAATCAGGTCAAAAGATTAACTTCAAACTTAGTGTTGAAGCTCTTCAACACAATTAATAAAACACGTATTTTAGCGTTTTTCGAAATTCAACCCCTCAACGAAAGGGGGTGGCTCAGTTTGTACGGAAAATTTAAAAAATCGGGTCAAATATACTTGAATCTTTGTATTGTTGGTTCTAGACACAATTAATGAAATTTCAGCGTTTGTGGAAACGCAATCCTTAAGGGAAAACTGGGTCGGCAAAGTTTGTATGTATATCTGTTCAGATTTACTTGAAACTTAGTATTAATGCTCTTCAACACAATTCTACGTGTTCCTTAGTGAAATATTTCAGGAGCACATTTCATTAAGGGGTCCTCTCTCTTTAGACGCTAAAAACGGTTATTTTCATGAATTTTTTTATTGGTTTATATAATGGATATTGATATAAAAGTTGTTACACTTACTAAATACACTTTCGAAATACATTAAATTTTTTTAAATGTATTTCTGTAACCCAAACAAACTTTAAACGCGTTTTTCTCGAAACAACGTTTTTCGACGGCTTGTTGATAAAATCTTAGAATCTACTGAACCGATCCTTATGAAATAGCTAAAGCGCCTATCAAGGATTACATTTTTTTATATTTACTATTTTTTTTTGCAAAAAACGGTGAAATAAACTTTTTTTTGTTTTTTTCGAAAAATGTCCGCCATTTTGTTATTTTTGTTTGAAAACCGTTTGATTTTTTTGTTTCGTTTAATCCATCTCCGAGATTTCATTAACAGCGCAGACCTACAATTTTTTTAAGACTTTTTTAACTACCATTTTCTCCTATAAATCGTGACTTGAATGAATAATTTTTTTTTAAATGTATTTCGAAAGTGTATTCATCAAGTGTAACAACTGTTATATTAATATCTATAATATAAACCTACCGAATAAAAATTCATGAAAATTGCCTTAATTAGCGTCTAAAGTGATAAAACCCTTTAAGGAGCATTTAACACAATTTTGTGCGAGCGATGCCGCGGGCGGAATACTAGTTCTTGAATAATAATACTTCGAGAAAATGCAAAACAAATCGATTTTTTTACCGGTCACAGTGGTAACTTAACAGTGCGCTTCATGACGATGGCACGAGTACAAAAACATCGGAAAGATAGTCCACCCACGATCGAAAACGAAAAAATTTTGTGGTAATTATGCAGAAGTAGGGCTCCTCAATTTTGGCGGGAGATTTTTTTTGCCATAAATTACTTTATTTAGTCACCACTAGTGATATTTAGCCGGCGGAGGCTGACATTTTTAATTTTTTCCATGAGTTATGGGGTTTTTAATCATGGCGAAAAATGCGATAAAATAGAGCATTTTCGTATTCTATGACGCCTAAACTGAAGGTGAGGAGTAGGGAGTTTTATGAAATGAGCCTTGCAGAATATACCCAAACAAACTCAAACAAACCCAAACAACCCAAACAACCTCATAACTTATGGAAATAATTAAAAATGTCAGCCTCGTTTTAGTATTTTTCGTATTTTCGACGCCTAAACTTTATGAAATGAGCCTTCCAGAATATAATACTGATTTGTGTTTATATACACATTAGCATACATCTGGTAATACATGATAGTAGCGCGTGAACACAACAATAACCATGTTGACGTTCCGTGGTACTGTATTTTGATTGAAATGGAATAGGAAGGTGCTAAATAATTATCTTAATATAAAAATCTAAATAATTATCTCGACATCTCACCTTCAGTTTAGGCGTCGAAGTATACGAAAATGCCCTATCTTATTGCATTTTGCGCCAAACTTCAAAACCTCATAACTTATGAAAATAATTAAAAATGTCAGCCTCCGCCGGCTAAATATCACTAGTGGTGACTAATTAAGGCGTTACCCCCACTTGTAGTGCAAAAAAGGCCTTTTTCATGAATTTTTTTGAAGAAAACTACAAAACTTTTTTAATCGATCAATATACCATTTTAAAGAACACATCTTGAAGAACTTTCAGTAATTTTTTTATTGAAAGATATTACATTTTTTAGTGGCAAATGGCCGTCAATGAAATAATGTTTTTATATACACGGTTTGCGGTGACCAACAATGCGGCGAAGTGGATCATCTGAAAAAAAAAATGCGGATGGATTTAGTCAAATATAAGTATAAACTAGTCTTTAATCGAAGGATTTTAAAAAATATTCATTTTTCACAAAATGGCGGACAGTCAAAGTTAATGGTTCGATTTTAACGAAAAAAACGCCCGTTTTTTGGCTATAAAACGGCCATTTTTTTCGAAAAAAAAAATCGAACGATTAAAAACTACATTTTTATGTATTAAATAAGCCTGCAAAATTTCAAGAAGATCGGTTCATTAGTGTTAGAGTAATCTTGGTCACCGACTTCAGATGTGCCATTTTGAGAAAAACGCGTTTAAAGTTTCAATTTCAGTTTACACGAAGAAAATATTTTTTTTTGTAAACTTACATAGAGTCATCTATTCCGGGCCCATACAGAAGTATGGGCCCGGATACTTATACTTCAAAAAAATGCAATAAAAAAAATCGATTTTTTTCAAAATCGCAAGTGGGGGTAACCCCTTAAAGTAATTTATAGCAAAAAAAAATCTCCCGCCAAAATTGAGGTGGAGCCCTACTTCTGCATAATTACCAATTTTGTTTTTCCAAAAATCAAAAAAATATCGTAGAACATACATGGGCGTGATTCGGATTTTCTCTATAGACTTCCATTTTGGGCCATCCTGTATGTACATACATTCCTTTTTTATGCCAGAATTTAAACTGCACTGCATCATTTTCAATACGAAATTATTTATGAGTCTGTGGCATTTTTTTATTTCGATCTATTTGAATATTTATTTTCTCTCGTTGAGTGTCGTATTCTCGGTACTATCTTTCTTATTTTCGCGTACTTCAATCACCCGTTTTATCCGTACGCGAATTTTTAGGAACAAATGGTGAAGCAAGTGAGCGGAAGAGTGCAGATTCACGTGTGGTACGAGGCTGACAGGAGGGAGCTCGTCGTCTCACTTTTAGCAGCTGACGAACTTTGCACCCGTGACGACGCCGGACTTCCGCCCCAGGCTTTCGCCAAGCTCGTTCTTCTGCCACCCTGGTGAGTCCGTAGTGAAGTTGACCGCGTGTTTTTTTTTTTTTTTAAATTTTTTTTATTTCCATCATCTCGCGAATGGGCGATTTTTCGCAAATTCGGTAATTTACACGCGCTGTGAAAATTTTTCAACGCGATGGAATGTCCGCAGCGGAGATCAGAGCACCCTTCAGACCGACGTATCAAAACCGACCCAAAATCCAATCTGGAACGCTAATCTAACGTTCTCGGGTATATCGGGCGAAGATTTGCTCGATCGCACGATCGAGGTTACGCTTTGGGATTGGTTGTCGGACGGTGACACGACGTACCTTGGCGAGTGCTCGGTCGATCTCCAAAACGCTTTCGAGACCGATCGAGCTGTCTGGTGAGCCACTTTTTCGCTCTACACATTCGTAGACATTTACTTCATGCTCTGTAATTATTTACAAAATTCCTTCGATGTCGAAAAAAAATCGTGTACTTTTTATTGCTGATATTTCGATGGAAAAAATGAGGGGTTTGAAGGAGAAAAATCGCATTCAATCATTGCAATTTGCCCATAAGAGCATGCATAGGAATGTTGGAAATAGGTGAATGAATATACCGGGTGACAAATGTAAGGTGGCCATGTGTTTTTTAAGGCGGGATATACATTTACAACGATCAAAAAATACGTTTCTTTTTTTTCTCTTTAAAGCGAGAAATCCCTTTGGGGGCGTGAAAAATAGGTATTTTTCGGGAATTTTTTTAGAGGGGATGAAATAATCTGATCATTTTCAAATTTGGACATGAGTTTCTTATAACGGTCAAGTTTAAAAAATTTTTTTTTTTTGGGTGTCCAACAAAATGGCGGCGTTATTAAGGGTCTTCGGACGCGAGTTTTTCGCGACATCGAAAAGTGCTGCAGTTGTCACTCTTTTTCTGTTGATCTGAACAATATTTAATAAGTTTCATTCCTTTACTGACATATTAGGGGGAAGGATATACCTAAAAAATGATGAAAAAGTGCAAAATTGAAAATTTGGCAGCCTTTTTACTCCAAAGTTTGAATTCTCGACCATTTTTTCGACATATTTGGCCCCAAAAAAATTATTTGTTTACAGGCTACCTTTCAAAATTCAGGTTCATCCTTCCGATAATATTACTGAGAGTAACCTCTCAAAATTTCATGAAAATCGGTCGATAACTTTTTGAGCGGGTTGAACTTTTTAAACGGGTTGCGGTGGATGTTGTCAGACGGTGTGACGCGTAGTGTCGGCGGGATTCATCTGAAAAAAAACCAACAAAGATTTTTCCTTCATTAACACTCATATGCAAAATATGAACCAAGAAAAAGTGAGAAATATTGAAAATCGATTAAATGGTACGCTTTGAAATGAAAAGATTGAATTTTCCGAAAATGGGTACATTTTGCAATAAAAAATACTTAATTTTTAATTTTCCAAAACATTTAGGGTCATCTTTTAGAAAACGAGGTTAGAAAGATTTATACCAACTTTCATCAGAATTACCCTCTATATTTGTGAAGATTAAGAAAAAAATACCACGTAACATCGAAAAGTAGTAATAAAACATGCCCTGAGTCTAAAAAATGGGGAAGAAATCTTTTCCTTTAAAAAAAAATCATGACAATCAGCAAATGTTTGCCTCGCCCAAAGGTATCTCCCCCCTTAAATTGAAATTCGCACAATTATAGCTAGAATTATAATTCCGACCAGGTCGAGAAAAGTCTCTTCGAGAAAAACGCGATTGAAAGTTTTAGTATACGTAAATCATTGCGCCACCTGTTTTCACTAACTCGTCTGTAACTTCGTCAATTTTCAATATTTCATCTTGAAATGTTTTACACATATTCTTGACTATGTAAGCTTTGGGAAAATGCAAAAAAAATCCAGTTTCTTGGTGTCCCACCTCAAGAAGTTTTTCGCGTTCGAAATTAAAATACGTTTATTCTGCTGAACTGAAAATGGAATTCAATTTTTTTCCAGAATGCTCAATTTTTTCCCACATTCTACGTGTCACAAAAATACGCAATATTTTTTTTCCAACACGACTTGAACAACTATAGAGTATCGTAATTTTCTCGATCGCAAGATTTCCGCACCAGATCCGTAAAAAAATATGGCTACCTTACATTTGTCACGCACTTGAATTAATTTATAAATAAGTTGTACTTTGAAAAATAAAAGTACACTTTTAAAAATAGCAACGCCTCCTCTAAATTCCATTTAAATCAATTCTCCCTCTTCTACGCTTTTTCCAACGACGGTCCAATCCGGGTTTCGGGCTAATCGCATCGAAAAAAAAAATTGATCGAGCGCAGGTATCGTTTGGAAGATCCGCGTGGTTTGCGCTCGGGAAAATCGCCATTTTGCTCGCCCCGAGGTTCGATATCGATCGAAATAGCACAAAGACTCCTGCGACGTACGGAGATACGTGAGAGAAGTTACAGCGATGATACGCCGAGCGACAGCGGAAGTCCGGAGCCGTATTTTCTTCATCCGGATCACGCTTGGCAGGCTAATTCGAGACGCGGCTCCAGTCAGTCCGAACAACTCGAGATCGAACCTTACGAACTCAGCAAGGATTATAGCAGATCGCTGCCGGGCAGTCGAAGAAGTAGCTTCCAGAGTCAAGGAGGCACCGACAGCAAACGTAATTAATCATTGCATTACTTAAGGCGTTACCCCCACTTGTAGCCCAAAAAAAGCCTTTTTCATGAATTTTTTTAAAGAATACTACAAAACTTTTTTAACCGATCAATATACCATCTTAAAGAACACATCTTGAAGAACTTTCAGTAATTTTTTTATTGAAAAATATTACATTGTTTAGTGGCAAATGAGCGTCAATGAAATAATGTTTTTATATACACGGTTTGCGGTGACCAACATTGCGGCGAAGTGGATCATCTGAAAAAAAATGCGGATGGATTTAGTCAAATATAAGTATAAACTAGTCTTTAATCGAAGGATTTTAAAAAATATTCATTTTTCACAAAATGGCGGACAGTCAAAGTTAATGGTTCGATTTTAACGAAAAAAAAAACGGCCGTTTTTTGGCTATAAAACGGCCATTTTTTTCGAAAAAAAAAAAAATCGAACGATTAAAAACTACATTTTTATGTTTCAATAAGCCTGCAAAATTTCAAGAAGATCGGTTCATTAGTGTTCGAGTAATCTTGGTCACCGACTTCAGAAATGCCATTTTGAGAAAAACGCGTTTAAAGTTTCAATTTCAGTTTACACGAAGAAAATATTTTTTTTCGTAAACTTACATAGAGTCATCAATTCCGGGCCCATACAGAAGTATGGGCCCGGATACTTATACTTCAAAAAAATGCAATAAAAAAAATCGATTTTTTCAAAATCGCAAGTGGGGGTAACCCCTTAACGTAATTAATCATTGCATTGCCCATACATCGAGCCCTCATACTTTTGCTGACCTATCCCTGTCATGATTATTATTATTATTGAATAATCGTAATCATCGTTGATGGTGAACGGTCCAGGATATTCTCCATTAGCCATGCTGCTCGTTATGTACACGCACATTATTAAAAATTCGATAAAAACCATATTACTCTTAAGGCCTTGTATACGCGATTTCGCAGATTTTCGAAGGTACTTTTCTAGACGCGGTTAAAAAAAATTACGCATATTTTGACATTTTTTACAGATCATTTATGCACATGGTTGAGTATATGTTTAAACAAAATCCGAAATATCAACAAATGGCGGAAATATAACCTAATAAAGCAATGTATTTTTTTGCTCGCGCGCGTTGATGGTGAAAGTTCTCGGCATCGATGTGGGTGTCTGAAAAAAAATGAACATATTTATAATTGCATAATAAATGTACCTTTAGTGTGAACCAACAATATTATAATAAAAATTCGAAACTTAACATTTTTTTACTCAATTTTCTGTCGGTATTTTATTTTTTATATTTTTTTGTGTCATTGAAATTTTTGTTTCGGTGCTTCACACGATAGGTGATGATACTAAGAATATGTTGTAAAAATTTCAAAGCGATCTGAACCTTCGTTCAAGAGTTAGAACTTTCACAAGGTTCAAAAAAGTGAATCTTGGAAAAACGGCTTTGAAGTTGGCGGTCGGGCGCGCCACGCGGTACCTATTATAAATGCAATCTTACCTTATTTTTGGAATTTTTGGCATTTTTCAATTCTGTAATGTTAAAAATATTCCTAACCGTTCAGGCTAATGGAATAAAAAATAATAAAAAAATGAAAAAATTCGAAATTTTTCGCGTATGTAAGGCCTTAAGGCGGGCAACCACTTTAGAAGACCGAAAATTAGATGATTTTTTGGATATTTTTTATTGTGAAAAAAAAACGGAAATTTCCGCAACTTTGACAATTTCATTTATTTATTTATATTTTATTCATATTTTCATTTATATTTATTTATTTATATTTATTTATTTATTATATATTATATTTATTTATTCATATTTTCATACATCTCTGGTCATTTTTTCAAGTTATTTCATCCATTAATTAAGGTGTAATCCGCTGTGTCCCTTAGCGTGTCCTCGTCGCCGTTGTCGATTTGCGGGGATTGTGCTGCTCGCAATTCGCATATGAAATACTCCAACAAATTTTTATACATTCTTGAGATGTTTCTTAAGAACATGAACCTAAATTTTGAAAAAAAAATCGATAATTAAATGTTGGAACGTGTTTGAAAAAATGATCGATTTTTATCATTTTTCCCCGGCATTTTGCAATAATAAATATGTTTTAAACCATCTAATCTTTCCAGCTTTAGGTTCATGCTTTAATAAATTACATTACGTAAACGTGTTCTAAATTTGAAGATGGTCCATCAATTAGTTTTCGAGTTATGATTCCCGCAAATTAAAAAAATGTCGTTTCGAGAAAAACGCGATTGAAAGTTTTAGTATATGAGGCATTCCACGTCACTTCAGCCAGTAAAAAAAAATCCACAAATAATTTTGAAAAATCGAGTTACTTTATGGAAAAATATTCACCGTGTCGAAATTTTTTAAAATTTTCTGACGTTTTTTCTCGTCGATTACCATTTTTTTACATTTTTCCATTCAAATGGCTGTATCTTTGGCAGGATTTGACGTATTTACATTCGTAAAAAACGAAAATGTGCGTCTTTTTTAGCCTTCCAGAAAAAAATTAATTTAGATTTTATTGAGCAAGTCGAACGTCCGTTTCGGGGCAAAATATACAAAAAAATTTTTTCCTCAAGGAAAGGCACTCGCTATTTTATTTTTTAAATTTCCCCGAATTGTGAATACGAAAAACGGATATTTGGTATTTTTTATATTATGGGATTCCTAAACACCGTGAAGTAACAGCTATTTTAATTAAAACATTTTTTTTATTAATATTCGATTGAATCTTTCGATGAATCTTAAATTGTTTATAGAATGGAAAATATTTATCGGTGAGAAAAAACCTTCGATTAATTACTAGAAAATATACTTGAACAGATTGTGTTAAAATTTGAGACTAATCGGTTCAGCCGTTTCCGACAAAATTTTGCTCACCGACTTTAAAACACACAGTTTTGAGGAAAACGCCTTGAAAGTTTCAAACGCACTTTCGAACGCTCTGACACGTCATTACAAATGTGCGTGTAACTTCGAGAATACTCGCCGGATTGCCAAGAAATTTTCTGTGTGTGTACTTAACGCGGTCCTCTAGTTTCTCGGCTGTTTTTTTACGGCTTTTTCAATAATTTTTTACGGGCAAAGCATCGAAATAATCAATCTCATTGTTTTTGCGTAATCTTTATTAACATTTAAATAAGCTTTACAAATTTTTTGAAGTCAAAATATATAATAGAATAAACGTTATAGTGGCCGACAGGAAGACATCAAGTAAAAGAGGTGCTTGACGATGACCAAGATTGCGGTTGTTCTGCTTATCTGAAATGAAAAAACCAAACGGCATTTTAATCTTCATATTTAAGACTAGCGATTGAACTAGAGTGAATTCTAAATTACAAAAATTGACTTTTTTACACACTTTTGAAAATTACATTCTATTTTTTACTCATTTTTTCTTAAGTTTTTCGCTCGTACAAAAAAAAACTATCGAAGCAATCATGATAATCCTAGTTCAATCGCTGGCTTATAACATATTAAAGATGCTGTATAAATTTGAACAAGATCGGTGCAGTAGTTTCTGAAATATCGTGGTCACCGTTTCGAAAAATGGTGTTTCGAGAAAAACGCGTTTGAAAGTATACCTGCTCCGTATACCTGCTTCGTTCCAGGGCCGTATCTTGTGAACCACTTCGAATATCGAAAAATCCTTTGGCACACATTTTCTACACATGTTGTAGATGTGATTTATGAAAAAAAAAATCGATTTTTTCGACCCGAGAAACTAGAGGCCGCCTTAAATATATGTACATTACAAAAAAATAACTTTAAATCGATTTTTCGAAAATTTTAACCGTATATAACCCCTTAAATTCCTGCTATCCTACTTTTCCGCCTGACTAAATCCGGCGGGTAAATTGAGTTCGGGCTTTGGTCGGGTCCGCATTAATTTTCCCTAACATCATTGGCCTCCTAGTTTGGAAGCTCCACGTGGACCCTTGGAGGGCGGTGACGCTTTTCCACTGAGGCGCCCTCAAGGGATCCACGAGTCCGCGTTATCATTGAATTATTTACCCGGAGCTCTTTGGGGACGTATGAAGTCTTGCCGAATTGCCACCACGGCGATGAAAAATTCACGCATCATTGCTCCGTTCGTTTCAAGCTGGTACCCAAAATTTTGGACCTGTTGGAGAATTATGACAGCAGCTGCTATGCGTCCTCATGAGGCCATTTTTTACTCTCAACTATGACCAAAAGGCGTAGTTACAAAAATGGCACGATATAAAAATTATCTCCGAGTGATTTTCGTGAAAGCGATGAGTGATAAATTTCACAATAATTAAGGAGGTTGGAGCGGCCCAATTGAATCAAAGGACGATTTATGATTTTTTTTTTAATGAACCTCCAGAGATGCATACGAGGTATAGATTTATTCTGGAGATGATAATTTTTTCATAAAATATATCATCAAAGGGCAAAATTATGCATTTTCAAATTTTTATTACATAAATAAGAAAAACTTTTGTGTTACTACCAACTTCAAAAAGTACAACATTATCGATGATTATGAAAAAACTGCGCCAGCCAATATTTTATACAGCTCAGAATGAAATTTTGAGTCATTTATATTTATTTCGCGAGATTATTTATTATTATCATTTATTAATATTAAGTGTTGCCGAAATACGCCAAGTCCACGGACATTGAGGTTGGCAGCAATGCTCTTTATTCGCCAGTCAAGATTCACAATCTTTCATCGAACTTTGATCGTTCAATATTGAATATACAGAGTGTCCGGTTATGAATGGACAATCCTGCAACTGTCGATAGGTCAGATCATGTCCTACTACATGCTGGAATTTCAGTTTCATAAAAGTTCCCACGGTTTTCAAGATTTTGGGCTTTATACCATTTTTTGAAAACAATCATCTGCTTTTGGATTTTCGCGTGCCATTTCTACAAATTATATGAATCGACAATAACTAAGCAACTTTTTTTAAGCAATTGGCACGATACGCGTAGTACATTTTTTTACACCGCATTTTTTCATAGAGTTTTCTCAACATTTAAGGTTGAAAAGAAGACTTTTCTAGATAAAACAAATAACCGAGAGTACTAAAAAAAACCGGGTGAAAAAAGTTATCATTTGTAGAAATGGCATGCGAAAAACCAAAAGCAGTAGGTTTTTATTTCGACAACCGTGGGACTGTCACTAAACTGAAATTCCAGCATATTAGGACATGATCTGACCTATCGACAGTTGCAGGATTATCCGTTCATCACAGGAGAAGAGGTTTTTTTTTCGAAATGTTTACAAATATATCAAAAATGTGTGCGTTAAGGGGTTAGGCCACAGTAACGGGTATAAAATCATGTGCGATTTAAACAATTTTTTTTTCGTATGAAAAAGTGATTCATTCATAAAATTAATTACACATCTATTTAGTATGGCAAGCTGTTAGAAAATATATATTTTTTTTCGATGTACGAAATGGCCGACCACTAATATTTTCTTTTGTTATCTTTTTTTTGAGCGCTCGGCGGCGTGACAGTCAGCATCCACAATTTTTTACCTAGAACAAAAAACAAAAATTCTCGTCAATCTACATTAGAATACCTAGAGAAGTACGTACGGAATTAAAAAAATTTTGTTTTATTCCAAAGTTGTAGGTATTTGAACTTAAGAAATTAATTTTCAGTGAAAAATTTCGTTATAACTGCTCACAAACTGCTCATAAAATGAAAAGTTTTCGATTAATCAGAAATTCCGTACATTCTCTGCGAAATGCAATTAGGCATTATTAGGAACATAACTTTTAAATTTGACGTAAATCGAGTGAAAATTGTTGAAGTTATTTGTCACGCTAATTGGAAGAACAGCTGTTTTGAGAAGCTTCGAGTGGGCGGCCATTTTGTACATCGAAAAAAAAAAATTGTAAGCGCTTGATATTCATACTAAATAGATGTGTAATTAATTTTATGAGTCCATCTTGGTGCTGAATAGCCCAAAAAACCTCCATCACCCGTAGCGTCAGCGCCTTGCCCATCCAACCGCACATAAAATTGCATACATTAAACTATTTTTATCTCCGGTGTTTCGTATTTAAAAAAAACACCAAAAAAATCGTAAAGACCCTGTATACTCTAGACAACAACATAAATTTTTTTTAAATATACTCGTGAATTCTGGCTAACGCTCCAACCCCCTCAACTCCACAATTGCAGCGCAATCAATGACATCGTTTTTCCCATTATCTCTTTCGGCTCTTCCACGCGTCCCACCGACCCGCAAATTCCTCAATTTCAGGCGGAAGTATGGGCGAAACGGACGTTTCGATAGTCTATTACAATCGTGATCGTCGACGCAGCTCTTGCACAAGGCAATCCCGCGATCACGACGAAACAATGAGATCGTTGAAGGCAGCGGTGAAGGGCGAGCTGGGCCGAACGATGAGCCTGTCCAGCGACAAGCGCCGCGGAAGCAGTGAGTCATTTTTATCTCGAATTTTCCGCAGGACGTGACGAGCGAAAGAAGCGAAAAGAAGGAAGTGATCCAGATCGATTCTTTTTTTTATCTTCCAATCAAATCATCGTTCGTCCCTGATTGCGCGATCTGTCAATCCGTTGCATCTTGCTCGTCTTCTTTCTCTCGTTTCTCCATGTCTTTTTTTCCGATTCACTGTGTATTCCGAATCAAAACAAAAATCTCGATCGCTGCTACCACCATTCATTGCTTCACGTCTCTAATGATCCCGCTCTCGTTATCTCTCGCATTATTCCTAATTGTCACTTTTTGTAAACGTCTTGTCCTCTCTTCATTACGCATATCTCGATATTTTATTGATTATTACACACATATGTATAAATACATACATACTTATTTGTTCAACCGATCGTTACCAAAATAGCACATTTTTTATTGTCACGCGTGTGTGTGTGTGTGTGTGTGCGTGCCTGTGTGTGTGTGTGTGTTTGTGTGTGTGCACTCAAGCCACTAATCTCGCTGCTTCACATTTTATATACACGTTTGACACTATATATTGAAGCGAGCATCCATTCGTCAACGCGAATTGTCCTTGTCTACTGAGTGTGTCATCGATCCTTCTAACAACAGTACGTGTCATCTGTGCTATGTTGGCTCTGTGCGCGCATTGCTTATATTCACTGTCACTCTCTCCCTCTCGCTCTCCCCCCCCCTCTCTCTGTGTCACCCCACGACTCACTCTACATCATCCGACCCCCCTTTGATACAATTACCATGCACACGTCCATACAGGGGAAAGGATATTTTGATTGATTTACCTCGCCAATGATGGTCATGGGAACACGTGGCTGTTCGGAGGGCGAACATTGTTTTTTTAAATCGAACCCTCCGTTTTGCGAACCACCCATATAGGGTCGCCTGTCGTAACAAAAATGCCAGCATTCAGGTATTAAACGGTTTGCTGATAATCGGCCAATAATTCGTCGACCAGCATTGGGGTACTGTAGGCGGATAAACGGCTTGCCAGATCTATGCCAGCCATTCGTGGGCCAATACTATCGCACCGATAATATGGCGATCAGCATTGGGGTATCGTAGGCGGATGAACGGCTTGCCAGATCTATGCCAGCCATTGGTGGGCCAATACCATCGCACCGATAATATGGCGATCAGCATTGGGGTATCGTAGGCGGATGAACGGCTTGCCAGATCTATTCCAGCCATTGATGGTTTGTTTTTGGGCGTTTTGCAAATGCAGGTCGTTAAACTGTAACACGTAAAAACAAGGGATAAGGTTTCGAAAAGCATATCCCACTGATGAAGCTGAAATTTCGCACCGACCTTCTTTTCAATATTTAAAGAGAACCTTTGAAAGGATATTGGCGACTAGCAATAGTTTTCGATATATCGTATATTGAAAGTTATTTATTGTACTGCGCTTCTACTATATTAAATAAACCCAAACAAACCCATCCCACATGGCAAGTGATATGCACATACGGGCGAGCACTGTTTGCCAGGAAGCAGCGCGGCCGGAGGAGTGGGGGGTATCTATCGGATATATAGATATACTCGTATGGCGTGAAATAATAAACTTTACAATGCGATATATCGAAAACGATTGCTAGTCGTCAAAAATCCGTTAACGGTTTCTCTTAGGATAATGAGAGGAAGTTCGGTGCAAAATTTCAGCTCGATCAGAGGAGTTTGCTTTTCGGAACTTCACCCAAAACGAGCGAGTTATTTTTACAGCCTAGATGGACCAAAAAAATTGTCGGTAAACTTTAATGTCACGAATAAAATCATCGGCATAAAAGTAAGGAACGAACAAACGATGGATTCTGTAAGTGTTAGAATGGCTAAGTGGGTAGGGCGCTCGACACTAGAACGAAAGGCGCAGGTTGATCCCGATGAAAGGTAAAAACTTGAACAATGCAGAAAGCGTTTTTAATGCAATTATTCTATGTACATGGACATAAGTAAAGCATAAGAAAACAAAAAAGATACTACTAGAATTTTTGTATTCATAATTTGTCAATTTTTTGTTTTTCATTTCCGGCAGAAGATCCGGCAGCCGTTGCTGGGCCAATATGGGCGTATGATAGTTGGCCAAGTCTTAGCAGCCATTCATGGTTTACCATTACCAACCATGCATGGTGCGGATCTGGCCCGTTTATATAGCCATTACCGCGCCATCGTTTGTTCTCTGGCAACCAGTCGTGGGCCATTACTGTGCCGATTGTAAAACCCTATTTGAGCAGCCGTTTCTGGAATAGCCTTTAAGGAAGGACTGCGACGGGCCGAAAAGAGGTCGTTTTTTTCTGAACTTTTTTGGCCTACTATAGATTATTTATTTGGGATTTGGAAAAAAACGTATGTCATCAAGCATACATTAAACTTGTTTCGTGTAAATTTTGACGAACGTGTTTTTTAAAATTAACATCGTTGTTGAAGTATAATAGAGCCTCTGTATGTATGGATCCAAAATCTGGGGTTGGAAGAAGCGGGAACAGGTGGAGAAATTCCGGGCAAGGTATGTTAAAATGGCCTTGGGTGTTAGCAAAAATACCCCAAACTACATCTGGAGAATGGAAGCGGGTTGCAGGGGGATGGAAGTCGAATCGTGGAAAAGACCCGCACGATACCTGCTGGAAATAGTTAAGATTGAGGGTGGTAGGTGGCCCGAAGCATGTCTCAAGGATGAGGTGAGAGCAATATTAAATGGAAACTCGTCGAAATGGGACAATGAGTTGAAAAAAGCGATGGAGAACATAGGAGGGGGCGGAATCTGGCGTGCCATAAGGAGTGGAAATATTAGAGTGGTAGAGGAAGAAATAAAGAGACATAAAAGTAAAAACGGATCAAGAAATCCAGTATGATTGGAGCAAGATCGAGGCGTCGACATACTGCAAAGAATATAAAAATAGGAAACTAGGAATACAAACGGAAAAACATTGGAAAGATACGACAATTAGAGACGAAAGAAACGTGGGCAATGATGAGATGCGGGAGTGTGGTGAAAAATATGAAAAAGGGTTACGCGGACAACAAATGCGGAATGTGCAATGAAGGAATCGAATGTTGGAACCACATTTGCGAGTGCACCGAAGTGAAGGGATCAATCAGGCAATAGTGGCCGAATTAGAACAATGGTTGGGGAATAACAAGGGAGAGGAAGTCGATCAGAAAGTAGAGGCGCAACTAAAATTGAAACCGGTAAAACAACTGTGTAACTACGTGAGGCAATTCGAGCGGCTGGGAAAACAAGAGAACAGAAAGTAGGTTTAAGGCGTTACCCCCACTTGTAGCGCAAAAAAAAGGCCTTTTTCATGAATTTTTTTAAAGAAAACTACAAAACTTTTTTAATCGATCAATATACCATCTTAAAGAACACATCTTGAAGAACTTTCAGTAATTTTTTTATTGAAAAATATTACATTGTTTAGTGGCAAATGGCCGTCAATGAAATAATGTTTTTATATACACGGTTTGCGGTGACCAACATTGCGGCGAAGTGGATCATCTGAAAAAAAAAATGCGGATGGATTTAGTCAAATATAAGTATAAACTAGTCTTTAATCGAAGGATTTTAAAAAATATTCATTTTTCACAAAATGGCGGACAGTCAAAGTTAATGGTTCGATTTTAACGAAAAAAAACGGTCGTTTTTTGGCTATAAAACGGCCATTTTTTTTCGAAAAAAAAAATCGAACGATTAAAGACTACATTTTTATGTATTAAATAAGCCTGCAAAATTTCAAGAAGATCGGTTCATTAGTGTTCGAGTAATCTTGGTCACCGACTTCAGAAATGCCATTTTGAGAAAAACGCGTTTAAAGTTTCAATTTCAATTTACACGAAGAAAATATTTTTTTTTGTAAACTTACATAGAGTCATCTATTGCGGGCATAAAAAAAACTGCACTTAAAATTGCACTTCAAAAAAATGCAATAAAAAAAATCGATTTTTTCAAAATCGCAAGTGGGGGTAACCCCTTAAGCATCCAAATTATATCGAATTTATGCAAACCTATGTAAGTGGGGATGGGAAAGACAAGTATGTAAACACCCTTTAAGGGTATACACGGAATCAATAAAACTACTAGAGCCGCTGTATAAAAAAATATGTTAGTGTAACAAATAGGTCCATGGTTAGACTGAAAAATAAAGATAAAAAAGTTTTATAATCTATATAAATGCAGTTTGCCTCATACGTAGCCGTTACTAGATTATTTATTTGGGATTCGGAAGAAAATATTTATTATTAACCATGTATTGAAATTATTTCGTGCAAATTTTTATGCAAAAAGAACAATAAAAATCAAAAGGGTTTATCATCTATATTAACGTGTACTAGCCGTTTTTCGATTATTTAAAATGGTGAGTGTTCGAAAAAAATAATTTTGGCGAAATTTCTACGTATATTCGGGGGGCTTAAAAAATGCGAAATAAAAGACGGCAACGTACAACGATAGTGTGGCTGACAAGGGTTGAATATGTATACTTCGAGGAAATGCAAAAAGAATCGATGTTTTCGACCCGTCACAGTTGTGTCCCAAATGTTACGTTCAACATTTGTTACCATTTACGACAGGCGGGTAAACGCGTCAGGCACCAGCCGGCAGATGTTGTCACCGAGTGTAGGCCCCCATTTGCGTGTTTGCCCACCAAAATTCCTCCGCCGTTGCAGATGCTTCGACACAAGTGCCCAGGCCTGTACAAACATTGTCCTTTTAAGCTGGCAGGAAAAGGATAGCCCTATTAGTCTTCAAGGATGCTTCGACTCACCTAAAGATGATTTTGGGGACTTTGGGATTTACATGTCGAGTATGGGGGACAAAAAGGTACAGTAAAGATACCACGGGCAGTCTCTAAACTGGCGGATCGTCAAAATGACCTTTCCCCGTATATGTTTATTCACTCTCATTGTCAGCATGAGGCCTATGATTCAAGCACACACGCACACTCGAACAATCGCTACGATTAATTAAATCCCACGCGAATGTTCACTAAAATCCTCTCTTGCACGAGAGAACACTCCAGCTTCGAGAGCGTCCTTCGGACGACAATCAGGGGGGGGGGGGTGCTTCAATGCGTCAGCATTTTCCCATTACGTCAAACCCAGATGTCAATCATTTTCCGCAGCGACACTCTCGAAGCTTTTTTTACGATTGCGTTCACGTTGCAACTCATCGCACTATCCGTATCGCATTTGAGCCTGACGATCATTTTTGTCACTCGTCATCCGATGTCCTTAAAAAAATACGGAAGACGAATTATCGCGCGCAACGACCCAGGCGATCTCGCGGTATTGACAAAGTGTTTGATTCGCCACTTCAAAATTAATGCAATTGACGGATCGAATTTATTTGATTTGACTTTACAAAAAAAAATAAAAAAATATGCCGCTGATCTTCGCACGTCATTGCGCGCGCGCACACAAGCACACTATCCAACACATCGTTCTTTCAATTCGCCCTCTTCACGTCGTCATCAAGCGCTTTGACCGAGCGAACGAAACATCCTGTGTCGTCGTCCTTGTCCTCGTGGATTTTATTTTTCTCAAAATTATCATTCGTTTCGTTATTTTTCACTCGGATGAAAAGTTTGACTGCTTGATTTTTACTTTTTTTAATTTTTTTATTTTTCGAAAGGGCGCGTTCGAGCCGCCGTGGAAACGAACCGGACAATGAAAACGCGCTGGTCGTCGGTGTCGAGTTTCACGCTGAACTGTATAATTTTTCTGCATGGAAACAATTATAACTTCGGTCAATGCTGCTCCAATTCGTATTTGTTTTATTGTTGAACGCGTTTTTACTAGTGAAAACTTGTTCTCAATGAACGCCGTCGTTACTAGTAGCTTTTCCTAGCAAAAAGCTAGATTGCTATTGAGGAATAAATTTGAGTTTTAGTTAAAACTCGTGCTGTGACATGCAAACTCTTCTTAAGGGGTCATATACAGTCAGGAGGCCCAAAAAGATCGATTATTCAAGATTTTTTTTAGAAGACCTTTAAATCTAATAACGTAAAAATTTGTACACATATTATGGTAACTTTTGACTGTATTTTAAAATTTTTTATTTGTAAAAATAATTATTTTGAAAGATCTCCGGGAGCACCTCTAAAAAAGGGGTCTTGCGGTGAGCACGATATCTCTGGACTGGACCATCTAAACTGAAAAAACTAAAAATATTTCGTTAATATCATGGATTATCTTGTAATTGATCGAAGGAATAAGCAAAATAATAATTTTTGACAAAATGGCGGCTTCTAAAAAAATTTTGACACAAATGTACGCCTTAAATTGTTTATAAAATGGACAATATTTATCGGTGAGATAAAACTTTCGAATAATTACTAAAAAATATAGAAATTTTCTGTGTGTGTACTAAAATATATGTACATTACGAAAATAAAATATAAAAAAATCGATTTTTCGAAAATGTAACTGTATGTAACTCCTTGAGTAGGAAAAACTAGTTCTAATGAAATAAATCAGTTGAGAGAGCAGATACCTTTGGACGGGGAAAAAATTGCTGGTTTTCACAATTTTTTTAAGGAAATGTTTCTTCATCACTTTTTAGACTTAGGGTATGTTTTATTACTACTTTTGGCTGTTACATGGTCATTCTTTATTTTCATTAATTTTTAAAAATGGCGGGGGTATGGCACGGTCTTCCAAACGGGCTGCGGCGGATGTTGTCAGACGGCGTGACACGTAACGTCGGCGGGATCAATCTGAAAAATAGCCAACGAAGATTTCCTTTCATTAACACTCGTACGCAGCATATGAACCAACAATAAGTGAGAAATATTGGAAATCAATTAAATGGCACGCTTTGAAACAAGAAGATTGAATTTTCCGAAAAAAATGGCCACATTTTGCAATTAAATTTTTTTATTTTTTTATTATTTTCTAAAACGTTTAGTGTCATGTTTCAGACAATAAGGTTAGATAAATTCATACTATATTTCATCAGAATCGGTCGATTATTTTTTCCGCTGTACGGCAGGCCAATTTTGAAAATGCAGTCTAGAAGACCGTGCCATCGGCATTTTCAAAGATAATTTTTTTTTAACCATGTCTCAGCCAAAAGTAACAATGAAACATACCCTAAGTCTCAAAAAAGTAAGTAAATCTTCCCTTTAAAAGAGAAATCATGAAAATCAGCAAAAAAATTATCGCCCAGAGGTATTCACCCCCTTAAGGTATTCCTTTCGCGCAGCCCGTATTTTAATTAACAAACCTTTCGAATCATTGGTAAATTACAGTGGCGCCAAATGAAAATAAGTCATAATCAATTATCATACCCAACGATAAACTGGAAAAAAAAGTTTCGCCCAAATTCAGAAGATTTGTACATTTTTACATTTTCTCTGAAAATTCGCAGCTCCGAAAATTCTGCTAGTCACATTTTTCTCGTTTTCGTCATTCGCGAAATCGATTGTGCGCTTTCATCCTTGTCATTGCTGTTTCGCGTCCAGTCGCACTTTCATTGTCCGGTTCGGGATTATTTATTCAATATTTTTCATTTTTTTTCTTTCAAGTAAGTTCCGCTCGCGATCATGATTAATCGTTAATGTCATTTTACTGTCGCTGAAGCCACTGTGCGAGCCATATATCTCACAAAGCTGTCTATGCCGTGCGTGTTTGCCAATTGATATTATTGATTTACACACATATATACATATATGTATACACGTATACACATGTATACTTCGTAACAACGAAAACTGTGTATCGAGCCGAAAACCTCATTTATCTGTGTGATCTATTCTGCCTGACAGTTCTTTTGACAAGCCTCGTCACAATGTGATACACTGACACAAAACGTAATGTGTAAAATCTAACAATGCAACGCGTATGAAATTATTGCGGAGCAAAAAGTTCGCCCGTGCTCACTGTCAGTCTGACGTTTAGAAACGAACTTCATTATTCGGTGTCCCTGATCGTGCCGATATCAAGCTGACAGGACGAGGTCCTTGTTTTTATTTCCTCTGACTCGATTAAATTCACGAAAATTCCGTGAGAAAACTGAGACGTGGTATAAAAAAGTTCGTAAATCGATTAAAAAATTGCTAGAGAATCAAATTTGCCATCATAGAGTACAATGTGAGGAGCAGGCGAACAAAACCGGACTAGTCCACACGTCAAAATGTTTTTTTCTTATCGTGTGCTTCAAGCACTTTTATTAGCTTCCGAAATATTTTGAATCAAATCCGGCCCTAAACACCGAAAAATTTATTTACAATCTACCTTTTTAAGCGAAAAAGCAGTTTTTGAGACGGAAAAAAATTGACGTAGCGGGGACGTCCGGTTTTGTTCGTCTGGTCTTTATGTATATTTTAATATACCAGATAGTATCATTTTTTCCTTAGATTTTAATCGAGGAAAAAAACAATTCCCCTAGATTTTATTCCCTCATATAATATCATTGTTATATTATATAATTATTTTATCTAATATAATTTTATATTATATTATACATAAATATATTTTTATATTATATTTTATTTTCCCCCAAATTTTAATCCAGGGAAAAAATAATTCCCCTAAATTTCGTTCCCTCATATAATATAATTTTTATATTACATAATCATTTTATCTAATATAATTTTATATTATATTATACATAAATATATTTTTATACATATTTTTTTCCCTGGATTTTAATCCAGAGAAAAAATAATTCCCCTAGATTTTATTCCCTCGGATAATATAATTTTTATACTATATCATTATTTTATGTAATATAATTTTATATTGTATTACATATAAATATATTTTTAGATATTTTATTTTTTTTCCCTAGATTTTAATCTAGGGAAAATGATACTTTGTGGTGAATTTCACTTTGAAATTATGCAGAGAAAAAACGCGTAAATCTACGAATGCACAAGTACAGACATGTCTGGTTTTGTTCGCCTGATCTTCATGTGTATTTGAATATACCACATAGTATCTTTTTTCCTTAGATTTTAATCCAAGGAAAAAATAATTCCCCTAGATTTTACTCCCTCGTATAATATAATTTTGTATTATATAATTATTTTATCTAATACAATTTTATATTGTATTATATATAAATATATTTCGATATACTTTACTTTATCCCTAGATTTCAACCAAGGCATAAAATCTAGGGAAAATATGATACTTTGTGATGAACTTCACTTTGAAATTATCCAAAGAAGAAAAACTCGTAAATATACGAACGTCCGTCGATCGATCGGCGTGAACGTCAGGCTGACGTCTGACCAAAGGGGCTTGATCTACTTACTCCCCTATACATTTCTCGCTCCCTCTCTATCTCTGTCTCTATCTCTCTTGCTCACCGCCTCTGTATCTTCGTATGCCACATTTCCATGTGCTGAACATTCCGCAGAAAAATCGTCATACACGAAGCTTTAAGAATTGACTCGTACCGAAATAAAAGGCCAACGACATTCCATTATAATTGTGCAAAGGCTGAATCAGTGGTCGATGTGACGCAAACAAACAAAAAACGTATTTAATCGGGCTTGATGGAACGAAAGAGAATCGGTTTCTACAAATATTCGTTTGTAAATTTTTTTTTTCGGGCCCTCGATCTCCCCTTTGTACGAACATCTCGACGATAATCACGGAAACGAAATGATTCGTCACGAAAATGAAAAATAAAATCGATGTTAAACCAAAAAAAAAAACGAAAATGCCGCCCCGATATTGTTCGCTCGGTCGAAACGCAAAAAAAAATGATCGACCACCACCACCAACCACCACCACCACCACCACCACCACGACCACCGACCATCACAACCTCAGTACGAAATCTCGGGCCACCGGTGACCCGGGCCAACCAAGCAGAGTGCGTAGTCCCAACAGTTACTGTGTGCCAGTGCGAGCCTGTTTCTCCGAGGACCGCTAATTCGGCCTCCTTCCCGCTACCGCACTCCGCACCATCCCGATTATAAACAAGCAACGTAATCTGTGTGTCGTCCAACGATTAAGGGCTACGGTAAGAGACTCCAAACTCTTTCTCTCATGCTCACTTTTTTTCTGGCTCCGCTTTATTATACATATCTACACGCTATATATATATATATATATATATATATATATATATATATATATATATATATATATATATATAGCGTGTGTGCTTTTCCTAAAATTAGATATTTTGAACCCCTTGAACTGCTGTGTATACACACAAACATTGACACACAACGTTATACGTATATACTACACAAAAAATGCAAATTCATACGCTTCATTCAGAACAATAATTTTCCCAAAAACCATCGCAAGGCCACACGTATTTGAAAAACGTATTTTAAACGTTTTTAAGGCGTTACCCCCACTTGTAGCGCAAAAAAGGCCTTTTTTATGAATTTTTTTTAAAGAAAACTACAAAACTTTTTTAATCGATCAATATACCATCTTAAAGAACACATCTTGAAGAACTTTCAGTAATTTTTTTATTGAAAAATATTACATTGTTTAGTGGCAAATGGCCGTCAATGAAATAATGGTTTTATGTACACGGTTTGCGGTGACCAACATTGCGGCGAGGTGGATCATCTGAAAAAAAATGCGGATGGATTTAGTCAAATATAAGTATAAACTAGTCTTTAATCGAAGGATTTTAAAAAATATTCATTTTTCACAAAATGGCGGACAGTCAAAGTTAATGGTTCGATTTTAACGAAAAAAGACGGCCGTTTTTTGGCTATAAAACGGCCATTTTTTTTTCGATAAAAAAATCGAACGATTAAAGACTACATTTTTATGTATTAAATAAGCCTGCAAAATTTCAAGAAGATCGGTTCATTAGTGTTCGAGTAATCTTGGTCACCGACTTCAGGAATGCCATTTTGAGAAAAACGCGTTTAAAGTTTCAATTTCAGTTTACACGAAGAAAATATTTTTTTTGTAAACTTACATAGAGTCATCTATTCCGGGCCCATACTTCTGTATGGGCCCGGATACTTATACTTCAAAAAAAAAATGCAATAAAAAAATCGATTTTTTCAAAATCGCAAGTGGGGGTAACCCCTTAAGCGTATTTTAGGTAAATATTTACAAGTGGGGCTCCAGCCCTAATCGGCTCCAATTTTTTTCACGTATTCGGAGCTCTTCGGCAGTATGAAAATGTTTTTTATGATGGGGGAGGGGTATTTTATTAACAAAAATAAATGAATTTCCGCATAATATTCGTTTTTTGAAGTCCGTTTTCTATATGCTTACTCTAATTTGTTTGGGTTTGTTTGGGTTTGTTTAGGTCAAAGCCATGTCATTTGACCCACTCGATGTCACCAAACCCGTTTCCCCCATACCTTTAAAAAAGTTTTAAAAAAGTGTTTGGGGCTTGAAATAAGGGTCGAAATTGTATTCCCCCGGCTTAAATATTTTAAACAAAGTGTCCTGAAATACATCGACTCGGTACGAAATGTCTAAACCCCTTTTCTAGCTGGAGCCCCACTTGTAAATATTTACCGTATTTTAAACGTATTTTAAAAATGTAAGAAAAACATTTCAATTTTTTCGAAGCATTTGCTCTGAAAATATGGAACATATAACCTGCCGTCAAAGGTTGCCATCAGACTTTGCCTTTTGTGTACACTCTGGAGGCCACAGTTTTAATTGGGAATCAGTACGGTTTGACGATTACTTTAAGACCGTGTTTTCCTTCTACATGAACCTAACTCTAACCGAAGAAATTGAAAATTGCATTTTCAGAGGCGTTTAATCGACAAAGTATCATTTTTGTCATTATTTTATAAACTTTTTTGCCATAAAAAATATACTGTAAACAATGATATTGCCCCAAATTTAGGTTCATATAGAAGGTAATTATATAAATAAACTGCATATCACTTTATAAAATTATAGGTTAGTAACTTCCTGAGCTAAAGTGTACACAAATTCAAAAAGTCGTTTCAATAAAAACGCATTGGAAATGAAAATGACCGAAAACAAAAAATTCAATTCAGTAATGAATTATTCATACTGCTTACCAATTAATCATCCGTTAGTTTTATTAACTATTTGTGAAATAAAAAAAATCGATTTTTTGACTAATTTAAGGCGTTACCCCCACTTGTAGCGCAAAAAAGGCCTTTTTCATGAATTTTTTAAAAGAAAACTACAAAACTTTTTTAATCGATCAATATACCATCTTAAAGAACACATCTTGAAGAACTTTCAGTAATTTTTTTATTGAAAAATATTACATTGTTTAGTGGCAAATGGCCGTCAATGAAATAATGTTTTTATATACACGGCTTGCGGTGACCAACATTGCGGCGAAGTGGATCATCTGAAAAAAAATGCGGATGGATTTAGTCAAATATAAGTATAAACTAGTCTTTAATCGAAGGATTTTAAAAAATATTCATTTTTCACAAAATGGCGGACAGTCAAAGTTAATGGTTCGATTTTAACGAAAAAAAAACGACCGTTTTTTGGCTATAAAACGGCCATATTTTTTTCGAAAAAAAAAATCGAACGATTAAAGACTACATTTTTATGTATTAAATAAGCCTGCAAAATTTCAAGAAGATCGGTTCATTAGTGTTCGAGTAATCTTGGTCACCGACTTCAGAAATGCCATTTTGAGAAAAACGCGTTCAAAGTTTCAATTTCAGTTTACACGAAGAAAATATTTTTTTTTTTGTAAACTTACATAGAGTCATCTATTCCGGGCATAAAAAAACTGCACTTCAAATAGCACTTCAAAAAAATGCAATAAAAAAATCGATTTTTTCAAAATCGCAAGTGGGGGTAACCCCTTAAACTGGTTTCCCGCCTTGAAGCCAATCAACCTGATTTTCAAAACTACCGTAAAATGTGCACAATCTACACCCACCGAACACTCAGCCAACGAATAAATTTTGTATACCAGAAAACGTAAATAGAATAACCCGTACATTGATTGTTAAAAAAATCGTCGTTGTGTGAACACCAGATTGTAATTAGAAAACAAATGGATTGCACGGTATTGCTTTACCGAAGTATCGTTCCTTCAACTACGCCTACACGATTCATAGAACGTCACTTTCATACACAAGCTTCGCCGTGTGGTTCTATTGGATCTCCAATTTGACGAAGTAATTAATTTGTGGATAGCCAATTTTGCGTCAATTAATGTAGTGCTGCGCTCGGTCACGACCATTGAACATAATTTTTTTTTTCCATTGTACTCTATTTATTTTCCAACACGCCTATCGTCTGTTGCGAAGTTCTTTGTACCGACGAGAGGCTTGTACTCGTACATACACGCGTTGATTGCGACCAGTTGCTAAACCACAGTCGTGCGAAACACTTTAGGTAAGATTTTATTACGAAAAGTATCGGCTCGATCGGTCGGCACTATACATATTTTTTTTACTCTTATTCCGATTCTTTTTTTTGTTGTTTTTTTTTTATTTTTTTTTTCAGCGCATCGTCGTCGAACAGAATTCTTTGGGTATTTTATATCGTCGGCTAATATCGCTATGCGAGGAAATTCCGCAAGCTCATTGTACAGAGCTTTTTACGATCGTTCGTAAAGTGCACGAGTAAAATTCCGAACAATGGAGAAAACCGCCCGTGTCTCGAATTTGCCGGGGGGCAGCGAAATTCAATTTCTTCCTTTTTTCCGCTTCCCCTCTCCTGAGGACGAGTCAATCGACGTTGGAGAGCTTGGGAATTTTCTAAAAATAGCATCGCTTCTTTCCAGTACCGAGAACACGGTACCTGTCGCTGTTTATAATTTTCTAAAGTTCATCTAATTTTTCATCTCCTCGCCGTGTTCTCACGTAATTTCATTCTCGGTACGACTTTCATCCAATTTTACGAGCTCTCGAGTCTTCGGCTACTTTCTCGCTCACTCCGTACGCGTTTCAACTATTTACCGCGTGAAGTAGGGGCAAGATGATAACGCTGAAGTCATGTTCAAATAAAACAATACATATATGAGTCAGTCAAGGTCGATTATTTTTTTAACTAATCAACATTTAGTAATCTTTTAATTTTCGAAGCTAAAAATCAGTCTCTGATTTGTACCATACGATATATATTTTTAATTAAAGCTTTATTTTCCCATCTTACCCAGTATGCGGGGCAAGATGGAGCACTGTGCTCGCACCAGTAAAGTAAACGGAAACCCAGCACTTTTAGCGTAGAATTAGAACCTTTACTAAAACTAAATGGTTGCATACTGAAAGTAACCCCAGTAAAATGTTCCCCGTCAACTCGTCCCAACCCTAAGAAATAGGGGTTGAAAACTTAAAAATCGCCGTATCTCGATAATCAATAGCCCGATCGAAAAATGATTCAAACAAAAGTTGTTTGGAATAATATAATACGTATAAAGTTATCCGACGTCCAACCCCCTATCTTTGAAAATAGCGTCACAAAAACGATTAGAAAATTGGGAGTTGATGCGTGTGCGAGCGGAGTAGACATGTCGGATTGGACGTCAGATAACTTTATACGTATTTTATTATTCCAAACAACTTCAGTTTGAAACATTTTTCGATAGGGCTATTCATTATCGAGATACGGCGATTTTTATGTTTTCAACCCCTATTTCTTAGGGTTGGGGCGCAACATTTTATTGGCGTTACTTTCAGCATGCAACCATCTACCTTCCGGCAAAATTCTAATTCTACGCTAACAGTGCCGGGTTTTCGTCTCTTTTACTGGACATTAGTAGCTAGGCTTGTGATTCATCTTACCCCGCGTATTCGTCTGGCCCCGAGTTTCCCTACGCCTCGCGAATTCTCGGTTCAATTGGGCCGTAAAAACTTGATTTTTGCTTTTTCCATCACCGTCTGAATGACGACTGCAGTTGATAGAGAGCTAATGCCGTAAAACGGAATCGAAAAATCGTAAAAAGTTTTTCGAAAAAATGTGGATCTTGGTATGCAGATTCGAAATTTTTTCTTCCAGTTTTCGTCGATGACGCAGAGAAAGAATAAAATAATGGGAAAAAGTTGTTTCTCGTAATTTTGGAGTTTGCATCGTTGGAACAGGGAAAACATTTTCTTCGAGTTTTTCCATTTTTTTCCACAAATCTAAGGTATCGTGAGACAAACTCAAAATTGTTTTCCAAGACTTTCAGTAGAAATCGGCAAGCTGGGGGTGCGCGAAAAGTTTTTCGAAAGTTCGATTTTCCAACGATGCAACACCATGCCTGTGCAGCACCGACGAGCCGCAAATAGTTGATAATCATTTACTTGCCTGGCTCGTAGATTTTTGTGATTTTCTTGGTGAGAGTTTAGCTGACGTATGACAATAGTAGAATTACCGTAGATATTTGTTCGATTTTATAATGTAGTACGTAAACTCTTACTGTACTTGTGCTCGATGTGCTTATCTATTTGGCTACGTGTGTGACAATTGTGAACAGTTTCTTGAACCTTCTTCTCCTTTGATCGTTGATTATTAACCCTCTACTTGTTGAGCAGCACTCCTGGGTAGAGCTTCGACTACAACGATGACAATTCATCGAGTATTTATTGAGCATGCCGATACGAATATACCAGCGATTAATCGACAGATATGCACTGACTTATTTTTCAGCTAATAATAGTTACACGGGGGTGGTTTGATGAGTAACTTGGTTCGACATGAAAGACAATAATCTGACTTTTTTTATCTTCCTTAAGGAGGAAGATACCTTTAGGCGAAGAACAAATTGCTGATTTTCATGTTTTGAAACTTAGGGTATGTTTTGTTACTACTTTTGGCTGTTACATTGTATTTTTTCATTTATCTGTAAAAATGGCGGAGGTAAGGTCTTCTGAATGGGTTGCGGTGGATGTTGTCAGGCGGCGTGACACGTAGCATCGACAGGAGTGATCTGAGAAAAAACCAATGAAGATTTTTCTTTCATTAACACTCATACGCAGAATATGAACCAAGAAAAGGTGAGAAATCTTGGAAATCCATGAAATGGTACGCTTTGAAACAAAAAGATTGAATTTTTCGAAAAATTGGCTACATTTTGCAACAAGAAAATACTTTCTTTTTATTTAAAAAAAAATTAGGGTCATGTTTTAGACAATAAGGTTAAAAAGTTTTGGGAAAAATTTCATCAGAATCGGTTGATTAGTTTTTTAGGTTTACGTCACGCCAGTCTTGAAAAATGCAGCTTAGAAGACCGTGCCATTACTCCGCCATTTTTGAAGATTAATAAAATACAAAAATACCACGTAATTGCCAAAAGTAGTGAGAAAATATACCCCAAGTGTCATCAATGGTGAAGCAATCTTTTGTTTTCATAAAAAATCATGAAAATCGGCAAATTTTTTCTTCGTCTAAAGTTATCTCCCCTTTAAGGGAGAACACCACTGTGACGAGCCCAAAAAAGATCACTTTTCCGATTTCCTTTGTCTTCTAGATTATTTATTTGGGATTTGTAAAAAACTTGTCAAAAGGTTGTGCAAGTAAAACTCGATTTGATTGATTGATTGATTGAGGTGTGTTATTAAACATACATTGAACTTATTCGGTGTAAATTTTATTGAAAAAAAAAATAAAAAAATAAAATAGTTATTGAGATATGATAAAGCCTCTGTATAAAAAATGTATTGCAACGGCCGGATCGATAACGTGACAATGGTTGATCTGAAAAATACTAAGTTTTATAATCTATATAAATGTAGTTCTCCTTGTACGTAGCCGTTAAAAAAACTCACAAAATAGCGCGTGCTTAAATAAAAGTGTAATTTTGGCAACATTTTTACTTATATTCGGGGGCCTGGAAAACACTAAATAAAAAAAAATCGGCTACCTACAACGATAGCTAACCGAATTAGGGAAATTTTAGTTTTTAAAATTGAAAATCAAATAATTCTAGCTAGAATTATGATTCTTGGTCAATATTCAATATTTCAACTTGAAATTTTTTCCACATATTCTTGAATATTCCTACTTTGAGAAAATGCAAAAAATCTTTTTTTTACCCTTCGCACTAGTGCTCCGCGTTAAGGTTTCGACACAATCCTCTCGAACTCACAAGGAACATCACTTTGGTGTTCTCCTCCGATTTTGTTGAAACTTTTTTATGAGGAAGAGTATGAAAAACTAAGAGACCCGTATCTTTTTTATCGGCGGAAAAACGGTTTTAAGGGGTGAAACGCACCCTCAAAAATGGGGATGTTTTTCGTTTTTCGTCGATAACGTTTTAACGGTACGAGATATAAAAAAAATTCAAATTGCAACAATGTTTTATCGTTCTCATCTCCAATGAGATGAGAACGATGAAACGAAAAACACCCCTATTTTCGAGGGTGCGTTTCACCCCTTAAAAGCGTTTATCCGCCGATAAAAAAAAAATACGTATCTCTTAGTTTTTGATACTGTTTCACATAAAAAAGTTTCAACAAAATCGGAGGAGGACACCAAAGTGATGTTCCTTGTTAGAATGCCTTGTAACTATGGAGTGATCCCCCATAGGAAGGAAGCTTCAACCGCATATACAGATGTCGCCTTCGTCCTCTCTTAGCATTCCAACCAAGTTACTTATCGGTCAACCCCCGTATCTTTTTTTCGCGATGTCTGCAACCGTGTAGGCGATCTATGATCGATAGATCTTTGATCCAAACGAACCCAATTCGAATGGTCGAAATGGTCATTCCTCGACAACCAGTATATACAAATGTCGTCTTAACAGAAATCTTTTATTTTTTTATACACAAAACAATTTGTTTTCTTAGCTATTTTTCCTCATTATCAACTACAGTGATGAACAAATAATTTCCCGGCGAATACTAAAACGAAAAAAAAAACAATACAATTATGTATTAACGGGTTACACCTAGTTCGCGGCCGGAAAAAAGAAGTGTTTTCGTGATTTTTTCTTTGGGAAATGGGTGCAGGTCTTTAACTTTTTTTCACAGTAATGGGTATCATTTCAAGTATCTTTGACAATTTTTTATTGGGCAATATTTATAAACGACGGAGATACAGTAAATTACACAGACCGCAGTGCACAAAAGGTCCTTCGCGGTGACCACTCTAGCTCGGGAAAAAATCATCTGAAATAAAAAACCAAATGAATTTAGTTTTTGTACCGTATTATCTAAAAAATGGTCGCCGATCGAACGTGATCTTCGAACTTTCGGTGAAAAAAACACTCTATTTTCCTTGATATAAAAAAAAGTATGCATTGAAAAAAATCCTTCGATTAAGGACTGCCTTTTGACATGGAATAAATGTCTTTGAAATTTGAAGCAGATCGGTTTGGTTCTTTTTGAGACATTTTGGTCACCGATTCTGAAAAAGTAATTCCGAGAAAAACGCGTTTAAAGTTTTACATCAGGTATATACGTAGATAAAATGTAATTTATAACCTCTAAATGAAATCGTCGATGTCCGGACCACACAGCAAACCTTCTGCAGAGGTAGCAGCCCCCAAAATTCCAATTTGGTGGCGCCAACTACGTGTAACCCCTTAAGGGGCTATACCAGTGTGAACGCGGCAAATTTGGGTGATTTTCGGGAATTTTTTGGAAGTACTCGATTAAATGTTTCGGATAATTAAGAATATATTTGGCTATATTTGACCTATATTACATAATTTTTTCATAGAAAAATATTGCGATCCAAGCGACGTATGCGCTGCCTTCGGAGGCGCCAAAAAAAAAAGTTCCTCCACTGCTGACACGATTCCGGCCGATTGAGTAGCTGAAACCGAAAAAGAAAAAAATGTCGTTAAACTGGAAGGTATTTCCTGTACAATGACGTAGGATTTTCGAAAAATATCAAAATCTAACAAAATGGCGTAGTTATGAAAAAAAAGTCTGTATCCTTGTCTATAAAATGATCTTTTTTTTCAATGCCAAATCGTTAATTTTCATCCAATCAAAAATATCCTACGTCATTGTAGAGTAAATATATTCAAGAGTACTCAGTTCAAATTTCAAGTCAATCGGATAATTGCTCTTTGAGTTACAATGTCAGCAAATTTGAAAAATCTCATTTCGAGAAAAACGCGTTTAACGATTTAACTATCGATTTTTGCAAGATAAAATGATATTGATATAAATGTTAATGATATTCTTAAAAGTATAAAATGTCGAAGGTAAAAAAATGATTTTTTTTTAAGTGTCACACTAATTAGCAATCCCCCCCCCCTCCCCGTGTCGAGCGTCCTTGGTCGGGCTCATTGAGCCCGACCAATGATCGGCCAGATCATTGAGATCGTAAGACCAGAGCCTTGAGATCGTAAAAGCCCGAATTCACACGCGAAGAAACATCGTCTGCAATAACAATAAAATACACCTAGCTGTAAATTTCGTAGCAATTTTCGCGCAGAAGAAATAACGCGTAAGATGAGAAATTGGGAAAGAAAACGAGAAAAAAAAAGCAAACATTGAGAATCGCAGTCGCGACGAGATTTGGAATCGTGCTCACGGATCGTCTGAAATTGGCTCGTACTTTTTGTCTGTCGCGCGGATTTGCGGGACGAGATAAACCCTATTTGCAACTTTGCCACACGCTTTGGAGAGGCTGAAGAGATAAAGGAAAGGCGTGGGGTGAAAAAAGAAAGATAGAACGAATACGAAGGCCAAACTTTAATTTGGAACTTTGGGATCCCATTCGTGTGATCGCCGACGAAAGTAATGTGCGAAAGGTGGAGCACTCGAGCGTTGCGAATCGACGTCAAGGGAAACGTTAAACTCGTTCAGACTTCTTTTCTACTCATTGGCCACTCGATGTGGACCTCTGTAGGGGTGTGCCTGCAAGCGAAATAGCTGTCAGAGTCTTCAGACCCGAGAATGGACCCCCTTTGATATCGAATTATCTCCTTGGGATAGTAAAAAAAAAGACATTTGAACGGTCCTCGTGGGGTAGTATCTAGAAGTCGATTAAGGGGAGGTACCTGAGTAAACGGCGAGAAAAACAGGGAAACTTCGGGAATTTTTATCTCCAAAACCAATGTTTCGATTGGATCCGGGTTTTTTTATTGGAAAATATGTACATCGAGGTATGTTTAGGAATTGTTTAAGGCGTTACCCCCACTTGTAGCGCAAAAAAAGGCCTTTTTCATGAATTTTTTTGAAGAAAACTACAAAACTTTTTTAATCGATCAATATACCATCTTGAAGAACACATCTTGAAGAACTTTCAGTAATTTTTTTATTGAAAAATATTACATTGTTTAGTGGCAAATGGCCGTCAATGAAATAATGTTTTTATATACACGGTTTGCGGTGACCAACATTGCGGCGAAGTGGATCATCTGAAAAAAAATGCGGATGGATTTAGTCAAATATAAGTATAAACTAGTCTTTAATCGAAGGATTTTAAAAAATATTCATTTTTCACAAAATGGCGGACAGTCAAAGTTAATGGTTCGATTTTAACGAAAAAAAACGACCGTTTTTTGGCTATAAAACGGCCATATTTTTTTCGAAAAAAAAAAATCGAACGATTAAAGACTACATTTTTATGTATTAAATAAGCCTGCAAAATTTCAAGAAGATCGGTTCATTAGTGTTCGAGTAATCTTGGTCACCGACTTCAGAAATGCCATTTTGAGAAAAACGCGTTTAAAGTTTCAATTTCAGTTTGCACGAAGAAAATATTTTTTTTGTAAACTTACATAGAGTCATCTATTCCGGGCCCATACAGAAGTATGGGCCCGGATACTTATACTTCAAAAAAATGCAATAAAAAAAAATCGATTTTTTCAAAATCGCAAGTGGGGGTAACCCCTTAACATAAATTCGTTGACTGGAAGCGATTCAAACGCGATTATCTCGAAACATAGTTTTCAAAGTCGGTGCCAGATGTATCTCGAAAACGGCTTGTCCGATTTTGTCCAAATTTAGATACAATTTTCTTCGATAGCTTTTCTCGTTCGCCACGTAGGATTTTTTTGAAATTTTCATTTTTGACGGAATTGCGACCGTTTTAATTTAACATTCGTTTTTCGTTCGCAATTTCCGACGATTTTGGATCGCATACACATTGCATTAAAAAAGCAACGGTTCAATCAAATGAAAAACCCCTACGTGGCGAACGAGAAAAACTATCGAAGAATATTGTATCCAAATTTGGACAAAATCGGACAAGCCGTTTTCGAGATACATCTGGCACCGACTTTGAAAACTATGTTTCGCGATAATCGCGTTTGAATCGCGTCCAGTCAACGAATTTATTTTAAGAAATTCCTAAACATACCTCAATGTACATATTTTCCAATAAAAAAAACCCGGATCCAACCGAAAAATTAGTTTTTGAAATAAAAATTCTCGAAGTGTACCAGTTTGTCTTGCAGTTTACTCAGGTACCTGCCCTTAATTACTTTGTTGATGCGAACTCGACGGTATCGAAAATTCGATTCCAAGTAATTCAATTAACCCTTCCGTGACACACTGGGCCATTTTGACCCACACGAATTTTAAATAAAATACTCACTTTCCTAAGACTGAAGGTTTTCTATAATTTTTTAAAACAATTTAATTTTACACTTGACGAATTTTAATTATGCCGTCACATTAAGAAATAGTATATCTCGATTTTTTTCTCAATAAAAACCGACCGAGGGTAAGGACAAGTGGATGAAGTTCTATCCGGCTCAAATTGACCCAGTGTGTCGAAGCCATGGCCAAAGATAAGTGTGTCAAGGAAGGTTTGAGGGAGGACACTGTGACGAGCCGAAAAAGGTCGTTTTTCCGATTTTTTTTTGTTTACTGAATAATTTATTTGGGATTTGGAAAAAAGGTGTGTTATCGAACGTACATTGAACTCATTTCGGATAATTCTTAATTTTTTTAAATAAAAAATAACCACGTTATTGAGGTATAATAGAGTCGCGGTATAAAAAATTATGTCTAATGGTCGGATCGATAACTTGACAATGGTTGGTATGAAAAATAAAAATGCTTTGTAATCTATATAAATGTAGTTCTCGTTGTACGTAGCCGTTTTTTCGAGAACAAAATCACAAAATGACGGGTGTTAAAATAAAAGTGTAATTTTTGCGAATTTTTTTCTTATAAAGCGTGTCTCAAAATGACCTGACATTTTAAATTGCGCGCTATTTTTTTTTGTGGCGAACATAAAGTTATCTTTGACAACTGGAATCAGAAAGTATTGAGGTTTAGTCATGGAGTTACACGATCGAGCAACGCATAGAAATTGTTATTTGCTGCATTGTTACTGCATAGTTATTTCAGACGAAGTTTTGATACTATTGTGATTGTATATTGGATATTGTGTTCCACACATAACCTCCATGGGTAATTCTTCAGATAATTGACTTTATCAAATAATTACGAATTTTTCAAAAAATCCAAACAAACCCAATACAGGGGTCGAAATGTTCAAAAATGCCCTATTTTATCACGCATTTCCGCGAACTTCAAAACCCCATAAGTTGTTATGGGGGGGGGGGGGGGGGGATTTCAGCTTGCCTCGAGTGAATATTATAATTTGTAACCCAATAAATGAAAAATAGCAAAAAAATTATTTTTGTCTCATTTTTCAGAAAATTCACTTATCTGAAGAATTACCCCTCTATGTTTGTACCTTATATTAAGGGGTTTGGCCACTCTAAAGGCCAAAAAATAGCCTTTTTGGGGATTTTTTTCCCAGAAAAACTACTAAATAAATCGAGATTATAAAAAAAGGTGTTTATCATACACATCGGCGACTGTATACAATAATTTTTTTGAAGCGATTAATATCAAAATGGCGGCTGTGCAACGTTTATCTCAAAACTGCATTTTTTAAGTTGGCCGGAAACATAACTCACAAGGAACATCCCTCAGGTGTCCGCCTCCGATTTTGTTGAAACTCATATATGTGATAGAGCATCGAAAACTTTGAGACACGTATTTTTTTTATCGGCGGAAAAACGGATTTAAGGGGGAAACCACTCCTTAAAGAAAGGCGTTTCGAGGGGTGATTTTGCAGTTTCACCCAGAAGCAATTCACCGATCTGAATGAAACAAAAACGAAAATTCTTCTAATGAAAAACGGTGAAAAATCCACTATGAAAATGTTGAGAAAAAATTAAATTAGGGGGTAAACCACCCCTCAATTTGCCTTTTTTCACCCCACACTTAAGAGGGTTGTATGCAAATTAATAAAACAGGTATCATTTTGAAGGGCAATTGAAATTAAAGTTGACGGGTTTTTGCGTTTTGGCGGCATAGCAAATTTAAGGGGGTAATTCACCCCTAACATAAATTTATTTATCATGGTCGTTTTTTCTGTGTTTAAAGTATATCCGCTGATTTTAAATATTTCTATAAGCTACAATTCAATGTTTTATTATATTTTAAAATTGTTACATTCGTCTTAAGGGGCAACTACCCCTCTGACGAGAAATATCATTGAAGTATCCGCTTTCGATTTCGTTGAAACTCATATATGTGGTAAAGCATTGCAAACTATTAAACATGTTTTTTTTGTATCGGCAGAAAAACGGTGTTAGGGGATGAAACCACCCCTCAAAGTTTCTCCCACAAGCACTCCACCGATCTGCATGAAAAAAAATCGAAAATTCCTCTAAAATTAAGCGATGAAAAATCCACTACAAGAGTGTTGATTAGAAATATAATTAAGGGGTAAACCATCCCTCCATTTGCCGTTTTTCACCCCACGCTTAAGAGGGTTGTATGAAAATGAATAAAACAGGTATCATTTTGAAGGGGAATCAAAATTCAAGTTGACGCGTTTTTGCGTTTCAGCGGGACAGCAAATTTAAGGGGGTAAACAAAGGGGGTGAACAAATTTATGTTAGGGGTGGTTTAAAATAGAAATAGTCGTGCTTTTGAAATAAATAATACGTTTTATTAATAAATTAAAATATCAGGTTATTTTACCCACCCTATCTTTGGAGGCTTCAATAATACTAATTTTTAAAATTCGCTACATACAACGGTAGCTACAGAAATCACATAAATTTTGGTTTTTTAATATTGAAAATCGGACATCTATGGCTAAAGTTATGTTCCCGGCCAGGTCAAATAAAAACGTTTCGAGACAAACGCGCTTGAAAGTTTTCATATACGTAAATCGTTGCGCTACCTTTTCTCAATAAATCGTCTGTAATCTGGTCAATTTTCAATATTTTAACTTGAACTTTTTTTCATATATTCTTGAATATGTATACTTTGAAAAAATGCACAAAACTGACTTTCACCCACCACAGTGGTGTCCCGCCTTAAATCCAACCGATTGCTCGTTTGAAAATTCGATTCTAATAAATATTAAGCCTTCTAGAAGGCCGACACTGGTGGATGGTTAGATAAGGTTACGTTAGATTAGTGAAGGGCGCCTAGGGGGTGATGGAAAAGGGCTCAATTGGGAAGGGTAATACGTAAAAACTCGCAAAGAAAAACTTTTGAACTCAGGAAATTAAAAAAAAAAACATATTAAACTTACGACAGTTACATCCAAAAATCCCAAAAAAAATATGACATTTTCATTTACTTATCCGACAAATATTCTAGAACAATAAATTTTTAAGATACCGGAAGGAAATATCAATATCAATCTTCGATTGCATCCTGATCTTTGGATAACAAGTTTCCCATTGAGGAACCCAATGAGGCTTGATTTTATGGAAATTCCCTAAATCTCGCCGTTTACATCAACTAGCTTCGGCGTTTATTTGTTGGGATTTTAATTATTTAATTTCTGAATTAATCGATAAATCTAAATATATTTTTACTCGTTGTTTCCAGTATTGGAGGCCAGTATGATTCTCAAATTATCATTCTAGCCTTTTCCATGGCAATCATACGGTATCGAAACATTAGGTTTGAACGTTATTTCCGAAATGCAGGTGAAATACTAATTCAGTTA
This sequence comes from Ophion slaviceki, assembly GCA_944452715.1. Lineage (NCBI taxonomy): Eukaryota > Metazoa > Arthropoda > Insecta > Hymenoptera > Ichneumonidae > Ophion > Ophion slaviceki. The sequence continues at coordinate 38,380,556 of OX101790.1, forward strand.
CATTTCTGCTCGCCTGTACAAACCATACGGGAGTATCTATATTCAGTAACAAACTTCGGTTGACGAAGTTTTCCCAAACACACTTAGAGACTCGAAAAGTTTTCGCTCTCAATCTACCAACGTCTATACTCCTCGGACATACATCATATATATATAAATATATATATATATGATGTGTGTGTGCGTGTGTGTGTATATGCGCATGTTCACACAATGTTGGCAATATAACTGTACTGGAGGGTGAAGAAAATCGAAAAGGGGACAAATTTCCTCAGAGAGCAAAAGTGAAGAAGTGAGAGAACTTGTATGTGTCGAAGGGCTCGTGAAGATTTCAAAGCTGTAATTTACTCTCGGTTAAATACATATATATATATATATATATATATATATATATATATATATAAATGTGCACGGGCCGTTTCATGCTACAAATAGGTCAAGGTAGTCCTATTGCCAGACTTCAATCCATCGGATGTTCATAATTTTTTTTTCAGCTTCACTAAAAATATTAATAATCGTCTCTGTGAAATTTCAGGGTCGTTTATCGACCTGATTACAGAAAAAAGAAATATTAAAATTGCGTATTTTTGTGAAGGAATACCGAGACGACATACAAAAACCCAATTTCCGGTCGCTACAAAAGTGTATATAAAAGTGGGAATCCGTCAGATTCTCAAAAATAATCAGATTTACATACTTAACACTTGTAGTAATCCAGTGCTCTCAGAAAAAATTACGTTTATTGACCTAATTTTCATGTAATATCAAGTTTAATTTGAACTTCCGGTTTTGGATTTATCGCCACTTGCTACGATAAAGAGACGTGACAGCAAGGCAACAGCTGACTGTAGTCCTAACCTCGTCTCACTTATTCGAATTTCCACACGTATTTCATTTTTAACCGACATATTTCGCCGACACAAATTTTCCACGCTTTTTAACAGTCGTGGCCCGAATAAAATGCTTTATATTTCCCGCACCTGACATTGTTTTGACAGATCGACGTTGAAAAGCATGGAGGCTGAACTCACCTGGTTGAGTAAAAAGAGACAGAGATAGAACCAATATTGCCAAATATCAAACTTAGAAATACTGCGCGAATCGTTGGAATAACTATTTTTTCATTTTTCGGACTAGATGTGAACATTCGTTAAACAGTTCACACATGGAAAATGTAGGTATCACAATTTTTTGCATATGTTAAAAATATAAATTGTACAAGTCTCAAGTATGATCAGTGGTATGACCAGTGTGAAGCGATAGGACTACTTTAAAGGCGGACACCGTTGTGACTGGAAAAGAGGTCGTTTTTCCGATTTTTTTGGCCTTATAGATTATTTATTCGGCATTTGGAAAAAAAGGTATGTTATTAAGCATACATTGAACTCATTTTGTGTAAAATTTCATTTGAAAAAATAAAAAATTAACAACTTTATTGAGGTATTACAGAGCCTCTGTATAAAAAATGTGCTCAAACGCCCGGCTCGATAACTTGACGATGGGTGGTCTGAAAAGTAAAAATAAAAAGTTTTATAATTTTTTTCGAGAAAAAATTCACAAAATGGTGGGTGTTTAAATAAAAATGTAATTTTGGCGACATTTTTACTTATGTTTGGAAGCTTAAAAAATACTAAATAAAAAAGGATGCAATAGCTACTGCAATTACGGAAATTTTGTTTTTTTTTTATGTTAAAAATCGGACACTTATAGCAAGAGTTATGATTTCGGCCAGGTCGAGAAAAGGGGTTTCGAGAAAAACGCGATTGAAAGTTTTAGTCCAGTCGAACCTCGATATAACGAATGTGCAGGGATGTTCGTTATATTGGGTTTTCGTTATATTGAGGTTTCGTTATATTGAGGTTTCGTTATATCGAGATCATGTTCCTTAAAATGTTCTTTGAAAAAAAATATATTAGTATTATAAATATAGGGATATTTTTTAAAGTAAGAATGGTTTAAATTTGAGAAATTTTAACAAGCAATTAGCAATTAGAGCATAACGTATATCATTATGTCGTTGTATCAAGGTGTCGGGTGTCCATCGTAAAGGAATGGACAAATTTTCGTTATATCGAGGATTTCGTTATATCGAGGTTCGACAGTATACGTAAATCGTTGCGCTACCTCCTCTCACTAAGTCTTCTGTAACGTAACAATTTTCAATATTTCCACTTGAATTTTTTTTACATATTCTTGAATATGTATACTTTGAGAAAGTGCAGAAAAAACTTTTTTTGACCCGTCACCGTGTCCCGCCTCAACGTTCCATGACGTTGATTTTGCATAATTGAAATGCAATGAAAATCATTGGTTTTCGAATTTTCCAAATTCAGCTTTGACAGATTCAGACTGCAAAAATCACTCAGACGTTTTGAGTATCTTCATTTTCGATCTTTAATCCGATTTCACTCAAAATAGATTTTGAATAATAAAAAGAAGAAATAAAAAAGAATAACTTTCGTTGGACGACAACGAAGCAAAATTCAGCGCTATCAGGATTAGCCTCTAGGAGCTGGACCAGAAAATTTCATTTTCGTTTTACGGTTCTCAAAAATATGTTTTCTTCGTAAAATTCAACTGCCAGATTCATCTCACAAAATTTCTTCCCTACTACAAGTTTAGTCGAAAAAAACCTCTGCTCTCAAAAACGTTGGACTTGGCTTACTTTTTTGTATTTTTCTCCAGTTCGCTAAATGGTCGAAAATCGCTCGTTTCTCGTAAAACTTTTTTCAAAATGCTGTGTTATGCAACATCTGCTGTGACGAAGTATAAAAAAAAGCTGCAGAGTTTCACGATTCAATGAAAATTATGAAAAATTGTCGAGTCCGTCGATTTAGCCCGGAGTGTCCGATATGAAAAAGCAGATAAATTCCTTCTCGGACGTGGCTCTCGTATACGAGGTCGGTGAAACTTTTTCGCGAACGCCACCAACTCGATTTAAAAAAGTTTTCTTCCCCGACGACGATGACGAATAAAGCGTATATACGTAATTTTTCCCGGTTCGGAAAATGAAATCGCCTGTAAACATGAGAATAAAAAGGCAACACGGTGGGGCAAGAAAAGGGTAAGATTCCGAACGCCCCCCCCCCCCTCCCGGCCCTCCGATCGAGCTGAAATTATGCACAAATATTCCTTTTAATATTTTAAGACCACCGCTAAAGGGTTTTTTGGTGACGCGCAATAGTTTTTGGGTTTGTTTCGACAAAACGGAGGGCGCGATAACATATATAGGTATGAACGGACACGTAGCATATATATATAGTCAATATTTCGAAAACTCATTATGAGTCGCCAAAAATCCCTTGAGGGGTTGTTTTAAAATATTAAAAGGACGATTTGTGCAAAATTTCAACTCAATCGGGGGGTGGAGGGGGGGGGTGTTGCGGAACCTCAACCTTAAAAATTAAACTTTAAAATTCAATATCTCGAAAACTATTATGAGTCGCCAAAAATCCCTTAAGGGGTTGTCTTAAAATATTAAGAGAACGGTTTGTACAAAATTTCAGCTCGATCGGGGGGGGGGGGGGGGGGTCGTAACCTTAACCTCAAAAAATAATCATAAAAATTCAATATCTCGAAAACTATTGCGAGTCACCAAAAAACCCTTTAGGGGTTTTCTTAAATATTAAAAGGAAGGTTTGTGGAAAATTTAAGCTCAGTCTTGGGGGGGGGGGGTCGCAACCTTAACCTCAAAAAATAATCATAAAAACTCAATATCTCGAAAACTATTGCGAGTCACCAAAAAACCCTTTAGGGGTTTTCTTAAAATATTAAAAGGAAGGTTTGTGGAAAATTTAAGCTCAGTCTTGGGGGGGGGGGGGTCGCAACCTTAACCTCAAAAAATAATCATAAAAACTCAATATCTCGAAAACTATTGCGAGTCGCCAAAAATCCCTTTAGGGGTTTTCTTAAAATATTAAAAGGAAGGTTTGTGGAAAATTTCAGCTCAATTGGAGGGGGGGAGGGCGGGGGGGGGGGGGGGTCGGAACCTTATCCCAAGAAAACATGCATTGCGGGAGATAAAAAAAACGAAGTTCCCACAGGGGTGATACACGACAGCGGGTGGAGTTGTAGAACGACTATGTAATATCGGCTGACCGCGTCGTTTGATAATAAATCTGGATTGATGTATCGCAGGGCGAGGTGAGCGCAAAGACAGCATTGGACAAACGGCCCTGGGTTTTCCAGAACGACTTTACGATCGCAACAGCGAGTCGGACGAGGATGATAAATTGAGGTGAGCCGGTACGAGAGGCGCAGCCCCCGTTTAAAAGATCATATTCAAGTTTGTGTGAACTATGCTCGAGTTGAGAGAAAATTATTGCTTAAAAACCCGTGCAGAAATTGTCGTAGGGATCCAATTGGATTTCCATAATTGTTCCTACTTCCTATTAGGCATCCAATAGGTCATCGCATTGGATCCCTATACTAAAACGTCACGCTGGGACGTTGGATTCTAATCGGGATTCCCCATTAGAATCCAATGTATGAATCCTAAAGGATTTCCACATCATTGAACAGAATCTGATACGATTCTTGATCCCATCGCATTCCGTACGTTGAATTTTCCAAACAGAATATATAGATGTACAAAAAAAGTGGATCTTAAAAAAGTATAAGTCTTATCTTAAAAAAGTATTAATCGCTTGAAGCAGTATGTTTCATAAATCGATTTGAAATCACTGAAAATCCACTTTAACTATCGTTTGTTATTTATTTCACTGCAATTTGGCACAATATCACCAGACACGTGCACGCTTACGAAAAATGCAGGTTATGTTTCAACACACCGAGCTTTTTTTCGTGACTTTTCACACATTATCGATTGGAACGTGGTAAGAATTTTCAAACGGCGTTCATTAGAGAACAGTGCAGAATCCAATTGGATCCCAATGAGGATTCCCTATGTGCGGTGTCCCTAACAAATCCCTATAGAGATGTTAGTGCATCTTGGGACTCTCCAACGCATTTGCGCACGGGATCAAATAAATGATATTTTTTGGGAGAACCAACAATATCCGGGGACGAATTTCAACAAAAAATCTCAAACGACGTCAATCGGGAAATATAGTGGAATCTAGTTGGATTCCAATGTGGACTGCCTACATGCGACGTCCCGATCAAATCCCTATAGGGATGTGGTAGGATCTGAGGACTGCCCAACAAATTTCTGCACGGGAATTGACAAAATTGCTTTCTCTCGACGAAAAAAGTTCATTCCAATCATGCAAAATAGGCCAGCGCATCACCCAAGGCCTTTTATTCCCTGGTGATTGTCGTTGCGGCAATTTTCAATGAAATTACAGCCAGCAATCGACGAGGGATGAGAACGGAGTTGAAATGAATTTGGGACCTGGTCAAGTGGCACCGAGAGGATTCAAGCTAATAAGTGGTACGGAACAATTTCAATCAATCTTTTCTCCAATTAGTCATATTTTCCTCATTTCTTCACGCGTCGTCGATTCGATCTTGGTTTTCAAAGAACTTCTGGACTCGTGAAAGCCATGTAGTTTCTTCGTGGGTGTATCGAAAGTCGTGAGGTGATAAGGGTGGTGGGCATTTAACGTTTCTCGATTTTTGTTCAAGGTGTGAACAACGGAGAAGTCAAGCTGGCCTTGTTTCTCAGCAAAGGTACTCTCGAAGTCGAGGTCATCTCAGCTCGAGATATATGTCCTGGTGAACGAGAGGAGCCCGGTAATGAGATGCAAATTGCTTTTATTCTTTAACTGTCGATTGGAAAACTTGCGCAAATTTTCTCTCGAAACTCCCTCGAGCGCTGACGTCCCTTATCCGAAACGGGCCAGTACAAACATCAAGGGCTTGGCAAATAAACGGGTAACTTTGCAATTACAGAGTGAAAACTAAGTGAATACAGGGGAAAGCCCTGGCCATACTTTCGTACCCTAAAATTGATCCATTAAAGCAAATCAATTTTTTACAACTGTACTGCTGGTGAACTACCGGACACCAATTTTACGTTGTGTAAGCCTTCAACCATCAATCATTAGATATCGATAAGTAACTTGGTTCGATATGAAAGACAACAATCTGAATTCCGTAGGGGAGGTGTTCTTAAGATGACAACATTTTTCTTTTACGATAAATATTTAAATAAATGACGACCTATGAACTCTAAGCTAAGCATATATGCACAAAGGTTTATTATCATAATGAAATAGAAGCAGTTTCAGGACATTAGTTACTTAACGGGTTACCCCCACTTGTAGCGCAAAAAAAGGCCTTTTTCATGAATTTTTTAAAAGAAAACTACAAAACTTTTTTAATCGATCAATATACCATCTTAAAGAACACATCTTGAAGAACTTTCAGTAATTTTATTATTGAAAAATATTACATTGTTTAGTGGCAAATGGCCGTCAATGAAATAATGTTTTTATGTAGACGGTTTGCGGTGACCAACATTGCGGCGAAGTGGATCATCTGAAAAAAAAAATGCGGATGGATTTAGTCAAATATAAGTATAAACTAGTCTTTAATCGAAGGATTTTAAAAAATATTCATTTTTCACAAAATGGCGGACAGTCAAAGTTAATGGTTCGATTTTAACGAAAAAAAAACAGCCGTTTTTTGGCTATAAAAAGGCCATTTTTTTCGAAAAATAAAATCGAACGTTTAAAGACTACATTTTTATGTATTAAATAAGCCTGCAAAATTTCAAGAAGATCGGTTCATTAGTGTTCGCGTAATCTTGGTCACCGACTTCAGAAATGCCATTTTGAGAAAAACGCGTTTAAAGTTTCAATTTCAGTTTACACGAAGAAAATATTTTTTTTCGTAAACTTACATAAAGTCATCTATTCCGGGCCCATGCAGAAGTATGGGCCCGGATACTTATACTTCAAAAAAATGCAATAAAAAAAATCGATTTTTTCAAAATCGCAAGTGGGGGTAACCCCTTAATGAATAGAACTTCAATTAGTTATTTAATGAATACAACTTCAATGAATGGAACTTCAACAGAACTTCAATTAGAAAATGAATAAAACTTCAATTAGTTCAACTAGAAAAAATCAATTTTTTAGCACCATATAATAACGTGGTCAGTTCATTTTGCATTTTAAAATCACGAAAATATGTGCTACCTCAAAGACCGCGTTTACTGACGGCTATACTAGATTTGGCTACTGGTAACACTCATTGGCCGAGCGTAGAACGTCATCGTTGCTCGTATAGCGCGAATATTGGGAAAGATATTGAGGGTGTGTCGTCTTATCTCACTATGTCATCTTAAGCATATCTCCCCTATCGTACTTTAGTTTTCGACATGATCCCCTAGAAGTTGGGTTGACTTGTAACTATACAGTTTTCATCCATACCGTTTTTCTGTGTCAGGTCTCTGATGTGACTTTTTTTCACGAAGTGTTGCATACCATTCGTCAGCAAACTTTACCTAAAAATTTGAACTGTGAAAGCCTTTCTCTTGTGACGCTCCAGGGGCTTTCAGTTCATGCTGCCCACCCCTAAATCCAGCCTTGTCTTATAGGTTCAAATGTTAAGAAATACAGATCTCACACTGACAAGGAAAAGTTGCGAGGTCGATCTCTCCGATTTCGATGAAATTTGGCATGCTCGTAGAATGGGTAAAAATAGGCGACACCTATTTTTTTATATCTGCGGAATCCGATTTTTAAGGGGTGAAACGCACCCTCGAAAATAGGGGTGTTTTTCGTTTTTCGTCGATAACGTTATCGTTCTCATGTCCAATGTATAGTACACGAAAAAATAAACATTGTTGCAATTTGAAATTTGTTCATATCTCGTACCGTTAAAACGTTATCGACGAAAAACACCCCAATTTTCGGGGGTGCGTTTCAGCCCTTAAAAATCGGCTTCCGTAGATATAAAAAATACGTGTCGCCTATTTTTATCAATTTTACAAGCATGCCAAATTTCATCGAAATCGGAGAGATCGATCTCGAAACCTTTCCTTGTGAGTAAACGGGTTACACCGAGCTCGTGGTCGAAAAAAGAAAGAAGTTTTCGCGATTTTTTTCTGGGAAAACGTGTGCAAGTTTTCGAATTGTTTTTTTTACATTAAAGAATATAGTTTTAAGTCTTTTTTACAATTTTTGTATTGAAAAATATTTTTAGACGTGGTAGATCTAATGGTTTGGGCAGATCTTCAAATTAAATAAGTAAATCAAAAATTCCCGCTAATGACGCTTATTGGGCGCAAAACTCGACATACTTTGTCAAACGGCGGACTTATCTGTACTCCCAATACTTTTACTTGTTTTCTTTACTACGTTTAACAGCCTTAAAATATTCTTACCTACATTAAATATTTCCGAAGTGTCGATTTATTTGTTCACGAGAGTGGAATCAAAAATCGCTTTTTTCCACGGCTTATTCAATTTTGCTTGTTTACTACTTTTTTTATTTGCATAAAAATGCCTATTTTTTGTATATTCGTTTCATGTTGGTTTGGATATATTTGAGAACTTAGTAGAGTATGTTTAGAAATGTATTATAAATGAAGATCTTAATAATAGACGGTGATTTTAAATGATGTGGTTCACTTACAAGGAACATCGCTTTGGTGTCCTCCTCCGATTTTGTTGAAACTTTTTTATGTGAATGAGTATCAAAAACTAAGAGACACGCATTTTTTATCGGCGAAAAAACGGTTTTAAGGGGTGAAACGCACCCTCGAAAATAGGGGTGTTTTTTCGTTTTTCGTCGCTAACATTATCGTTCTCATCTCCAATGTCTAGTACACAAAAAAATAAACATTGTTGCGCTTTGAAATTTTTTAATATTCCGTACCGTTAAAACGGTATCGACGAAAAACGAAAAACATCCCCATTTTTGAGGGTGCGTTTCACCCCTTAAAACCGTTTTTCCACCTATAAAAAAAAATACGTGTCTCTTAGTTTTTGATACTCTTCCACATAAAAAAGTTTCAACAAAATCGGCGGACACCAAAGTGACGTTCCTTGTTAGCTATACATTATTATTTCTACAACTTACATCTTGACTTTCGAGCTGCTAACATTTTTCATCAAACTTTCTCATAAATATCGGAAAATATCGGTATTTACGACTTGTTAAGGGCCTATGCCAGTGTGAACGCTGAACATTTGGGTGGTTTTCGGGATTTTTTTCGGAAGAAAAGTACTCAATTAAATGTTTCGGAAAATTAAGAATATATTTGGCTATATTTGACCTATATTACATATTTTTTTCATGGAAAAATATTGAGATCCAAGCGATTTATGCGCTGCCTTCGGAGGCGCCAAAAAAAAAAGTTTCTCCACTGCTGACATGATTCCGGCCAATTGAGTAGCTGAACCCGAAAAAAGCAAAAACGTCGTTAAACTGGAAGGTATTTCCTGTACAATGACGTAGGATTTTCGAAAAATATCAACATCTAACAAAATGGCGTAGTTTTGAATAAAGTCTGTTTTCTTGCCTATAAAATGGTCGTTTTTTTCAATGCCAAATCCTCAATTTTCATCAAATCAAAAATATCCTACGTCATTGTAGAGTAAATATATTCAAGAGTACTCAGTTCAAATTTCAAGTCAATCGGATAATTGCTCTTTGAGTTGCAATGTCAGCAAATTTGAAAAATCTCATTTCGCGAAAAACGCGTTTAAGGCGTTACCCCCACTTGTAGCGCAAAAATGGCCTTTTTCATGATTTTTTTTAAAGAAAACTACAAAACTTTTTTAATCGATCAATATACGATCTTAAAGAACACATCTTGAAGAACTTTCAGTAATTTTTTTATTGAAAAATATTACATTGTTTAGTGGCAAATGGCCGTCAATGAAATAATGTTTTTATATACACGGTTTGCGGTGACCAACATTGCGGCGAAGTGGATCATCTGAAAAAAAAATGCGGATGGATTTAGTCAAATATAAGTATAAACTAGTCGTTAATCGAAGGATTTTAAAAAATATTCATTTTTCACAAAATGGTGGACAGTCAAAGTTAATGGTTCGATTTTAACGAAAAAAAAATCGAACGATTAAAGACTACATTTTTATGTATTAAATAAGCCTGCAAAATTTCAAGAAGATCGTTTCATTAGTGTTCGAGTAATCTTGGTCACCGACTTCAGAAATGCCATTTTGAGAAAAACGCGTTTAAAGTTTCAATTTCAGTTTACACGAAGAAAATATTTTTTTTGTAAACTTACATAGAGTCATCTATTCCGGGCATCAAAAAAAACTGCACTTCAAATTGCACTTCAAAAAAATGCAATAAAAAAAATCGATTTTTTCAAAATCGCAAGTGGGGGGAACCCCTTAAAGATTGAACTATCGATTTTTGCACGATAAAATGATATTGATACAAATGATATAAATGATAATGATATTCTTGAAAGTATAAAATGTCGAAGAAGGCAAGAGAATCGATTTTTTGAAAGTGTCACACTGGTATAGCCCCTTAATAACGAGATGATACCGGTAACAGAAAAAGCTCCGACAATCACAGCTCTATCCTCGACCAGACGATACTCACTGGCTGATTCCGATTGTCTCAGATACCTACGTAAAGACGTATCTGCGTGACGGGGAGCGCTGGCTGCACAAGCGGAAGACGCGGGTGATAAAGCACTCGCGACATCCCCAGTACCGTCAGACACTGAAGTACGGAAGCTGCGACGCCCTGGGGCGAAATTTGCTCGTCATGCTGTGGGAAAAAAAGCAGGGCTTCGAGAGTAACCAGGGTTTGGGTGGTGCCGAGGTCAATCTGGAGTCATTGCCCCTGACAAAATTGACGGTCGGCTGGTATCCGTTGTTCCCCATTCACACACTCGGGACTCATAATGCCGATTCGCCATGATGGTTGAGGGAAAAATGGGCCCTTGAAGCCGGCGAACTCGATCTTCGCCTTAGCCTTTTGCTCAAGGACGAGGGCGAGTCTGTCGTTAAGATAATCTCTTGATAGGACACTCCGGTGATCATTGAAACGTTGACAATCCACCATTGCAATTCTAACGACGAAACGTCAGATTCAATTGAATTTTGCTATTCTTTACGATCTATCGAAGATTCACCGGTTCGCGAAGTTGATGACTCATCGTCGAGTGAATGTGCGGGAACGGTAAGGACGAAAAATGCCCCCGATCAATCGCATCAACGGCCAAGGGAGAACGGGCTCTTGATGCTGAATTTTCACTGTGTTCGAGATCGGGAAAAACGTTGCATCGATTTAGCGAAGTCGTTTGGTGAAATGGATGGGCAATTTGTGACCTTTCATGAAGTTTGTATGATTTAAAAACGTTGTCTGACAATCGGAATCAAAAGATTGGCATAGCAATGTAGGGAGAAGCTACCAGGTGGTGAAACATGATTTATTTATTCCCAATGCTCCTACGTATGCCTTTGCGGGCTTTTGCTATCCCATCCCGACGGCAGAAAATTCTTCGCAAACAGCAGGAATGACATTTTGTCTAATACAATTTCTCGAAAGAAATATTTCCCGAATGCACAATTTCTCCAACACAGTTTATCGAACGGACAATTTCTCGTACTCAATTTTCCGAATGAACAATTTCTCTAATACAGTATCCCGAATGGATCGTTCCCCGAATGGACAATTTCCCAAATGGACAATTTCCCGAATGGACAAATTCCCAAATGGACAATTTCCCCAATGGACAATTTCCCAAATGGACAATTTCCTAAATGGACAATTTCTCTAATAAACAATTTCCCAAATGGATAATTTCCCGAATGGACAATTTCCCAAATCGACAATTTCACAAATGGATAATTTCCCAATTGGACAATTTCCCAAATGGTCAATTTCCCGGATGGACAATTTTCCGAATGGACGATTTCCCAAATGCACAATTTCCCGAATAGACAATTTCTCAAATGGACAACTTCCCGAATGGACAATTTCCCAAATGTATAATTTCCTAAATGGATAATTTCCCGATTGGACAATTTTTCGAATGGACAATTTCCCAAATAAACAATTTCCCAAATGGACAATTTTCCGAATGGACAATTTCCCAAATGGACAATTTCCCGAATGGACAATTTCCCAAATGGACAATTTCCCAAATGGACAATTTTCCGGATGGACAATTTTCCAAATGGATAATTTCCCGATTGGGCAATTTCCCAAATGGACAATTTCCCAAATGGATAATTTCCCGATTGAACAATTTCCCGAATGGACAATTTCCCAAATGGACCATTTCCCCAATGGACAAATTCCCCAATGAACAATTTCCCGAATGGACAATTTCCCAAATGGATTGCTTTCCAAATGGACCATTTCCCCATCGGACAATTTCCCAAATGGGCAATTTCCCAAATGGACCATTTCCCCAATGGACAATTTCCCCAATGAACAATTTCCCGAATGGACAATTTCCCGAATGGACAATTTCCCCAATGAACAATTTCCCGAATGGACAATTTTCCAAATGGATAGCTTTCCAAATGGACCATTTCCCCAATGGACAATTTCCCAAATGGACAATTTTCCGAATGAACAATTTCCCGAATGGACAATTTCCCAAATGGACAATTTCCCGAATGGACAATTTCCCGAATGGACAGTTCCTCGAATGGACATTTCCTCGAATAGACAATTTCTCTAATAGACAATTTCCCGAATGGACAACTTCCCAAATGGACAATTTCCCGAATGGACAATTTCCCAAATGGACAATTTCCCGAATGGACAGTTCCTCGAATAGACAATTTCTCTAACAGACAATTTCCTGAATGGATAATTGCCCGAATGGACAATTTTCCAAATGGATAATTTCTCGATTGAGCAATTTCCCAAATGGACAATTTCCCAAATGGATAATTTCCTGAATGGACAATTTCCCAAATGGACCATTTCCCCAATGAACAATTTCCCGAATGGACAATTTCCCAAATGGATAGCTTTCCAAATGGACCATTTCCCCAATGGACAATTTCCCAAATAGACACATTTTTTCAGGATGAACGATCATATTAAATATAGGTTTTTTTGGGTTTGCTTGGGTTCAATCACCATTAATGCAAGGAAAACTCGACCCAAGTAAATTGGTTTCCCGGAAAAATTGTCGATAATATTTGCTCGGGAAATGTTTCATTCGGGAAAACGTTCATCCGGGAAATTGTCCATTCAAGGAATTGTTCGTTTTGGAAAATGTATTTGAGAAATTGTTTATTCAGGCAATTGTTATCCAGAAATTGGGGACGAGTTGAAATTCCGAACTCTGAATGCTCCGACGGTTCAAAATTCCTAATTTTAATGTTCCATAATTACAAGTTTCGTAAAGATCATACCAGCAAAAGTCTACACAGTTTATTGTAAATAATGTAGAAAGTATAACATTGTCTAGACAAATTTAGAAACTGACGCAAAATCATTTAATAAAAAAAAATCTTGAAATAATTTGTCGTTTTATTGAAAATTTTGAAACTTATCAAAATTCAATAGCCGAATTAGTTTGACAGTGTTCAGATTTTCGGAGTTTTGGTGTTTCGGGTAAAATTCTTTCGGAGTTTTGATCTTTCGGGGTCGTATTCTTTCGGAATTTTGAGCGTTCTGATCATTCAACCCGGCCCTAGGACTTCTATTCGGGAAATTGTCATTTGGGTAATTGTTTTTCGAGAAACTTTCCGCGAGGAATCCCATCCCTTTCATCTGTACCCCAACTTGTCATTTCACTACTTCCCGTTCGTTTGCGCAGTGTCCCTTCAGGGTGTTCATCCGAGCATCACCGAAGATCACCGAACTATTGATTCAAGTCAAAGACTCTCAAAAGTTATATTTCAAAAGAGTGAAAAACGATTAGGCGTTGCACAAAATAATTCGCCAAACGATGCAACAATCCTGAATTCTCTGCCATTATCAAGAGGGCTGAGGAACCGACGAAAAACAATTACGAATTCGATGATTTCGGGACGGTGGTAAGCGAATTCATTTATTGCAGAAATGAGAAAATCACGAGTATGTACAATTGGGGATTGAAATGTATGGATATACTTCAATTGCAACAGTACCTTCAACCGCAGGTCAACATGTGACCGAGCTCCTTTAAAATATACGTACACGATAGCCCGCTGTCAACTTCGATTTATACGGTTCATGAAAAATTGCGAATAACGATATTCGCAAAACAGAGCAATTATGTATTTTTGTATAGAAAATGTGAGAACGTTCCCCTCGTTTTATCACGACGTTGAAGTTTCCATCGTTGGAATGCAAGAAAAATGATTTTTCGTCAAATTTATTTTAGCAGATTTCAACCACGACGACAACGCGAAATTTTGGTAAATATTCAGAAGTGTCACTCCTGTCAGAATCGAGCTGATTTTTTTTGTGTGGTTTCTTACAGTTAAAAAACATCATATTTAATATTATTACGGCAGCGCATCAACAAAAACAATGTCAATAAATTTGACTCGATTTTGATTCGTCGACCATTCGAACTTTTTTCAAGATTTCTAAAAGAAACGATCTGTTCTTTCAAAATACAATAGACATACGAACTATTTTGACAATTCTTCATTACAAAATTGTCAAATGTAAAATTAAAGTCAAAAAAATGTTAATGCACTAAAAGCATTATGCGCCATTAAAATATAACTTAATATAAGATTTTATAATCATAAAGAATTGATTAAAAAATGTACAGCATCTTTTTAGCGGGAATGACACTTCCGAATATTTATCGAATTTTTTTTAGGATTCTTATTTAGCGATGTACAAAAAATTTGCCAAGTATGATTGTCGATAATACTGAAAATAAGACATTGAAAAGAATTTTCGTTGCATTCCAAGGATGGAAACTCCAACCCCATCATTTTTCGTCCGACACGCCGTCCCGTTGTCTTCGCGTCAAACGATCCAAAACCAGAATACATAAAGTCAAAAAAAAAATAAACTAGACGAAATAGTACAGTCGTGCTGTCGCTGAAAAACCCCGTAATCGGAAAAAATTAAAAGCAGTTTAGTTTATTGACAGGTGATTTTTTAGGTGCCGGGGGTGCTAAATCCAAGTTTGCCTAAAAGTCGGGGTGTAGGGTTTTTTTAGGGGATGAAAGGGGATGGGGGTGGATTAATGCCAAACTACAACCGCTACGAGGTCGGCGTCGTGAGAAAAAATGTGCAGAAAAATCCGGGCTTTGGTTTGTCCACAGCGTCGAAGTCGTGGAAGTTCATTTTGGGGGTGAAAAAGTGGGGTGAAATTTTGAAAAATCAGTTTTAATTCAATAACTCTTTAGAAAAAAATCGTACACTCTTTGTTCAAATGGGAACGTTGTAGCCCTTGAAAAGACGCGTCGTTCGAGTATTTGATCATCACTCTCCGATAATATCTTCACCCCCAAAAAAATGTTTAAAACACCAAAAAAATTTGTTTATTGAGTAACTCAAAAACAATCGATTTTTCGGGTATGGTTCAAATGTACGAAATGTAGAGAATAATTTCCTCTATATTTTCGTTTCTATGGACCACCCTTGAATTTTGATTTTCCAACCCCTCTCGGGGGTTGAAAATTCAAAATGAAATTCTAGGAAAACTATTGACCGCACGAATTCGCCGCCGTGGAAGAATTTATAGCTTGAACTGTCAGCTACATTTTTGTCCACAGCGCTCTTTATTTTCGGTCAATAGTTTTCCCAGAATTTCATTTTGAATTTTCAACCCCTGGGGGAGGTTCGAGAAAGTAAAATTCAAGGGTGGTCCATACGAACGAAAATACAGAGAAAATTATTCTCTACATTTCGTATATTTAAACCACCCCCGAAAAATCGATTGTTTTTGAGTTATTCGATAAACAATTTTTTTTAACTTCAACAATTATTTTGGCGATGAAGATATTATTGGAGAGGGATGATCAAATACTCGATCGACGCGTCTTTTCAAGGGCTACAACGTTCCCATTTGAACCAAAAATGTACGCATTTTTCCCAAAGAGTTAGCGAACGAAAATTTATTTTCCAAAAATTCACCCCACTTTTTCACCCCCAAAATGAACTTCCACGACTTCGGCGCTGTGGACAAAAATAAAGCCCGGATTTTCCTGAACATTTTGTCTCCCGGCGCCAACCTCGTGGGGGTTGTAGTTTGCCATTAATTCACCCCCATCCCCTTTCATCCCCTAAAAAAACCCTACGCCCCGATTTTCAGGCAAACTTGGATTTAGCACCCGCGGCACCTACAAAATCACCTGTCAAAAAACTACCCTTCTCATTTTTTTTTCGATTCCAATATACTGCACGACTGCGCTAAAAACAGCAAACCCACGAAACATGTAATTACGTCGAAGCTCGCGTTGGATTGGGCTCTGAAAAAAATGATTTTCTTCGGACGTCCCGAATGTCGTTTTCGCCTATTTTTTTCCAAACATGCAAAAAATACATTTTGGACGATCATAAAAATGAAGAAATAAGACGACGATGAATAACTTTCGTTCGACGATGCACACTTCGATAGGGCAAAAAACTTAAGCAATACGATGCACCTGACGCCGGGAATGATTCTATTAGCAATAAAGGTGTACCTGGGTGGGCCTGAACAAATTTCGGAACCCACCCAACTCGAGCGGACGACAAAAGATCGCCGTTGAGATCCAAAATTTATTTTTCAAACCGATAAATAAAAACGCTGATGATTGATCCGACGATGCGCGTGTCGCGGTGAGTTCGACGAAGAAAAAAAAATAATCAAGAGATCTATCGAGTGGCCCATTTTTCCCCACAATCGGCTGAAGAGTATCGGCCCGAAGCGAAAAGAAAGCGAGAGAAGGAAACGCGAGAATCGATCGACGTCTTCGAAAATGCACCCTCGGCACTTTCAGTCTGGTTGATCCAGCTTCCGACGCGATCCATTCTCGTGTTAATTGTTCCGAATAAAGGAAAATCGCCGGTTCGAATCCTCGTTCGACAAACGTGAAAATTTTCGAACCATTGCAAACGAGTGTTGCTCGAATACACAGAGGGAAAAAAAAACACCGTCAAAACGGATATTCCCTCACGAGAATTTTCGAAAATTCGACCTATCAAATTGCGGTCAAAATGTACGTATATATATTTTTTTTTTACAACGAAATTAGCAAGTCACAAGCGTACGCTCGAAAAAAAAAAACAAATGTACGTTTGAAATTTTTCACGTTCTCGTAACTTCGTAAGTGAATTATTATAGTTAGGTCGAGCGCAACATCCCCATTGACGATGCTCGCTGGTCGAGTTTTTTTCTGCACCCAACGGGGATATTGCGAGTCCTGAGAAAGTATAAAAGAATTATGCTTGGTGGCCAATTCTCAAGTAGCAAAGGGGAAAGAAAAAGAATTATGCGTCAACAGTAATATGATCGATGTTTTATAAAGTCGCACAATTTTTGCAGCTCTTTATTAGACTGATGATAATACATTGATTTACGAATATTCCTCCGGTACACGTATACATAAGGGGTATCCTGTTACGAATGGATCATTCTGCAACTGTCGATAGGTCGGATCATGCCCTACTGTATGCTGGAATCTCAGTTTAGTAAAAGTCCCACGGTTTTCAATATTATGCACGGAGAGAATTTTTAAGTAATTTTTACTGTGAAATCACAGTAACTCGGTGACAAATGTGCAATTCTTCAGGTTTTTAGGAAATAAATTATAAATTTTCATGGAAATGAATCAAAATTTACTATTGCGTAACAGAAATTTAAAATATTTTCCAGAATTTTTACTGAAATTAATAGTAAAATTTCATGAAACGTAAAGATTACGACGATAAGTTAAAAAAGTGCTAATATAAGTGAAATTTTTCAGTGGAGCATTGAGAAATTTGCGTGTTTTCCATAAAAATTTAAAAAAGGAAGCCGAAATTTTCCGTGCGTCCACCGGAATATTACGTTCTTTATAGTAAAATCAGTTAGGGCTAGGTCGCCTGACCGTACGCGTGAGCTCTGTGTGCGAGCGTGCGTATACGTGAACGCAAGCTGTGAGAGTGTGCTTGTGTATGACGCAGTATGACGAGCACGAACGACGCCGACCCGCGTTGCTTAGCAACAGCGGTACCGCGCATGCGCACTATAGTACGAAGCATGGGCCAAGAAAACCTCGTGGTCTCGTGCAGTCTAACGTGTTCTACGCAGTTCTACGCAAGAAAACAAAGAAACGTGAAAAGAAACTTCGATAAAGGACGTCTACAATGGTACGGAAAGATGATATGCTAAAATAAGTAGCAATCAAGAACACAAATGTTCAGAAACGCCGATGAATACAGTATATAGAGTATTTATTTAATCATAGGGAATTAATTTTTCGCTAGGGATTTTAGAAATTTTAAGTTTGTCCAGGTTATTTTTACTGTAGAAACTTGGAATTTTTGAGGCAGCCCATTGTTAAAATTCTACATGAGAATGTGTCAGAATTTTTTACTGAAAGAAATGTAAAAAATTATGCTACTTGCTTAAATTTTTACATGAATGAAAGCAAAATATTAAAAGCTAGTGTCAATTTTTGACTATGTGCACATTTGTCACCGGTTTCAAATTTTTAATGTAATTTTTACGGAGATTTCACCGTAAAAAATACTTAAAAATTCTCTCCGTGTGGACTTTGTGTTATTTAAAAAAATCATCTACAGGCTTTTTGCATGCCGTTTCCATAAATGATGAGAATGGACAATAACTAACCTACTTTTTAAAGACTCATAACACATATGAGTCAGTCAACGTTTATTATTTTTCAAACCAATCAACATTTATTAACCTTTTAATTTTGGAAGCAAAAAAATCAGTCTCTGGTTTCTACCATACAATATATATTTTTAATCAAGGCGTTACCCCCACTTGTAGTGCAAAAAAAGGCCTTTTTCATGAATTTTTTTAAAGAAAACTACAAAACTTTTTTAATCGATCAATATACCATCTTAAAGAACACATCTTGAAGAACTTTCAGTAATTTTTTTATTGAAAAATATTACATCGTTTAGTGGCAAATGGCCGTCAATGAAATAATGTTTTTATATACACGGTTTGCGGTGACCAACATTGCGGCAAAGTGGATCATCTGAAAAAAAAATGCGGATGGATTTAGTCAAATATAAGTATAAACTAGTCTTTAATCGAAGGATTTTAAAAAATATTCATTTTTCACAAAATGGCGGACAGTCGAAGTTAATGGTTCGATTTTAACGAAAAAAAACGGCCGTTTTTTGGCTATAAAACGGCCATTTTTTTCGAAAAAAAAAATCGAACGATTAAAGACTACATTTTTATGTATTAAATAAGCCTGCAAAATTTCAAGAAGATTGGTTCATTAGTGTTCGAGTAATCTTGGTCACCGACTTCAGAAATGCCATTTTGAGAAAAACGCGTTTAAAGTTTCAATTTCAGTTTACACGAAGAAAATATTTTTTTTTTGTAAACTTACATAGAGTCATCTATTCCGGGCCCATACAGAAGTATGGGCCCGGATACTTATACTTCAAAAAAATGCAATAAAAAAAATCGATTTTTTCAAAATCGCAAGTGGGGGTAACTTCTTAAACCTAATATTTTTAATTTAATTAAATTTTATATTTTTAATTTAAAGTACAATATATATTTCTAATTGAATTAATTAATTTTTCCCATCTTACCCCGTATGCGGGGCAAGTTGAAACAGCGCTGGGAGAATGATGGGACACGAATAATTGGCATCTTTCGCCTATAAAAGTGGTTTCATTTCCAATACCAGCAATTTGATAAGCCAATCGTCTAAGTTCTGTAAGATGAGTCCGAATAATCTTGCTTCCATATCATTTTAATCAATTGTGAGTTCTTTTTCTTCCCCTGGTGGAAACACCGGTTGAAGACTAACCAAATGCTTTACTAGTTTCATTTTACCCTTCCTAACGTAAATAGTGGTACGTTGTAAAATATTGCGGCTTTGCGATAGCTTGAATTCATCTTGCCCCATTAGACGGTTAAAGAATTAACAAAAAATCACGCAATAACCTTGAAAATGTCTGATAAACTGTTCTTATTATATTAATAATTAGTCCTTCCATCGTGTTTACCTACCTGCCTCTAATCAATATCAGCAACTCAAATGAACTGAAACGATGTTAAACTTTACCAAAAAATGACATCGTTTTGTCCAAAAATCGATATCGTTTTCTCACTCGAGACGCGTGCTTCCGCCACAGTTGATACTTTCACACTCATTCACCTCACCGCCCAACCCTCCAAACCCCAACGGGAGCACTGTGCTTGCACACACCCTTTAGTGGCTAGGCTCATGATTCATCTTAACCCGCGTATGCGTCTTGCCCCGAGTTCCCCTAATTGGCACGCTATGCATAGTATATTTTTTTTTTACACCGCAAGCTACCGAAGCTCGATTTTCGAACTGGTATGAAAATTCCGCGTAATATCGTTTTTCATAAAGTTTCCTTAACATTTAAGGTTAATAAGAAGACGTTTCTAGACAATACGATTAACCAAGAGTATTTTTTTTTAAACCGCGTCAAAAAATGTTCCCATTTGGGGAAATGACATGCAACAAACCAACAGCAGACTATTTTTATCTAGAAAAACGTAGGTCTTTTACTAAACTGACATTTCAGCGTATAGCAGGACACGACCTGACCTATCGACAGTTGCAGGATTCTCCATTCGTAACAGGACACCCTGTATATATATATATATATATATATATATATATATATATATATATATATATATATATATATATATATACACATATACATATATATATATACACATATACTCAACGTTGAAAAAAATGCAAATTGTAACAAAAAAAAGGACGACGATAAATCGAAAAAAAGTCTAAGGCCTTAGGCCACTCTAGAGGCCGGAAAAAAAGGTTTTTGGGGATTTTTTTTTCCGAAAAACTACAAAATAAATCTAGTTTTTTGAAAAGGGTGTTTATCATACATATCAGTGACTGTATACAATAATTTTTTTAAAGCGACTAATTTCAAAATGGCGGCTGTGCAGCGTTTATCTCAAAACTGCATTTTTTAAGTTGGTCGGAAACATAACTCAGACAATTTTCAACCGATTCACTTGAAATGTTGAATACATCTTAAAAAATACATTGTCTCTGGAAGTACGTATGATTTTTCTTTTATATTGTATTGCATTTGTTATTAACAATTATTTGACGATTTTTAAGCAAATTTTTGGAAAGTGTAAAGTTTGCCTAAAAAATCATCAGAGAATCGTTAATAACAAATGAACTATGCAATATAACAAAAAACCCCACGTACTCCCACAGACAATGTGTTTTTCAAGATATATTCAACATTTCAAGTGAATCGGTTGAAAATTGTCTGTCATGTTTCCGGCCAACTTAAAAAATGCACTTTTGAGATAAACGCTGCACAGCCGCCATTTTGGAATTAATCGCTTCGAAAAAATTATTGTACACAGTCACTGATATGTATGATAAACACCCTTCTTTGTAATCTCGATTTATTTTGTAGTTTTTTTTGAAAAAAAAAAAATCCCCAAAAAGCCTATTTTTTCGGCCTCTAGAGTGGCCTAACCCCTTAAGGGAAGTGAGAACGATCGAAATTTCTTCGATACGTAGAAACGTAATTCGAGAAGTCTAACTTTGCATTTTTTTCTTCTTATCAATTATTCACAGCGGTGTTTATAAAAGCAAAGCTAAAAACGTTCGGATAAGTACGATGGGACAAAAAGTCCGTCGTGAATTCTCTGCGCTCACCCCGCCTAACGAAAGGGAGTATAAATTTGCAAGACGATAACTGGGAGTTAACTAACGCTCCAAACGTGATAAATCGTAAAACACACACAGACATATATAATAACTACAATAATAATGATTATTGCCGTACGAAGACGTTTACCGATAAAATACGATAATAATGATAGATTTAATCGAAAAAACGCGTGGCGGTAAAAAATTATATTTGACGGAGATCGAGAGTCGAGGGAAGAAATAATTAATTACAGTCTGTGTACTGTTGAAAACAAATATTTTGACGAGAAAAAAATGGCCTCTGATTAACGAATATCTATCGAAATAATTTATTCTTTTCTTTTTCCATATTGCGATATTTCTTTACTGACTTTCGTTCGGGATGAGTTTGAAGAGTGTCGAGTATAAAAAAAGCGCATAGTGATGAAAATTTACGACGAATTACGTAAATTGCAGAAAATTCGCGACAATTCTCAGATGATATTCGCTTGCGCGTGGTTCATTCGTGAGAAATAATAACGGCCTAGGAAGATTGATTGGTATAACAAGGTGGAGGAAGTAAAAAATATAATAATAATAATAATAATAATAATACTAACAACAAGGTGTTGTAACAAATTTATTGTCGGGACAATCCTCAGGACGGGGTCGCAATCAATTAATCGAACGTGCAAAAAAAAAAAAAAGAAAAAGGTCTCTTAAATAGAAGAGCCAAGTTCCTCTACTCTTAAAAAAACGGTCTACACATTTTAAAAAAATAGTACCTTAATTCAGGCTAAAAGTGTGTTTTTTCTACTCTAGCATCGAATACTTCGCGCGGCCTCCATTTTGAGTCTACGTTGAATGCATATTTTTAATCTACATAAAATCTACGGTGCACGAGAAAAACAATTAAAAGCGTTCTCGTACACGCAACGAGCGCGTAAAATATTTTGAACTTTCACGCCGACAGTTCGCGGAACCATGAAAAAAAAATCTAGTGGCTTTTCAAATTGGCAAGACCAGTTTCGAAAGTCAAAAAAAAACGAGATCTTCCTTACGCGCATTCTATAAATGGCGAAAACGAACGTAGCGATCGAAACTTTCGCGAAACCATTTTAAAAAAAAACCCCTCGACAGATTCTAAAAGGGAAAAGTTTATCTCGAACGCATAAAATATATATTCGACTGAAATATTCATGATAAACAATTGCACAGCATGATAGAAGCGTTGGTAAAAAAAGCTCGTTCCGCGTCCGGAAGAAAAACATTTCCACTGTATCTTCGATTCGAAACTTTGAAGCCGCGAGTTTCCAGGATATTGATAAATTATTCGGAAGGATATACACATTCGTACGTCTATAAAAACTTTGATCGGAGATAATGTCTCATCGGGATCGTTAAACGAAACGAAAAGCTTTAAAGTATAACCAATCTTCGATGCGATGCTGCAGCTTGCATCGTTGGAATTCAATGAAAACAAATGTAATTCAAAATTATAAAACAACAAAACTAAATATTATTCTTTCGAACAGGCCTAATATTCCTGTGCCACACTTTAAGCTACGAAAATCAATCAAACGTTCTTCAGAATCCTCATTGGAGACCTAGAAACTAAAGCAGCGAAAAAGAAAAAAAAAATTGACGGCGATAAAAATAAAGAAATAAAAAAGTGAAAAAGAATTTTCGTTGCGCTCCAACGATGCAAGCTGCAACGTTGCACATAGCGATGAAACGTTCGACGAGTCAGTGATTCCCTTGTCTTGATTTCGTTACCTTTAGGCGGGGAAAAAAAAGCTGATTTTCAAGATTTTTTTTTAAAGGAAAGATTTCTTCACCATTTTTTAGACTTAGGGTATGTTTTATTACTACTTTTGGCTTTTGCATGGTATTTTTTTATTTCATTAATCTTTAAAAATGGCGGAGGTGCGGCACGGTTTTCTAAACCGGTTGCGGCGGATATTGTCAGACGGCGTGACACGTAGCGTCGGTGGGATTAATCTGAAAAAAAAAAACCAATGAAGATTTTCCTTTCGTTAACACTCATACGCAGAATATGAACCAAGAAAAAGTGAGAAATATTGAAAATTGATGAAATGGTACGCTGTGAAAAAAAAAACGTTTGAATTTTTCGAAAGAATGGCTGCATTTTGCGATAAAAACTACTCTTTTGAAATTTTTCAAAAACATTTAGGCTCATATTTTAGACAGTAAGGTCAGAAAGATTTGTACCAAATTTCAGCAAAATCGGTCGATTAGTTTTTTAGGTATACGTCACGCTAGTTTTGAAAATGCAGTTTTATAGACCGTGCCATATCTCCGCCATTTTTAAAGATTGACGAATATAAAAAATACGATGTAACAGCAAAAAGTAGTAATCAAATATCCCCAAAGTCAAAAAAAAGGGGAAGACTTATTTTCTTTAAAAAAAATCATGAAAATCAGCAAATGTTTTCCACGCCTAAAGGAAACCCCCTTAATATGGCGAATATTTTTCGTACTCTGTCGATTATATCGAGTGATCAATGTCAACATCTCGTTTAAATTTCTCCATTCAGTTCGATCGATCACCAAATGTGAAGAATCTGAGCCAGAGTATTAAATTCCTTCGCTATGCTCGGAATTACTCGAAACAATCATCGAAGTACGATTGTTTCGAAAGATTCGAAACGATAGAATTAAAAATTCGCTCACAGTATCGCCATTTCAATTTAATTCGTGTGAAGCCGAAGCAATGGAAAATCATTTCAGCCAATTTGTAATTCAAACTTTTTTTTACCACCTGATTTTTACCGATCGTATCCGATTTTTTTCTACCACAATAGCACAACAATATTTACGTGAACGATAATTCCGTTATTTTTTTGTTGATTTTTTTCCCGAGTATGAAAAATATTTACGATATCGACGTATAATCTCGACCCTCAATGTGTCCCGGAGTCTCTGGGACTCTAGTTACGATATACACTTCGTATACTTCGTGGGACAGCCACTGTGTGGAGCGCTTCTTAATGGGTTATCCCTAGTCGTAACAGTCGAAAATAGCTTATTTTTGGGTTTTTTTTTCTCAGAAAATCGTGATCATAAACTCGTACAAAAATTCGGTGATTGAAAAATCATCTAAAGAACACTGTGATCATCTAAAGAACACTGTGTAATTATTTTGTGGATAAATATTAAATTATAATTGATCTACAGTCGAAGTCTGGGAAGCACCTCTTGAAAACGTATTTTGCGGTGAGCAATGCCCGACTGAAACAAACCCAAACAAACTCAAAAAATCCAACAGATTTCGTTAGTATATTAGTTTATCCTACGATTAATCGAAGGAATTCCCAAAATATCAAATTTAAGGAGGTACACCAGCTTCATACAATGTTGCCATGCTAAACCATGGTCAAATTTCAAAATGGTGATAGATCAATAAAATTTGGTGAGTATATTCTTTAGTATTATATATGTCAATACAATTTTTTTCAGATTTTTTCATTGTGCCGTTATCGAATAATTGAACATTGAAGTTCACATGTATAAGCATAGCGTTTTTATAGATATAGGTATATATTCCGGGTATAAGAATAAACGCTTGTGAATTATTTGTAAGAAAACGGCACAACCAAAAAATCTGAAAAAAATTGTATCTACATGAATAATACTAAAAAATATATTTACCAAATTTTATTGATCTATCACCATTTTGCTGAAGCTGGTGTACCTCCTTAAAAAAAATGACGCGTGCTCAAAGTGAGTCTTGATTTTTGCGAAAAACTGGGCATTTTTCGTTCATCAAATCGAGAGTACACATCGGTGAAAAATCCTTCGATCAAATACTATATTATAGATACATGAGGTGCTGGCGAACAAAGCCGGACTTGTCCACACGACGTAATTTTTTTTCTTTATTTTCTTATTCTATTTTTCCTGTGCCTAAAAACTGCCTTTTCGCTTAAAAAAGCTGTTTTCAACAAATTTCGAGGTGTTTAGGACCGGATTTGATTCCAAATATTTCGGGAGCTAATAAAGGTGTGCTTGAAAAATACGAAAAAATTGAAATTATAAAGATTTTGCGTTGTGTAGACAAGTCCGGTTTTGTTCGCTAGCTCTTCATATATTATACCTCTTATCTCTGGCACCCGAAATAACTCGGTAATTATCGACGTCACAAAGAAATGTCCTAAACAAAAGTTATACGGTGTGAAGGGGGCCGTCAAATGCGACCATTTTTTAATTTATTTCGGTGGAGGCGCTGACGCACAGTGAAGGTCACCTCCACTTTTTTTAAATGGAATGGTACATTTTTTTAACCATTTTGGGGAGCACCTCAAGCCGCATAGAAAAACTTCAAAGTTATCGAAGGTCATTCAAGGTCAGTATCGATGGTACAAATCTAAATATGTCGGATCACTACCAAATATTTGGTAGTGATCCGAAATATTTATTACATTTATTATATTTATTATATTTATTATGTATTATATTTCGATTTGTACTTCATTTTAATGGGTGACTTTGAATGACCTTGAACAACTTTGACTCCCGAATGTTTTTTATGCAGCTTGAGGTGCTCCACAAGATGATTGAAACAAAAATGTACCATTCCATTTAAAAAAGTCGAAGTGACCTTCACGTATCTTCAGTGCCTCCACCGATAAAAAGAATAGGGTGGTCCAGTATGCCGGCCTTCTTGAACACTTTAACTTTTGTCTGAAATATTTTTGGATACGATCAATAGTTTGAGTGCTATTGCTCTGCAACACTTTATGTGCCTCACCCTGTATACACTAGGGTGGTTCTTAATTTCGTGATGTTGGAAATTCTTTGGTATTGTTCCTCAAAAGTAATCAACACATAAAGAAAAAAAATTGGCCGCAAACGGAAATTCGTCCAATAATTCTAACCCACCCCACCGAGCTGTCAAATTTTTATATGAGAAAATGCATGCATTTAAAATTTTGTTAAGAAAATTGTTTATTATTTCAAAACTATACATGATAAAAAAATGTCATATGATGTTTTTGTAGGAAATTTAATGCTCTACAAAAAAGGTGACTTGTAAAATTTTCGTGGATTTAATATTTATCACGTAATTAGCAAAAAAACTATCATCATTTATTCCAAAAATCGATCATTGTAGTCAAAACAGGAGATTGACGTCGAAAAACTGCAATTTATTTTTCGTATGCAACTAGAAATATGAAGAGATACGTAGCGCACTCAATAACAATATGTAAAAAATATTTAAATTTTTAATTTTATCAATTTTATCATAACTTATGATAAATTAGAGCCATCCTGCCTTACCAACAAGTATCCTTTCGTCGGATGAGTTGCTTCCCAGGCTTGCCGCAATCCTCGTTAACCTCGAAATAAATGTATGTCTACTGTTTCCATGTGAGGCACATGGCTCGATTCATCGCTGGACACATGTGCTCGACGACGTAAGTTTATAAAATCGCGATGACGTTCCATGACCGTAATTTACGTAAAAATATATTTTCAATTGGTGATGCTGCTTCACAAATAATTTGAAGCAAATTGCCTTCAAAATTGCAGGTGTTAAAAGCACTTTTTTATAATACTCGGATTCTAAAATTAACGGAGACTTTGTCCTTGGAGTGCCATATTTCAGGTGTTTACATTTTATTTTTTTTAAAGGAAACGAGTAAAGCTTTTTGAGTGCGGTTTTTTTTCTTGCTTTTATTCATGATATACAGAACGTTAAAAAAAATTTTTTTTTGAAAAAAAAAACAAAATGGCGGCCGTTGCAGCTCCGCGAAAACAGGTCCTCAAATCGCGGGAGGTAAACGGCTGACATCACTGCCCCCTCTTTGTTGATCTGAAACACAAATTCAAAGCATATTATCAATCTGTGACCCTTTGGTCATGGAATGACGGATGGGTTTTTCGTTTAGTACAAATTTCGGAAAATGGCGGCAATTTAAAAAAAATCGAATTTTCGCGTTTTTTTTCGCATAAAAAGATAAATAATAAATGCAAAAATGTATCTATCGAAAAAACGATCCGTCATTCCGTGAAGACATATTTTCTGAGCATGCTCTCCAAATTTCAGGTCGATATGTTAATTACAGCGGTCAGGAGAATGTCAGCCATTTTTAAAAACGTGTTTTCGAGAAAAACGCGTTTAAAGTTTTGTAATGTGTTTACACAAATGTGTTTATAATTACCGCTAATCGGTAATGCCTGGTCCATAGAGGCATCCCCCCTCTTCTTCTAGCTGCTCATGTTGAGCTCAAATTTATTTTTTGAAAATTTCAAGGACAAAGCCTCCCTTAATGATACATGAAAGTGCCACAATAACTGCCAAAAAAGTGTTTGTGTTTTGGAATAAAGCCGATATACCGGCACAAACTTTGCCAGAATGCATAAAAAAATCAAAAAGTTACATGCACGCTGCAATCTACTGCAAAGACGTGCTGGAAAACAATCATTTTTTTCATATAAATATTCGACAGCTCGGTGGGGTGGGTTAGAATTATTGGACAAACTTCCGCTTGCGGCCGTTTTTTTTCTATATATGTTGATTACTTTTGAGGAATAATACCGAAGAATTTACAACATCACCAAATTAAAAACCACCCTAGTATACACTACATATGGTCGTTCATCTTGCAAAACGTTCAATGTCGATAACCAATTTTTTGGCTCTCTTGTAAAGTCGTCCAAAAATCACATCGAACGAATTGCAATATCAACGACGATACCTAGCAAAGCCCTAAAAATTTCGGAAAGATCGATGCAGTAGTTTTTCAGACATTTTTCTCACCGACTTTGAAGACGTGCTCTCGAGAAAAAAAAGCGTGCCAAGTTTCGAACGACGCTCCGAGTATTCCGACGGTCGTCAACACAACAGTATATAAATCTGTCAATTTTGATTCGATCACCTTCAAATGTTCACGGAACATTCATAAGAGATATACCGTCAAAATATATTGGTTTCGAAAAAGTGATTTTTCGACTCTTACAACTAGGCGTAACCCCTTAAGGGCGAAAAATCCTGTCGTTAAAAAATCAAATATTCCTGCGGCTTGTGCCGCACACCATCATTTTCTAACAAGACGGTTGTGAGGGAAAACGTTTCAATTATATCAGCGAACCACGGGGAAACATTAATCAAAGACGAGGCGAGATTGCATCGCGAGGAAGGGATAATAAAAAAAATATATAAAAAAACTATACTTTATCGATAAATATATCATTATACAATCTCAAAATCTTTGCCTAACTAGTGAAAATTATAAATATTTTCAAATATTTTCTACAAACGAGTGATGAAATTACACACACAGCTACACACATATTTATGTATATATACGTATGCATACATACAATAAGGCCTAGGCACTCAGTCGACTCTAGTCTGCATAAAGGAGAAGAACTTTTGGAACTACTATATCTACTTTGACAATCGAAACTACTAGAGCGCAACTTGCACTAATAATGACTAGTGATACGCTGCTATATATATAACATATACATGTACTATATATCTATAGTATCAATATACACAAATATAAATAATAAATCGTATGTATGTATGCAAATTTCACATAATCTATAATAGAGACACAGATACACGCGCAAAATCCTATATATTGGATCTTAATTAAGCATTTAATCGATCGAACGTACTACGAATACTTTAAGAGAAACAGGAGTCTCGTAAAATCGTCAACGAAGTTGCTGTTTGCTTTTTTTTTACTGAATACAGGATATTTCTTGAGTTTCTTTTACTTTTTTGAGACTGCTCATTTTTTAAGTCCTAAATTCGTTACATATCGACGAATTATGATTCGTTTAATTTTAATTCAGTTTCGTGGATTATTAGACGCGATAGATAAACCCAAACAAGCCCACGTGAGTAGGATGGTGAACACCCGAGAGCAAAGGAAGAAACATTGGAAATCACATGACTTCACTTCTACAACGCACTCGTCGCTTTTCCAATTCCTTAGAAACTAATTTCGTGAATTCTAACGTATCCAAAACCCTCGCGGGTTTTTAAGACGGGAAACCAGTTTAGGGGTAGGTTTTTTTAGCGATTTGGATGATTTTTTTTACGAGGAATGAATTAATAGAATTCATTCAAACTTTGGGAATATTTTATACATATTTTCAAACAAATATTTTAATTTTTTTAAGCAGTTCATCCGAAAATATGGAACGTGTAACCTGCTACCCATAGAAGGTCGCCATCAGACTTTGCTGTTTGTGTACACTCTGGAGGCCTCAGTTTTCGTCGGAAATCAATACAGTTTGAAGATTACTTTGAAAACATGTTTTTCTCGTATATGAACCTAACTCAGACCAAAAGTGGAAAATTGCATTTTTGGAGGTGTTTAAACAAAAGGGTTTGTCGCCATTATTTTATAACGTTGTTTTGCTATAAAACATACTTTAAATAATTATATTACCACAAATTTAGGTTCATCTAGAGCGTAATTATATAAAGAAACTGTCACTTTATAAAATTATAGGTTAGGAACTTTTTGAGCTAGAGTGTACACAAATTGAAAAAAATTACCGAAGACAAAAAATTCAAAGCAGTAACGAATTTTTTACACTGCTTACCGGTTAACCAAGCGATGAGTTTTACTAACGATTTATGGAATACAAAAAAAAGATTTTTTGAGTCTGGTTTTAATGATGCTGAAGTTTGCATCGTTGGAATGCAACGTAAATGACTTCAACGTAGAATCATTCAAACTTTTTTACATATTCTTATTGGAGACTTACGACCTCGGTTGGCAATTTTTTTTTAAATTATTTTACAATTATTTTAGTTATTGGTAATAAGAATAAATAGTTTTGGGTGATTTACAGAAAATAAGAGTGTGAGTGGGATGGAGATCCATTGGCGCTCAACCGGTTGCGCAATATTTTATTTTATTAATTATTTTGATTTTTTTTAAATTAAAATTAAATAAAATTAATTAAATGAAAAATTATTTTAATTTTTTAAAATTTGTTTTATTTAATTTATTTACTGTTATTGTTAATTTATTGTTAATTTAATTTATGTTATTATTTTATTATTATTATTATTATTATTATTTTCTTCTAATTAAATCGTTGGAGTAGATGTCGTGGCTTGTATTTTTGAAGTCTCTTCCTTCGGAAGTTGTTCTCGGCTAAAATTGTCGCCAGCTGATTCGGATGGGTTTCCAGCCGGGTCTGATAATAAGTACTCAATTTTTTATTTAAGGTTGGCAAAAAGGCTTCGAGTGATGATAAAAACGAAGAAAAAAGATCGTTGTGTTCCGACGATGCAAACTACAAGGTCATGGTTGTTACGCAATGCCCTTACCAATTGGAGCCTTTCCTATCACTCCCAACTTGCACTTTCCTGACCTAACCTCACTTCCGTCGCTTCCACAGTCTTTTCAACCCTTTAACTGCCATTGTAGCAAATTTGCTACGTTCACTTTGACCCCGTCGGTAAAAG
Source organism: Ophion slaviceki (assembly GCA_944452715.1). Lineage (NCBI taxonomy): Eukaryota > Metazoa > Arthropoda > Insecta > Hymenoptera > Ichneumonidae > Ophion > Ophion slaviceki. The sequence continues at coordinate 38,411,672 of OX101790.1, forward strand.
CGTAATGACGCTAGAGCGGACAAGCTACTTCACAGTTCCATCAATTCACGCTAGATGCAGCTACAAATGCCGGGACAGCTTGAAACTCAAACGTAAACATATGAATTATGTTAATATGTCAACAATGTTGTCGTGAAAATTTACGACGGTTGTCCCAGCGCTTGATCAGCTGCCTGTTTTTTGTCCAAAAAAGCAAGTAAATTGACATTCTTGAAATATTTTTTGATAGAATTGTGTAAAGGAAGCTCAACTGGACGAACTGGGCAGGAAGATTTTTCATTGAATTAGAATAATAGTTCGAACCGAGCGGGTGAAAATGTTCGTAGCAAATTTGCTACAGTCCGAAAATACTACTTCCCAGGCCCTTATCGACAAAATTATGGTTGGACATTCATATTTAACCCTTTTTAGCTATACTACCAGAGGAAATGATTTTGCCCCATCCAGAAATAGGCGTGGCCGTTGAAGGGTTAAGGCAGTATTGTTATCTAGAGCGCTGCTTGGGAGGTGATTTTTAGCATGAAATAACTTTAAAAATCACTACACGTGTTTATTGATCCTTCAAGAATACATACAAAGTCGAAAAAATGTATTGTCGCCTACTTTTGTACGTTTGTTTACAACGGTGCGCGGAAAACGCCCCCAATTGGTGGCCATTGTTGCAGACGTTGCATGAATCCGAACAAAAAACCAAACATATTCTCAATCTGTATGAGTGTTGCGACGTTTGGTACCAGATTCAGCGAAAAGAACAAACTCTACAGAATGACGGCATGCTAAACTTTGATTGTAAATTTTTTTATATTTTATGATGATTCTACGAGTTTTGTAAATATGAAAATAAATTATTTCGACTCAATTCTGCTACCAATTGCGACCAACGTTGAATAACAGTCTACCGAAGGTATATGGCGAATCTGAGCTCAATCGGTCCATTGGTTATCGAGATATCGTGATTGCCTATTTAAAAAGCATAGTTTCGAGTAAATAAGGAAGAACGGCACTGTGGAAAAACCACCATTTTGGAAAAAGGTCGTTTTTCCGTTTTTTTCTGTCGTCTACTACATTATTTATTCGGGATTTGGGATAAAGGAGTGTTATTGAGCATACATTGAACTCATCTTGCGTAAATGTTTATTTAGAAATGTTTATTTAGAAATTAACAACGTTATTGAGGAGCCTCTGTATAAAAAATGTGGTCCAACAGCCGGATCGATAACTTCACAATGGTGGGTCTGAAAAATAAAAAATTTCATAATCTATGTGAATGTAGTTCTTCGTCGTACGCAGTCGTTTTCCGAAAAAAAAATCCCGAAACGGCGGGTATGAATTTTTGCGAAAATTTTTCTTATATTCAGGGCCTTAAAAACACCAAATTACAAAAAAAAGGCTACGTACAGCGATAGCTACTGCAGTAAGGGCAATTTTGGTTTTTTTAAATTGAAAATCGGACGATTATAGCTAGAGTTACGATACCGGCCTGGTCGAGAAAAACGCGATTGACAGTTTCAGTACACGTAAATCGTTGAACTACCTGCTCGCACCAAACCGTCTGTAAGTTTTTCATTTTTCAAGACTTAAGATCGATTTTTGTCGCATATTCTTAAACATGTATACTTTGAGAAAGTGCAACAAAAAAAAACGATTTTTTGCGACCCGCCACAGTGGTGTCCTGCCTTAAAGTTGCTCGTCTACAATTCCTACAACTAAGCTAATTTTAGGAGTATCATTAAACGGTTTTCACAGACATTCAAAGAGATCTGCAGAATAAGTATTATTAAAAAAAAAAACGATTTTTTTAATGTCCAGTCAACAATACTGCCTTAAGCTACATTATACCGCATTTCCCCAGGGTACGGGGAAACTGTGGAAAACCCGTACCGGTATAGACTGCCCCATATTCTTCCGATTCTCTGGTGCACAGACGTTTCAACTCAGGTATCTACACGAACGTATCAGACATATTGGCCTTCCGCTGACTGGTTGATGAGCCAGCCGGTGCTCGGCTAAGCGGTCACCGCACCGAGTACCAGCCATGCACAACGCTGCTTACCTCGAAGGACCGCCGGAGCCGAGCCCGACGGCCCATTCACCAGTGTCGGCTGGTTCCTCAGACACTAAAAACATTGTTTTGTTGCAACGAATTTAGGACCTCTAGTGTCTGTATGCGCCTCGCGATAAGACGATTTTACGAGACGAAACTCTACGAATTAAGAAAAAGGCACATATATGTATGTATGTATATATATGTATATGTATATGTATATGTATATATATATATGTATATATATATATATATATATATATATATATATATATATATATATATATATATATATATATACATATATATACATACATACATATATGTGCCTTTTTCTTAATTCGTTTTTCTTAATATATATATATATATATATATATATATATATGGGGATGTTGCATAAGTTCTCGCTGTTTCTTTGTGAAAATAATGCTTCATTCAAAAAATCTACAGGTACTACACAAAGTGCAACTATTTCATAGCATTGAAAATGTAATCAGACTTTTCGGGTAATAAGAAACAGGCACATGTTAATAATATGATTTATTTTTTAATTATTTTTATAAAAATATTGATACATTGAGGTAAAATAATTTTCAAATTCATAACGAGGTTAAAATTGGGTAGGGAGAGGGCATTTTTCAACCGATCACAGGCATTTGGCATGTCGCAGCTACCCCCCACTCTACTACAACACAGTGGCAGTGGAGTGGGGGCAGCGTTAGTTTCATGCACGGTCTTACATACAGGTCTTGCAACGAAGCTAAATTTTCGTGGTGGGGGTAGGCACGCTTATCGGCTTCACTTTTCAATTCACTAGGCGCCGCTACGCGTCGCTACTAACAAGGAGAGGTAGTTTCCCCCTTACCGCTTACCGGCGAATGGGCCCAAGGTGTTTACGTATGTTTTTGTGGCGCGATTGTCGAAATAACCTTTATTTGCGACCATATACCAGAAGGTTCTACGCGATTTACCGTGATACATTTTTTATCGTGTTTTTACGCATAAGTGTGAATTTTTTTTTGGTAGTGTTTGCGAAAAAAATGCGAAATGGCTAAGAGTTGCGCGGTTCGCAATTGTAAAACGGGGTACAAAAATTGTAAGCAGAAATGCTCCGTGTTTCGCATGCCCAGAAACGTCGAACGATACAAAAAATGGCTCGATGCTATTCCGGGACTGAAAGAGTCTCAGTATGTGTGCGAAAAACATTTCGAAGAACGATATGGTGTGAGACATTGGAAAAAAAAGGATGTAAATAGTCGTAATATGTGCTGATATGAATTAATGTATTCAAAAAGTTTTCAGTTTTTTTAGATGAAAGTAGTCATCTTTTTTTTAATCGACACATTTTTTTATTGGTTTCGTATATTATGCAGTTTACATGACAGTACGGTAAATTAAGTTAGGGCAAACGGCGCATGTGTTGCGTTCAGGAGGGAAAAGGACAGAAGAGCTATTTCTCTCTTCGTCGCTCCACTGCTTCCCCTTGCCGTCACGCACCAAGCGGCAGAAATCGGAATAAAAAACAAAACCGCTAAGGGTGCCTACCCCCACTACCGCCGTTGTCAGACCTGTATGTAAGACCGTGGTTTCATGTGACAACCAGCTAGCTCGGACTCCTATATCCAGGCTACCTCACAAACATAAACAGTTTTAAAAGCATTTTCGATGCTAAAAATCATTCCTAATGCTTTCAAACGTTTCGAAACTGTGGTGTGATCAACTCCTAATGATTCTGCAAGTTCAGCTAGCGTCTGACATGAGTCCCCGTGAAGTAATGCCTCCTATTTAACGCATCAAAATCATTATTTTTGTAGCGTCTAAACCAATCTATGCATGTTGTTTCCGACAGCATAGTCGTCGTAAGTCTCAACAAGAATTGTGCTTCAGCTGCAGATTTTTTAAAATAAAGTAGTGCCATCAAATTCCCCGTAAATACTCTTTTTTGGCACAAAATTTGACATGCTTTACACTGGGAAAGAAAAAGTTGTTTATACTTCGGCGAAATGACATGCGCTGAATTTCAAGCTTGCTTATAGTACTTCTTCATAGATGCGTAACCATCTTAAACTACACGCACGCAGTCCTGGTAACGCCATCTGTTGGAAAACGGCGAGAACTTATTCAACGTCCTCATCTATCTATACATATTTCTATATCTATCTACACACATAAGAAGTAACGTTTAAGAAATTCGTAATCGAATCCAAGCAACGGCCTCTTCCCTGGAAATCTGTGTTGTACACTCTCGATTATAATTAGGTGTCTGACAATCTATAAAATCGGTAAGAGCTCCTCGGAGGCCCGATCAATCGACGCGAACGTCGCCGAATGCGAGAGAACTTTTTCTTTTCCTACGAATCTTCTCGCGAAAGCGATATGTCTGTATTTTTCACTGTGACAACGATACACGCTCGATCATCCAAATGCGACGATATCCGCCGTTTCCGAAAAGCGAGAAAATTCCAAAAGAAAAATCACGCCGTCTCTTTCAGAGGCTAAACTCACAATCTAGTACTTAAAATAAAAATAGACCAAGTCCCGCGAGCTGGTGACTCGAGAATGCGATGGCGCGACGTCGCGGACGCAGTCACGTGACTTTGGGCAACCGAGTCCGAACGAAAAGCGACGAGAAAAACGCGCGAGCGACAGAGTGGGCGAGTTTGGGAACGTGAAACCGCAGAGAAGCAAAATTACGAGAAATGAAATAACAATAATTATCCGGGACCCAAACTAGGCGTGCTGGCGAGCAAAACTTTAAATAAGACTATGTAGAAATATCGATATAATATCCGTAGAATTAAATGGCATTTGATTCGTTTGTGGTCGAAGAGAAATAACTACGAGACGTTTGCATCGTTGGAACGCAATGAAAATCATATTTTTCTTTACTTCCTAAAACACAATTTTTTCACTGATTCCGGCTGTAAAAATCAACCAAACGTTTATTGGCATCGTTACCGGAGATCCAAGATCCGAATTTTCAAAAAAATAAGAGTTTTTGGATAATGAAAATAAAGAAATAAATTTAAAAGAATTTCCGTTGCGTTCCTAACGTCGCAACCTTCAAAAAAATTCACAATTTGAGTCTTGATCAATAAATAGCGACAGCTATCAACTATGGGGTTGACGTTTGCAAGTTGGAATGCAACGAAAAATCTTTTTAATATTGTTGTTTTCATTATTATCTAAAATGATGTTTTACAAATTTAGTTCGTACATCACTAAAGATAAATCCAAAAGATGTTTGCGTGATTTTCGCAAATGTGATTGAGGAAATTTGGGAAATAAGACAAAATGATTTTCGTTGCATTCCAATGATTCAAACGTCAACGTCATCATCAATTTCCTCTTGAGGCAGTCAAATCCTATCGTCATTATTATTATTATTATTATTATTATTATTATTATTATTGTTGCTGTAAATCTTTGCCGCAATGAAAGAGGCAGGGAGGGGGAAAGGAGCCCTTAATACACGTAGCTAAGATTAAAGTGTGCAAAACGATGGCACGCGACACGATGACCCTACGACGGATAACGTGACGAAAAAAGAACAGAAAAAAAAACGATAAAAATAAATTTATGTAATGTCCTTACGTGTTGAATGTTGGTTGTGTCGCACACGCGAGGAGAATAATATCTCGCGTGCTATAATAGGCTATTTAAATCCAGATACACATTATTTTCGAGAGAAGGAAAACGACGGTGAGCAGATTTGGGCGAAATGTAGAAGAGTGGAAGAGCAAGTGGCGAGGGGCGGCAAGGAAGCGGAAACGCCTGTCGCAATGACGCGGCAGTATACTCGAAACGAGAATCGCTTGATCGTTGATTTTTATCACGGGGTCTGCGGTATGCGATTAAAAACGTGACGATCTTGATACGCAATTGAAAAAAAGAAAATCGTAGTCAAGAGTTAGGCTACTGTGACAAAAATTAATTTTAAAAATCAATTTTGTAAAATTGATTTTTAAAAATTAAATAAAAAAAATTATTTTTAAGAAATAAGTAAGATGATTGAAAAATCGTATGAACATTTATTTGTATGTTTATATCGAAACAAATCGGTTATATCGAAACGATAATTTATATCGAAAGAAAAAAAAACAAAGAATTAATGTATAAATTTCAATTAAATGGTAACGTTTCGTTAATCGTCCCGAAATTCCTTAAATAGGTATTTACCAGTACGATTACGTGAAATATGTGAGTTGATTTTTATTTTCAATTGTATTTATTGGAAAAGTTGTGTATTTCATTTAAAAAAAATGTAATTTAAAAATATTAATAATTGAAAAAGATATAAACGATCTCATGAAGGACCTTTGAACGTGAGGGGCTGGACGGTGTACTTGATTTTGGCCACCCGGTCCATGTGAAACAAAAAAACGAGTTTATTTCTTAAAATACATAATATTGGCTAAGACTTGACCGAGCTTTTTTGTTGTTGTCGTGTTTCAATAGTCGAAAAAAAATGTTGAACTTTCTTTCAACTTTTCGAGCAAAAATTACATCATCATTGTTAATAACTAATATCGAAAAAATGTTAAGCAGAAAAACGTCGGTCAAGACTAAACTACTACTACACTGAATAAGTATACCAAAGGTTAAGTCAATTCGGTCATTAGATATCGAGAAATCGTGTACACCGTTTTGAAAAACTAAGTTTCGAGAAAAACCCGTTTAAAGTTTGACTAGCAGTTCTATCGTTGTAAACATAAGTTTACGTTCAATCTGCGATGCCTGCACCATACGTTGGTCCTTCCCCTTCAATTTGGGTTGCCTCAAGCGACGAGCGAAAGAGCGCTCGTGATTTTCACAGTAGCCTAACGCCTCAAGGAGTTTCGGCACGATTGACGAAATGTTACCATTTGATTCAAATTTATACAGTACATTCTTTGTCATATACTGAATGGTGTATTTCAAATATTAAATCCATCAAAAAGGACTCCAAATTAAATCCACCCAATAAACTTCAAATCAAATCGACTCAATCCAAATGAACTCCAAATTAAATTGCCTCCAAATTTTTAATCGATCGTCTACACCGTTTCTATGAAATTTACAATGAAAAAAAAAACACTTTTTTACATAGGGGGCGCCTAACCTCATTGTTGAATGGCAGTTTTTCGAACGAAATGGTGTGAAAAATGTTTAAAATGATGTGAAAAACTGTCAAATCACTCAGTTCATTATGACACTCCACGTTACAAAGTGTTTTTTTTCAATCGTTAATTTTATAGAAACAGCATGAATACGTAGACGATCGATTAACAATTTGGAGAGTGCATTTAGTATATGACAAAGAATCTACTGTGTAAATTCGAATCAAATGACACATTTCGTCAATCTTCCCGAAACTCCTTAAGGCCTTAGGCCACAGTAACGGGTATAAAATCATGTGCGAATGTAACCATTTTTTTCGTATGAAAAAGTGATTCACTCATAAAATTAATTACACATCTATTTAGTATGAATATCAAGCTGTTAGAAAATATTTATATTTTTTTCTCGATGTACAAAATGGCCGTCTACTGGTATTTTCTTTTATCTTTTTTTAAGCGCTTCGCGGCGTGACATTTAGTATCCACAATTTTTTACCTAGAACAAAAAACAAAAATTCGCGTTAATCTACATTAGAATACCTAGAGAAGTACGTACGGAATTTAAAAAATATTGTTTTATTCAAAAGTTGTAGGTATTTGAACTTAAGAAATGTATTTTCAGTGAAAAATTTCGTTAATACTGCTCATGAAATGAAAAGTTTTCGATTCATCAGAAATTCCGTACGTACTTCTCTGCGAAATGCAATTAAGGAAGATAACTTTTAAATTTGAAGTAAATCGAGTGAAAATTGTTGGAATTATTTGTCACGCTAATTGGAAAAAAGCCGTTTCGAGAAGTTTCGAGTAGTCGGCTATTTTGTACATCGAAAAAAAATATATATATTTATTATATATGATTTTATACCCGTTACTGTGGCCTAAGGCCTGAAATATTTAACAGTACGAAAACGCGAAATGTGTGTTTTTTTCTTTCTCTATTTGTTTATTAATTTTTTCACGTGTATTTGCCGACATTCCGACGACTTCGGAATAATAATTTGGGACTGCCAAGTGCAGAATTGCGTTTAAAATTTTTGTCAACTGTGATTGAGTGTCGAGGAAGAGAATTTTCGTCGAGCGTACGATTCTTTGTTATCGTTGCTTGAGCAAGAGCGTTTTTTTCCGTTGCGTCGAGCGAGAGCGAGCGAGAGAATGTTTCTTGACGCGAACTCTGCGAGTCGCGTCAAGGAGAAGAAAAAAAAACAGAAAGTAACGAGGCGTTGAAAAAAATGTTTGCGAATCACGATAATCATAAAATGAAAAAAAAGAAGATATTGTGGACGAGGCGGGCGTGACGGGGGAAGAGAACAAAAATTGTAATCGAAAAACGCGCAGCGAGTGGCTATATTGTAATATGAGAATAAAATTATTTGCGTAGAGGCGAAAAGAAAGGAAGAAAAAAGGGAACGTAAGAGGGAAAAGGGACGAGACTTTTGCGCAATCGACACGACGTTATCGTCGAAAGTTAAAATTCGTATGGCGGCGGATTTCGAGAAGGACTGATTTTTTAGTAAACGGCGTATATAATTGTGTAATATGTATAAAAAATGGGGGAGATATATTCGACGAGCGAGAGACGAAGGAAAAAAACGAACAAAAGCCGTTCGCTTAGAACGTAAGTCGGGGAGGGAAATACTTCGAAAAGGTTGAAGAGACGTCTTGAAGAATGTGTGCAAATTATGTGTAAAATCTTAAACGATGTGTAAAAAAATTCGATATATGAGATAAAACAATTTTTTGCGACAAGAGTCGAGCACTTGAACGCCATCGAGTTTGTCCTTTCTTTGCCTCGACCTTGACCAACAATTTCGACACGGTAAAGAAAAACGCGAGCGATTTCCTCCACCGGTCCATGTAAAGTTCGTGAATTGAATTTTTCAACTTTTCTTTTGTTGAAGTTTGTTTTCGGAAAAGCGGAACTCGGTAGCTTGAATGTTAATTTATTTAACATTCAAGCTACCGAGTTCCGCTTTTATTTTATACATTTTATTTTATTTTATAAATTTTTTTTCTATAAATTGTATTTTATTTATATACATTTTATTTTACTTGTATAAATTTTATTTTATTTATTTCATAAATTTATTTACGGGCTACATCTGCCTAAAAGCCCGAAAAAAGGCCAAATTTCGAATATTTTTTTTCTAGGAATTGGTTGGTGAAAAAGAAACGCGGGTTTTTTTAACGCAAAGATACATATATTGAGAGCGTTAAATAAAAATAACCAAAAAATACAGAAAAACAACAAAAACATCGCCGCCGGCAGGTGGTGAATTTTTGTTCGCCAAGTTTGGCGGTGGACACTCTCCAGCTTAAACGGTCCATCCGAAATCTAAAAACCAAGCGGGTTATTCAAATTAACAACAAATACGAATCGTTGACGATCGTCGATTTTGAAAATAATTTTTTTTTGACAACGTGGCGACGAATTAAAACTCGAGCATACAAAATCCATGAAAAAAATCGTCATTTTAACGTAACTATTAAAAAATGAAGATCGATTTTTGAAAAGTGAGATCGTCAACGACTTTTAAATGTGTCTCGTCGCATCTCCTGTAAATTTGGAAACAATCCATCAAGTGGTTCTCGACGTATTGAGTCCACCGACTTCAAAAACAGTTTTTCTATTCTACTGTGACGACTGAAAAAATCAGGTATTTTTGATAATTTTTTTTTGAACACTATTGCATCTATCGGTACATACTTTTTTCGCCCAAAGGTACACTCTTACAGAATAGAAAACAACTTTTATTGTTGCATAAAAATGTATATTTATATAACAATTTATAATCGTGTAATGGCATGAAAAAAAGTATGATGCTGGCGTGGATGATTTACGCTCTCCAGGAAATCGGAAAAAAAATTCAAAAATATTCTCAATCTGTATGAGTGACGCTATCGCCCGAACTAGGATTATTATTTTATATTGCAAAATAATAAAATGGCGTCGTTTGGTGCGAAAGTGTTCGGAAAACACGTTTTCTTCTGTCATAATTCGAGCGAAAGTATAAGTTAAAATTGATATTTTTCAATAATTCTAGTTCAGGCGATAGCCATACACATGCTGAATATGCAGTGCAAATTTCAGCCCGATTGGTTAAGCCGTTGTTCGGAAATCACCAACGCCAGTAGGCCTATTCTGTAACTCGGTAGCGACAGTTTTTGCTATCGTTGGCTAGTGACAGCCAATCGCATGCACGATTACAGAAGAAAGAGAGCCTCTTATTGGCTGTCGCTAGCTAACGATAACAAAAGTTGTTGTTACGAGTTACAGAAAAGGCCTGCAGGTGAAAAAGGTCGTAATTTAATTACTACACAATACTAATCGGTCGTAATTAAATACTATACAATACTAACCGGTAGAGCGCTTTTTTACTCACATCGTGAAAAGAGAGACTACTACTATACAGTAAAGGCATAGAAGATGCGTGTATATGTATATACTCAGGTATAAATTCAAACAGACGTTTCCAACAGCTGGGTGTGAAGCGCAGCGGGGAGCCGTACTGGAGCGCGCGCACCGAGCGCTGTACTGAGTCGACAAAGTGACAATCGACTTTACCAGCAATTGGATATCAATTCTATGATGGAATGGAGTTGGAAAATGCACAAAATAAAAATTCGACTTTTTTCTTCGCGTCACAGTAGAATAGCCCCCAAAAGTTTGAAGTTTGGTGCCGCTACAGTTAGCCCGGCCGACTGTTAGAAGCTATACCTCATTCAATTTTAGGAATATTTCAACGAAATTGTCAGAGAGTATAGCTAAAAGGTGATACTATCAAATAAAAATGTTATTGGAAAATGCGATTTTTTGACACGCATAAGTGGATGTAGCCCGTTAAAAAGTTGTGGGGATCAAGAGTCGCTCTAGACGCTGCGACAAGGGCTGTGAATCGCTCGGCGTTGTTCCAGGGAACCGGAAGTCTCGTATACCACGGTAGAAAAGGAAAGTGCATCATTGATCAACGATATATTTATCAATTACTCTTAAGGGGAGATATACACCTAGGAGCCGGAAAAAAGGTCATTTTTGTGCATTTTTTTCAAGGAAAACTATTTGAAATTTCGGATTGGGGTTTTAATTATCTAAAAGTATATACATTCAAAAATATGTTTAATTTTCTTTATTTAAAAATGTCAAAAATATACAAGGATAATGTCTGATCCTTGGAGCGTCGTAAAAAAATCTGCGTATACGGTACCCACCGGCGTTTCTTCAAAAATCATCTGAAAAAAAAAACCAAAAAGATTATTAAATTAGATACTATAATCTAGTACTTGTCATAGCCGATTTTGAAAATGTCGATTTATGACAAAATGGCCGACGTTTGAACATAAATAGTGATTTTTGGGTCAAAAATCAGTTATTATTTTGCCTATAAAACAAAAGCTAAGTAACGGGAAAAAAAATCCTATAACAAGTACTGGATAATGGTGTATAGAATAACCACAAAAAACCTTAAGGCAATCGGTTCATTGGTTTTCGAGAAATTTTGGGTACCGATTTGAAAAACGTGGTTTTGAGAAAAACGCGTTTGAAAATTTGGGAATGAATAAATCATGAAATTTGTCAACTTACATGGAATCATCGATACCAGGCCCATAGTGTAGGTCTTCTACGGTCGACGGAATGTTCAAAGCTTCTAAATCCTCGACCTCGACCATCTAGGTGTATATCTCTCCTTAAATACACGGCGACGTTTTGTCTTTAACGACCATGTGAATTCCTCCTTTTTCGGGCTGAAAATTCGTTTCCGACTGCTCACTCGGTACAGCCGCACGTTGGACCACGTTTAGCTTCACTTACACGTCGGTTGCAAGCGCTGCGATCTTCTCAGACTGATCTGTTCATTCGACAATCTGAATAGTTCTTACCGACCGTAGGTACGTGATATTCGTATTTTTTTTCGAACGCACGGTCAACGCGCGTGTTGTTTCGTCTGCTATTTTTCCACGTTCGCAATAATAAAACTCGCCGAATATCGGGCGTACGTATATTCAAAGTAACAAATCGTGCGGCAACGTAATGGACCGTCGTGAAAGAGCGTAGCGCGAAGTATGCCGAATCGTTGCAACTGCGAACGGTGAAATCGAAGAAGCGCGCAATTTGAAGGTTAACCGCACAAGAGTTCGGGAGCAACATGAAGATCTCGCGCTTGAAGAAAGTCCAAAAGAATTTGGCTTTTTACGTGAACAATTACAAGTTCCGCGTACCCTATCAGGTTCTCATCGACGGAACGTTTTCCTTCGCGGCCCTCGAGGTGAGTGAAAATGCCAATCGCGAAATTCGTTTTTCCCCGCCTTCGACGTTCGCGAAACAATTGCCGGTAGCGAATAAAATTTTTTAACTCGATTGCAGAATAAATTCAGCATTCAAGAACAGTTGCCCAAGTATTTTCAAGCCGAGACCAAACTGCTGACTACGCAGTGCGTCATATTGGAGACCGAGAAACTGGGACCCAAAGTTTACGGAGCGATGCTCGTGGTGAAGCAATTCGCAGTGCACAAGTGCGGCCACGAGAAGAATCCCACCACAGGCTCCAAGTGCCTGCTATCCATGCTCGGAAGGGACAATTCCTCCAGGTCTGTCCTTCATGCCGCACCTTGAATTTGTAACCCTAAGCGAAACTTGCCATTTTTAGTCAGCGATGCAACGAGCCTGTCTACGCGCTGGGTCTTCTCACAGGGAATGTCACTTTGGTGTTCGGACTCGATTTTTTTGGAATTTATGCACATAGTGGAATATCAAAAAGTATTAGATACATATTTTTTGGATAGGCAGAATATAGGACTTAAGCAAGATGTCCACCGATTTTGGTGGAACAGAAACGGAAATTCACTGTGCGTATATTAAAAAAACAAAACTTAAGGGGTTAGGCGACTGTGGCGGCACAGAAAATAAAAAATCAGGGTTATTTAGAAAAAAGAATTTTAAAGCACTAAGTATGGTGGAATACATTTACAACGATCAAAAAATCGATTTCTTTTTTTTCTTTAAACGATAGAACTATATATGAAGCATTCCACACCAAGTGAACCAGTAAAAAAATCATGTGATTTTTAAATGTGCTCAAAATTTGTTTTTAAGTTCATTCGAATTTCAAAAGCAACTACAATTTTTGTTAGATTTTTAAATTGCATTTTACACTCGAATTTGGATACCGGAAAATTCTTCCCGTTTTTTTTAAATTCCTTATACTCAAAAAGTGATGCATTGTACAAAAAAAAAACGTCAAAGAAGAAAACTTAGGTTTTCGAATGTACTTGTCAACTTTCTTGTACTTGAGCAAACCAGATCATTCATCAAACGAGACGCAAGATTTCATTTTGATACGAGAATAACGCCACGAGAACCGGTGATTAAATGAAAAATTTCGAGGCAGACAAACAAAACCGTAATTGAATTGAAAGGAGGAGGACAAAATGGTTCTAGATAACACTAAATATTCGTCGCAATCCACTGTTGTGCCTAAAACAATGGTCGATATTCAATATCTATGGTTCGATAAAATTCTTCATCAGTTAACCTTAAAAAATAATTGGAAGATATGAATTTTCCATCATGCCAATTTTTCTGTGGTTTCTTATGACATCAACGAAAGTTCTATCAAATTTATAGAAAAATAAAAGTGGGCGAACTTGGCGAAGAAAATTATTTTTACCTTATTTCGTTGAAAAATACATTAGCAGAATTTTTAACAGTTACAAAAATCTAAAAAAAATTGTAGTTGCTTTTGACACTCGAACGAACTTAAAAACAAATTATGAGCCCATTTAAAAATTACATGATTTTTTAGTGTTTCACTTGATGTGGAATGCTTCATATGTAGAATATTTTCCCAAAGTTTCGAAGCAAAATTCGAAAAACTTCAAACGTTACATCCCGTCAACGCTGTGCCTCACCGCACGGATTTGGAGCGGGCTTGAACGTCAAACGCGTTTTTCTCAAAACTGCAGTATCGAAATTGGCGGGCAGGATTACTAAAAAACTATTAAGGCCTTAGGCCACTCTAGAGGCCTAAAAAATAGGGTTTTTGGGGATTTTTTTTTCAGAAAATCTACAAAATGTATCGAGATTACAAAAAAGGGTGTTTATCATACATATCAGTGACTGTATACAATCATTTTTTTGAAGCGATTAATTTCAAAATGGCGGCTGTGCAGCGTCTATCTCAAAACAGCATTTTTTAATTTGGCCGGAAACATAACTCTGACAATTTTCAACCAATTCACTTGAAATGTTGAATATATCTTGAAAAATACATTGTCTATGGAAGTACGTAGAATTTTTTTTTATATTGCCTCGTTCATTTGGTATTAACAATTATCTGACGATTTTCTAGACAAATTTTTCACTTTCCAAAAAATTGAAATTAATCGCTTCAAAAAAATTATTGTATAGTCACTGATATGTATGATAAACACCCTTTTTGTAATCTCGATGTATTTTGTAGTTTTTGTGAAAAAAAACAATCCCCAAAAAGCCTATTTTTTCGGCCTCTAGAGTGGCCTAACCCCTTAAGCCGATTGATTAAAAATTTGGTAGAAATATTGATAATATACCTTCTACTTGACGAGAATTGTTTTTGAAACCATAAAGAAAAAAACGACTTTTTTAATCCACATTTTACAGAAATGTTGCGTGAAATGTTGATTCGTTTTGGAAATGCCTACCATTTTCTTAAATTTGCATTTTCTTCATTTCAATGACGGTCACATAGAAACTATACATGTTCTAACTGAAAAAAATGTTTGAATTTTTTTGCAAATCAAAGTCTACGGGAAGCTAGACTGCACGCCGATTTGCAAGTCCCGCGACGACCTTGCTGTAACACTCCGCTGCAGCTCCGTCATTATGATGAGTAATTAATTGAAAAAAATTGTTTTGTATACTTAAATATACTTGTAAAGTATACCTAAAGTTTGATTATTGTAGAATAATTATTTCTTAGTTTAAAAAATCCCTCAATATTGCTTATTTTTTTCCTGCCTAAATGTATATCCCGCCTTAAGGCGGGAAACCAGTTTACGAGTACGGTTTTGAGTGATTTTCATGATTTTTTTGTTACAAGGAATGAATGAATAGAATTCATCGGAGTAATGGTGAATTCGTGTTCACGGGGCAAAAATACATCGATCTAGAATTATTTTGAAAATATTAAAAATCCGAAATTTTGTACGGCATTGAAATTTGCATTGTTGGACTGCAACGAAAATATATTTTCTTCGTCTTGCCTATTTGTTATTTTGGCACATGCAGTCTACGGAAATTGCCGAAATATTTTCGAGGATCCTTATTAAAAATCTGTAACCAAAATCGTCAGTTTTGGTTACATAAAAAAAATTGGTTTTTTAAATGTTTGGTTTGAAAAAAATTTGGTTACATAAAAAAAACAAAGAAATCAAGAAAATCAAGAAAAATTCTCGTTGCTTTCCAACGATGCAACCTTCAGCATCATAATTTTCTACTGTATACACGAGTTTCAAAATCGAATGTGGACACCAAAGTGATGTTCCTTGTGAGTGAAAACTAGCAGCTCTCATAAGTTGCACTTCATAAGTATGTCAAATGCGAGTGGGTCCAACCCCACATGCTCTTAAGATGGGTCCGGGTTGAAATTCCGAACTTTGAATGATCAGAACGCTCAAAACTCCGAAAGAATACTACCTCGAAAGATCAAAACTCCGAAAGAAGTTTACCCGAAAGACCAAAATTCCGAAAATCCGAACGGGGCTGGGTTGAAATTCCGAACGTTGAATGATCAGAACGCTCAAAACTCCGAAAATATACTACCCCGAAAGAATTTTCCACGAAAGACCAAAACTCCGAAAATCTGAACAGCGTCAAAATAATTCGGCTATCGAAGTTTTAAAAGTTTCCAAATCCTCAATAAATCGACGAATTATTTCAATTTTTTTTTTAATTAAGAAGTAATTTTACGTCAGTTTTGAAATTTGTCTAGACAATGTTATACGTTCTACATCATTTACAGTCAACTGTGTAGACTTTCGATGGCATAAGCTTGACGAATCTTGATAAAAATTTGAAAGAGTGCCAGAACGGTTTTCTTTGGCATTTCGCCGGTAGTTGACCTAGGTCAATTTGATAAACGGCATTTCAAAGAGGAGGGACTGACTTTATTTTGGCTTTTTTTAATTCTACGATTTTTTTTACAATTAGCACCCGGTTTTGATAACGACCTTTTTTCATCGTCTTTTTGTTCCTTTTTAAGTGGACACCGTTTGCAGTAAAAAAAATTAGGCATTTCTTCAACCAAAATCATAAAGGGGGAAGCCTAAGCTTCAATTTAGTTTTTTTTTAATGTTCTACAATTTTTTTTCCAACAATATTTCGTTTTTGTGAAAAAATATATAATTTAAAAATTGCTCCGGATTATGAAAATGATGAGATTTACAACAAAACCTCAAGACAGCAAAAAAGCTTCATTGCTTCTTGTGAGTACACGATAATTTTTTTAGATTAAAAAAAAAAAATGTTTCCCTCTATTTCCGTTCAAAGCACGATTGATCTGAATACCGTAACAATAATATAAATAAAATTTAGCGAGAGGAGGTTTCTCCGACGAGACCAAAATTTAATATGTAAGTCAAACATTAAATTATATCATTGTTATGGTATTCAGATCAATCGAGCTTTGACCGGAAATAGATTTTTAAAAAATTCGAAAAAAAAACTGTGAAAACATTCTCGTGAACTCACAAGAAGCAATGCAACTTTTTTGCTGTCTTGAGGTTTTGTTGTAAATCTCATCGTTTTCGTACTCCGGAGCAATTTTCAAATTATCTATTTTTTCACAACAAACGAAATATTGTTGGAAAAATAAAATCGTAGAGCATTTAAAAAAAAACGATATTGAAGCTTAGGCTTCCCCCTTTATGATTTTCGTCGAAAAAATGCGTGAATATTTTTTTTTTTGCAAACGGGGTCTACTTAAAAAGGAATAAAAAGACGACGAAAAATGGTCGTTTTCAAAACCGGGTGCTAATTGTAATAAAATCATAACTTTTTTTTGAAAAAAGCCGAAATTAAGGTAAATCCCTTTTTAAAATGCCGCTTATTAAATTGGCCTAGGTCAGCTACCGGCGAAATGGCATAGAAAACCGTTCCGGCACTCTTTTAAATTTTTGTCCGGAAACTTTTCGCCGGTAGTGTATAACATTGTCTAGACAAATTTAAAAATTGAAGCAAAATCACTTCTTAATAAAAAAAAAATCTTGAAATAATTCGTCGATTTATTGAAAATTTGGAAACTTAAAACTTCCATAGCCGAATTATTTAGACAGTGTTAAGAGTTTCGGAGTTTTCGTCTTTCGTGTAAAATTCTTTCGGGGTACTATTCTTTCGGAGTTTCGAGCGTCCTGACCATTCAAAGTTCGGAATTTCAACCCGGCCCCATCTTGAATTTCGGAACATTAAGGGTGGGGTAAGGTTAATTCGGTGAAAAAAGGCATGTTTTCAAGATTTTTTTGGCGATACAGATAGTGTTAGTTTATTCAGTCAATTTCCATATAATACTGCAACATTTGAACAATATTTTTCTAAATTTTCATTGCTAAATATTGAAATCTGAGCGAGTGACAGTAAATCTCCGGAGGCGCCTCAAAAAAGATGTTTTGCGGTGTACATCATAACTCGCAACAGAATAATCTGAAAAAAAATCAAAATGCATTTGTTAAAGGAGATGTTTCTCGAGGTAACCACGGGAGGATTTTTTATTCTTCGATTTTTCAATTTTTCGTAGCGTTTGGTAGCCAAATAACCGATTTTTGCTAAAAAAATCGGCTAATTTGTTGTAAAATTAATAATTATAAAAAAAAACAAAAAAGCTCCCGACAATACCTGGTGAATTATGTGAAGAATTACTGTGCAAAATTTCAAAACGATTGGTCCAGTAGATTTTGAGTTATGGCGTACACGGACTTCAAACATGACAAGTTTCAGAAACACGCTTTAAAGTTTTGCACACTGAAACATTCAAAATAAAACTCGATAATTTTCTCATACTCACACAGAGTCGTCGATGCCAGGTCTGTAGAGCAACAAGTTTCCATCAACATGATCCAGAGCATCTTTTTGCATTTGTCCACGCAAAACTCTTCCTTCTTTACTGTCGTGCGCCGCTTGCTCCTTTGCTCTACTAATTCGCAACTAAACCCGGCTTGGAGCAACGGACGCTCAAATACTCATAACTTTGTCAATTTTGCTCCGATTGACTTGAAATTTTGACACAATATTCTTGAGATATTATGCATTCATTAAAAAAAAAAATTAATACCTTACCCCCCCTCCTTAAAATTCGGAATTTTAAACCGTCGTAGCATTCAAAGTTTGAAATTTCAACCCGGCCCCGTTAGTATCAATCCTGCGACTTCCCATCGATCCGGACCACGGTCTTACATACAGGTCTGAAAACGGCGGTAGTGGGGGTAGGCACCCTTAGCGGTTTTGTTTTTTATTCCGATTTCTGCCGCTTGGTGCGTGACGGCAAGGGGAAGTAGTGGTGCGACGAAGAGAGAAATAGCTCTTCTGTCCTTTTCCCTCCTGAACGCAACGCATGCGCCGTTTGCCCTAACTTAATTTACCATACTGTCGTGTAAACTGCATAATATACGAAACCAATAAAAAAAATGTGTTGATTAAAAAAAAGATGACTACTTTCATCTAAATAAAACTGAAAACTTTTTGAATACATTAATTCATACCAGCACATATTACGACCATTTACATCCTGTTTTCTCCAATGTCTCAATACATCGTTCTTCGAAATGTTTTTCGCACACGTACTGAGCCTCTTTCAGTCCCGGAATAGCATCGAGCCATTTTTTGTATCGTTCGACGTTTCTGGACACGCGAAACACGGAGCATTTCTGCTTACAATTTTTGTACCCCGTTTTACAATTGCGAACCGCGCAACCCTTAGCCATTTCGCATTTCTTTCGCAAACGCTACCAAAAAAAATGCACACTTATGCGTAGAAACACGATAAAAAATGTATCACGGTAAATCGCGTAGAACCTGCTGGTATATGATCGCAAGTAAAGGTTATTTCGACAACCGCGCCACAAAAACATACGTAAACACCTTGGGCCCATTCGCCGGTAAGAGGTAAGGGGGAAACTACTTCCCCTTGCTAGTAGCGACGCGTAGCGGTGCCTAGTGAATCGAAAAGTGAAGCCGATAAGCGTGCCTACCCCGACCACGAAAATTTAGCTTCGTTGCAAGACCTGTATGTATGACCGTGATCCGGACTCGAGTTTCTCGTCGTGAAAAGCTGAAAAACCATTTTCCCTCGCCAGATATGTGATAGCGACCCAGGACCGAGAGTTGCAAGACCGCGTGAGATCGATACCGGGTGTACCGTTGCTCTATCTGCACGGTAGAGCCCCGACGCTCGATCCGCCGTCCCGAGCCAGCAGAAGTCAAGCCGGCGAACTGTTGAAGACCGTGTGCGTTAATCCGAGCCAGGAAGAGACGATAAAGTCACTGAAACAGATATCCGGACTGCGCTTCGAGGCGGAGGCCCCCAAAGCGAAAAAGAAACGCAAGGGAGGCCCCAATCCTCTGAGCGTGAAGAAGAAGAAAAAGAAGAAGACTGAAGAACCCGTAAAGGGCGTTACCCAGAGCGGCCAAGTGGCCGGAAGAGTGAGAAAGAGAAAAAAGATAAAGCTTCCGGAGCATGTGAAGGAGGCGTTAAGATTATCAAGTAAGAAATAAAGTACAACGTGGATGTATGAAACTCGGTTATTATTATGTATAATACAATGCGTCTTCGTTTTTATTTAATTTTTTTATTATAATTAATGAAGGAAAAATAATCCTCCCCTCCCCCCCAAGTACCGCCCGCTCAAAGCTCTATTAAAGTTTCTACAAGGGCGAATAAAAAAATGTCATCTACCTTGAACGCAGTATCAGGTGTTAAAAAAAATCAAATTTTGAGCTACACAAGTCTAAGTGGCCGATCGATTTTTCCCATTCAACTTGCGATGAAAATTCAATTTCTAGGTACAAACTTGACTCAACGATAAATATTTGCGGATAAAAATTCTTCGAGCTGATTAACTTTCAAATCTCGACATCAGTTTTCCACAAAACACGGGAATCAGAAAACGGTATTCCCGTCGAAAATAAAACGCGTTTTTTGAATCGCGGCAATTCGTGTCAAATATCGAGATCAAGAGCGCTGCGTCGTCTTCAAGAATCTCAAAGCGAATTTGGCGAGTATTGAACGTCGGGCGCGAGGCTGGGCACGAAGATCGATTTTTGCGTGTGAATCAAACGGGGAAGAACGAAGCGCTACTAGACTCGAGTCAGAGAGCTCGAAATTCGATACACATTTTTTCGTACCCAATACTGATCGTTCGAAGGGTCAAGAGTCGATTGTTTTTCGACACTCTCGTGTCTGTATCTCGTCCATTCGACGACGGTGAGAAGATTAAAAAAAAGAAACGAACCTGATTGTAATTCGTGATCTGTCAAGTGCGAGAACGAAAAACGAGAAATTGGCCGTGTCCGGCGTCGTACGTTTTGCTTGTCGATCGATTAGAAGAGACTGAAGTTTGCATCGTTGAAACGCGACGAGAATTTTTTTCCCAGCTCAAAGCTACTGCAAACTTTTTCAATATCCATTTTAGAGAGCTACAGCCTAAACATATGAAAAAAGATTTTCGACAACAATAAAAATGGAGAAAAACGAGAGAAAACGAAAAAATTTTCGTTGCGTTCCAACTTAGCAAACTTCAACATTATGTAGACGAGCGCTTCATCGACGTCTTTCGTATTGCAATTGGCGCGGCTCAAAATAAAATATAATTCCACGGAGAGCATCGCGCCGTGTAAAAGGAAAAGAAAACGTGAATTCGTCTCACCGGACGCGACGAGAAATGGAGCGAGGATGAATTACGACCCGAGCTTTTTCTTTCGCGCACAAATATTCGACAAGCGGTCTACAGCGTCGTTGAAATGCCTTTTTTCCCCGTGTTTTCGTTTCGATTGCTACTGCCTGATTGCGAAAAAAAAAGAAAAACACGCGAGCAAGCGCCCATTGGCGATCGAAATTGGCTCGTCGAAAATGAAAATCGTATGATTACTGAGATTTAAATAAAAAATATCTTTCTACTAACCTAACGTACACTTTGCTAGACGCGAACGTGAGATGACGAGGAAGGGCCGACGAAAGCGCGAAACGCGACCTTGAACCTTTGCGCGCTTCTATCGATAGACGAGAATGCAATTGAACGAAAACTACTATAGTGCCAGTCTTTTGTGACGCTGCCGATTCAACGCTCGATGCGAGAGGCGCGCACGTTTCGCATCGTACGACAACTTCGCGTTCGATTTTTCTTGTTGTTCGTTCGGTTTGTTGTTGTTGTTGTTTTTTTTTCGCGCACGATGTCTGAGAAGCGGTCGAATCACCAGTGCTCGGTCAGTCAAGGATTCGGATTGAGAAGGGCACGTGCCGCCATTCCCAGCATCTTCATTCGCCTCGCCGAACGATGATTCGGATTTGCTGCGACGAATGACGACAGTTGAGACTGCAGGCTCAGCAGCACGGTGCCCATGTGTTCCTGCGTCAGCGGATCCTCCGTGTCCAAATTCAGTATCGCCTCTTCCAGCCACCTGCGAATTTTTTTCACGATTTAGCGAATTGGTCGAATTTATCGAAACTCGAGATAACTCGAAGCGGTTGTTGGCCAAAATTGGAGTGTTACGGGGTAAATGTGTCGATTCGATTTCGCGGGTATAGGCGATTGAACTTTGAATTAAACGTGTTTTTTTTTTTCGTTGGGCCCGTTTTCGAGATAGGCCGGAGCCTGAATTAGAAGGTCCGAAAAATCGTTTTTTGTTGCTTAACCCTTTGAAGCATAGTGACACACTGGTATGTCACCTACTTCCACTCTGTTTTTCTGGAATAAAACATTTTTTTAGCGCATAACGATGAATGTAAGTGTATAGGATGTTAGGAGATCAATTGTTACTACAATATCACTATTAAGGGCTTATGTTGCACTTAGTGGATGTTGATCATCACTACAGTACAAAAAAACACGTTTTTTAGACAGTAAATGTAATTGTGCTTAATTTAGCAGATAAACCATACACAAAAAACGAATTCAGAGACGTTTTTTGGATCGCTGATTACGAATTCGAGCTCAAAATCTAGAAATTCAAAATGGCGAATCCAATATGGCGGACCAAAACCGGAGATTTTACTGGAATTACTAAAACATCGAAGTTGCTCAATATGTTGATTCTGTTATACTGAATTCCTAATAGAATCACGCTTTTAGCATTACCCGGAGCTAACGGCGAGGACGTAGCGAATTTCTAGCTCCATATTTTTTTAAATATTTTTTTTACTTTTCTATTTTTTATTTTATTTTTTGCTTTTTTATTTTATATATTTTTTAGATAATATATTATTATAATATATTATATAAATATATTTATATATTAATTATAATATGTAAATAATTTTATATATTATTATAACCCAAACAAACAATTTTCGCATTTGTGGTCCGCCATATTGGATCCGCCATCTTGAATTTTCAAATTTTTAGTGCATATTTGCAATCAGCGACCTCGAAAACCCCCGAGTACCAACTTTCGCTTTCATCAAACGATTTTTGCATTTATGGTCAGCCATATTGGATCCGCCATCTTGAATTTCCAAATTTTTAGTACAGATTTGTAATCAGCGACCCCGAAAACCCCCGAGTACAAAGTTTTGAGCTGATTGCACGTAAGGAAAAATGTATGCTTCAAAGGGTTAAATCGATAGATAAACTATCCGAGAATATATTTGCAAAGTTGCGGAGGTCAATTGTCAATATTTTCGAAGATACAAGGCCAAAAGCGGAGAAGCGATTGATATTTGATATTGATATTTCCTCCTATCGAAAACTTTGAAGCGCGTTTTCTCAAGTTTTCATTTTCACGATTTTCCCAAATTGGCGAGCGTGATAGCAAAAAAAAACTAAACGACCTATTGAATGAAACCAAAGTTTATTTTCTTCAGTATGAAAATTTCTTCTAAGTTAAGGGGTGAGATGCAGTCAGAATTTTCAATAAATCGATTAAAAAAAAAACATTTTCTTGAAGTATGATGTTTCGAAAATATTCCCTGAAAATTTCTATTCGATGAATAGTTTCCGAGATATCCCACAATTAGTGAAGGGGCGTCGGGTCCCCATGGCAGGTAGCGGACGGCAGCTGCAAGCAACCGGTTTCAACACCCCCCCCCCCCCCTCTATTATATTCTATAAATTGATATTTTGGAAGCTTCCACATCGGCAGAAGCCCTATTAATGGGCCAGGAATTGATGATTCAATGTAAGTAATTTTTTAATTAGTATTTCTATACATAAATCAAGTGTAAAATTGGAAAACTCTCTCAGAAATTTTCAAAAATGTATTACTCAAAAACTATGAACGTTAGCAAAATTTTGTAAAGAATACTTTCGTTTTAAAATTGCCCAAAATCTTTAAAAAAACATAATTCATCCCGAAAAACTTTGATTTTTTGAAAAATTGTTTTAACAATTGGCTATAAATTGAATGCTCGACTTTTCGGCACGAAATTGTGACATTTGGATTCAGCGAATCAAAATACATAAAAAAAGTTTAGCTTCATCCATCGAGCTCAAAATATTACGAACATATAATACTGTATTCACATCGAAAACCTTTAAACGCGTTTTTCTCGAAACTATGTTTTTCAAGTCGGTGACCACTATAATTCAAAAACCACTCGATGGATTTTGATGAAATTTGGTGTGTTTATTATTAAAATTCAAAACTAGTCCTTAATCGAAGGATTTTCATTTTTGTTGAAAATTTATATTTTTTTTTAACAATAGCGAGCGATTTTTTGGTCGAAAATTGAAAGTTATCAGTCGGAAGCCGCCATTTTGTTAATTAAAAAAAAAGCTCCGATTAAGGACTAGATTTATTATTAAACTAATGATTTTTTTTGGTTTTTTTAATTCAGATGATCCAGTAAAATTTTATGACGGTCACCGCAAAGCACTACATGCCGAAGTGGGTCCGACAAGATGGCGATATTTTTTATAAATAATCAATATATTTCTTTGAAAATTTGTACAAGTCAAGTTGAAATATAACATAAAAAGTCTGTGTAACCACTTTTGTAAAACAAACTTAATTACTATAAAAAAAAAAATATTGAAAATTCTCGTTTTTTCACGCCTCTGACTGCATCTCACCCTTCAATTAAAAAAGTCGTTGAAAAAGTCTATTTAAGGTAGAACGAGCGCGCGGTCTCGATTTCCATAGTTGTTGTTCAAATTTTAACCATACATTGTTCATATCACTATGTATGTTTGAGTGAAATTTCCGAACAGTCGACCATTTAGATTGGGAGATAATGGGTTTTAAAATTCGACTTTCAGCACTGCAGGGTCTGCATTGACCGAAAGTCAGATCTCATAATTCGTCGTGCCAATCAATTGTGTTTATAAATTTTGAAAAAAAAAATATGTTCAGATAGCAGACTAGTTAGGGAACGAGTGAAAAAAGTTTGGATTGCCTTTACTATTCAGTTTTGCTAAAAACGTTCAGTAAAGACAGAATAATTCTTCGCAAAAAACATTTGTCCCCTATAATAAGAAGACATATGGCAACACCGCAGAACAGTATTGTTCAATATTTCGAGGAAAAAAAAATTATCGTGTTCCGAATGTTAAATACGAGGGTGGGGTGAAAAGTTTCCGGCCTGACCAAGAGATGGTGCCACTAGGTCTAGTTTTGGAGCGGCGTCCTACAGTACCATTCCTACCGAGCTTGTATGTACAGTTTCAGCCCAATCGCTACGTTAGTTTGCGTTTGAGAGCACATTGCGCGAGACGCTTCCGTTGTTTTCGTAAAAATGGAAAAATTGGAAAAACGTGCTGTCATCAAATACTTCCATTTGAAAGGTTTTACACCAAAACAAATAAAAGAAGAGATGGATTCAGCACTAGGAGACTCCTCCCCATCATATTCAACTATTAATCAGTGGGTTTCTGAATTTAAAATTGGTCGTGTGAGCACCTCTGACGAGCTTCGCTCAGGACGGCCCGTTGAAGTCACAACTTCAGAGATGATTGAAAAAATCCATAAAATAGTGTTGGAAGACCGCAGGTTGAAAGTGCATGAGATAGCTGGGACCTGTAGGATGTCAGCTGAACGTGTGCGAAATATTTTGCACAACCATTTGAACATGGAAAAGCTGTGTGCAAGGTGGGTGCCGCGTTTGCTAACGCTCGACCAATCGAGCGTTTGCTAACGCTCGACGCTACCGACAATTTGGCGCTGTATAGACGTAATCCAAACGAATTTTTGCGTCGATTCATAACTGTTCATGAGACATGAGTCCACCACTACACTCCTGAAAGTAAAGAACAGTCAAAACAGTGGGTTGGAAAAGGGGAACCAACCCCAAAGAAGGCAAAAACAATTTTATCGGCAAACAAGGTTATGGCTACTGTTTTTTGGGATGCGAGAGTGATGAGAAATGTATCAGTGTTGATGGAGATTATGTTGAAAAATAAAGCAAAAAAAAATTTTTAAATATCGTTTTTCTTGGTCAGGCCGGAAACTTTTCACCCCACCCTCGTACTTTTATCGTAAAAAAATATTTTCGTTATAAATATTAATATTTTATGTTGTTTATGTTATCTTCGTTAACAAATAAAAGTGTTGGTTAATTTACAACTAATTAAAAACTTTGTTCGATTAAAAATTACTTCCAAATAAAACGTGTGTTGCAGTATTAATTTTAATATGCCGCGCAAACTTACGTCATTGGATACTTGAAACGATGCGATTTTGCCATGTTTTACTATAGGGGACAAATATTTTTTACGGAAAATTATTCTGTCTAAATTTCAATGCAGACCCTGCAGTGTTAAAAGTTGCGAACAGTGTCTGGTTAAAATTTGAATATAATCTATAGAAATCAAGAGCGCGCGCTCGTTCTACCTCAAAAAGAAAATCATGAAAATTAGCTATTTTTAAAGAATATTTCTTTCGAAGCTTCTCGTTTTTGAAAAATGATTTTCTCACCTGTGCTTGAGTTCCGTGCGGTGTCCCAAGTTTACGGAGAGTTGTTGCACGAGCGAGAGAATAACGGGCTGTTGGAGCAAACAGCGTTGGCCCTGACCCTGAGCACCCGTCGAGCTTGCGAATACTCGCGAAGGCTCTGTCTTCTCGCACACGAGTACGACGAGGTTCAAATCACTGGCGCTTAGCGCCTGCTGGAACGCGGCGTTCAATTGGCCGCGCTGAATGAGCGAGAGCACTCGGGCCTGGGTGTCCGCGACCGCGGGTACCGATATACACGGCGTCGTTGCTCGAGATCTGAAGGTGAGAAAAAACACTCGGTTTTAATTTTTTTCCCTATACAAATTGTACATGTACATATTTTTCAAATGTTTTTCCGTACGCTCTTGGGTCGATCTCATCCCTTTTAAGGTATCCTATCGCTTCGCACTTGTCATACCACTGATCATACTTGAGACTTGTACAATTTATATTTTTAACGTATGCAAAAAAAATTGTAATACCTAAATTTTCCATGTGTAAACTGTTTAATGAATGTTCACATTTAATTAGAAAAATGAAAAAATAGTTATTCCAACGATTCGCGCAGTATTTCTAGGTTTGATATTTGGCAATATTGGTTCTATCTCCGTCTCTTTTTACTCAACCAGGCAAGTTTAACCTCCATGCTTTTCAACGTCGATCTGTCAAAACAGTGTCAGGTGCGGGAAATGTAAAGCATTGTATTCGGGCCACGACTGGTAAAAAGCGTGGAAAATTTGTGTCGGCGAAATATGTCAGTTAACGAGGTACGGTGATTGGAGCGAGTTCAAAAGCCCGATTTTTTTTATAGCATTGTCGAGACCTTCGTCCATGCGTATGCGGAGTTTCCACGAGATTTACCGTACACTTTCCGAGTTATTAATTGTTAAAGTTGGTGAATTAGTCACACGTAGACGACAAAATGTGCCTGTCCTCTCATATATTGATTTTTTTGTGCTACTTGGAGCCAAGAAACACGTAAAAAAAAACTGATGGTTGCGTTCGTTGAATCTTTGTGATCGATAAGGCACCTTGAATTGGAAAGCTCACCGCAGAAATAAGCAATAAATTTATAAATGAAGTCTCAAAAACCGAAGTTTTCGGAGAGCGAGACTTCTCGTGACGTAACAGCAGCCACCTTGCTCGACGTGTGGCAACGCCGGATACCCGCGCAAATTTGATTCGTCTATCGGATATTTTAAACGCGAATTAAAAATATGATTGTGCGAAGCCGTACATTTTTTAATGGATTATAAATGGCGTTTCGTCGATATTTACTTGAAGTTCGTTTACGTACAGCAAAGGCATCTTAATTTTTCTGGCGACATGTACCTATACAACGCATCTATATATAAATTCAGCATGGGAGAACCGTCATATAAAAAAAAACTTTCCTTTTTATACCTGCAAATATTGTGAAAATTGGCAAAGGGAAAAATAACATAACAATCGATGAAATATGTTTTGACTTTGGACAGATTGGACATTGGACATTGAGGTTAACTTCAACGCGACGTTTTTTATTTGCATTCGCAATATTATCTTTTCATTTTCTAATTCCTGCCCGTCAGAATCTACATTTGTCTCTAAACTGGACTGCAGGTACAATCCCGTTACTCTTTTGATAAACTTCCACAGTATTTTCATTCTCCGTGTTAACCGGCTACAAAAAATAATAAGCCGGGCGCGTGGAACCGGTGACAGCCACCGAAAATGCGACGACGCTAAACGTCAACGATATGGCATACTACTGAAGTCGATTAATAAATTATTAAGATTGTTTCCATATTATAAAAATAATAGGAAACTCGAAGTTCAATACTTAAAAAATATTTCTCGAAAAATAGGCCATATACATATGGGTCATTCCATGTCAAATCGACAAATTTTTTACCTGACCCCCTTTGATTTCGCTGAAAATTTTCTATCTTTTTCTACCCCCCGAAAGTTATTTTTCAGAATTTTTTCAAATTTTTTTTCCCGACTCAAAAAAAGTTATGAATTTTTGAAAAAAACCGCTCTTTTATTTTTAAATTGCCAGAACTTTTTC
Organism: Ophion slaviceki; assembly: GCA_944452715.1. Taxonomy (NCBI): domain Eukaryota; kingdom Metazoa; phylum Arthropoda; class Insecta; order Hymenoptera; family Ichneumonidae; genus Ophion; species Ophion slaviceki. The sequence goes on from OX101790.1 coordinate 38,439,970, forward strand.
AAAAATTGACCGTTTGGGAACTTTTTTTTTTCAAAATTTTTGTTTTTAAATGTAGTTTTCGAAAAAAAATATGAAAAAATTTTCAGAATCCCAGATATATGAAATATTTTAGTTTTTTTGAAAAAACCGTAATTTTCTCAAAGTCCGACCGTTTTTTTTTTTTTTTATTTTGCTCTAAAAATACTTCAACTAATTCTGCAATGATCCCCGTTAATCAAAAGATGTGACGACAATCGCTTCTAATTTTTTTTCTTGATTATAAAAAAATTTTTGTTGAATTTTTGCTGATTTTATATAACTTTGTTATGAAATTTTTTTTATTTCCTCGTGAAACCTCAAAAGTTGAAAAATAAAATTTTATTGGAGAATTTCAAGTGATTATCGTCCAAGAAATTGTTATTAAAAAAAAAAAAATAATTTTTTTCTCTCATTGACGTTATTTTGTCATGTTTCAGTACCAAAATGACGTTAAGTTGTCATATTTCAGTACCAAAAAAAAAACGTCCATAAGAGTAAAAAAATAACGTCAATGAGAGAAAAAAATTATTTTTTTTTTTTAAATAACAATTTCTTGGACGATAATCACTTGAAATTCTCCAATAAAATTTTATTTTTTAACTTTTGAGGTTTCACGAGGAAATAAAAAAAATTTCATAACAAAGTTATATAAAATCAGCAAAAATTCAACAAAAATTTTTTTATAATCAAGAAAAAAAATTAGAAGCGATTGTCGTCACATCTTTTGATTAACGGGGATCATTGCAGAATTAGTTGAAGTATTTTTAGAGCAAAATAAAAAAAAAAAAACGGTCGGACTTTGAGAAAATTACGGTTTTTTCAAAAAAACTAAAATATTTCATATATCTGGGATTCTGAAAATTTTTTCATATTTTTTTTCGAAAACTACATTTAAAAACAAAAATTTTGAAAAAAAAAAGTTCCCAAACGGTCAATTTTTGAAAAAGTTCTGGCAATTTAAAAATAAAAGAGCGGTTTTTTTCAAAAATTCATAACTTTTTTTGAGTCGGGAAAAAAAATTTGAAAAAATTCTGAAAAATAACTTTCGGGGGGTAGAAAAAGATAGAAAATTTTCAGCGAAATCAAAGGGGGTCAGGTAAAAAATTTGTCGATTTGACATGGAATGACCCATATATCTAAAATGTGGCGGTATTGCGGCGTAAAATAGACTCTAAGTTTACTAGCATGGTCATCACCGTACCTCCTTGAAAATGAAATATGTGTGGAAATTCGAATGAGTGAGATGAGGTTAGGACTACAGTCAGCTGTTGCCTTGCTGTCACGCCTCTTTATCGTAGCAAGTGGTAATAAATCCAATACCGGAAGTTCAAATAAAACTTCATATTACGTAAAAATTAGGCCAATAAGCGTAATTTTTTTCTGAGAGCACTGGATTACTACAAGTGTTAAGTATGTAAATTTGATTATTTTAAAGAATCTGCCGGATTACCACTATTATATACACTTTTTAACCGACCGGAAATGGGGTTTTTGTATGTCGTCTCGGAATTCCTTCACAAAAATACGCAATTATAATTGTTTTTCTCTGTAATTAGGTCGATAAACGACCCTGAAATTTTACATAGACAATTATTAATATATTTAGTGAAGCTCACAAAAAAAAATCTGAAAATTCTATGGATTGAAGCCTGGCGATAGGACTTCCTTATAGATATCCCCAGAGTGTTAAATCATCCCAAATTTGTAAAGCGACTCACCGAGCACCGGCAATATCGATCAATTGCTGATTAAGATTATCCCTTATGCATTCGCGAATGTTTCTCACGGTGTCCTCCTGAAAAGCGGTCATACTTTTCGTCATTTCGGCGCGCAAATCCTCGCGAACGAGATCGGCGCTGCTCGTCAACAGCTGGAGAGACGCTTCGTTCTGCTTCTCGTTGCATCGCTGCAGTTGCTTCTCCAATAACGCCTCGGCGTTTTCCAAATCTGTGAAAAAAAAAAAACAAAAAAAAATCAACGAGAAGTTAATAAATGATCACTTTGTCGCGCTCGAATGCTCGTTTTCACGCGGAATTAAAATAATTTCGTTGAATTCACTCGAAGATTATTGCGTCTGAAAAACTTTGCAATGAAACTAAATTCTACCGTACCGGTAGAATTCTATCGAGTTTTTCCAACGCTTCGTTTATCGAAAACGAAGAATCCTGCTCTATCAAATGGGAAATAGTCGTACATTCGTAAAGGTTATTTTAATAAAGTGCCCAAGATGAAAAATTTCGAGGCAGACAAACAAAACCATAATTGAATTGAAAGGAGGACGACAAAATGGTTCTAGATAATACTAAATATTCGTCGCAATCCACTGTTGTGCCTAAAACAATGGTCGATATTCAATATCCATGGTTCGATAAAATTCTTCATCAATTAACGTTAAAAAATAATTGGAAGATATGAATTCTCCATCATGCCAATTTTTCTGTGGTTCGTTATGACATCAACGAAAGTTCTCTCAAATTTATAGAAAAATAAAAGTGGGCGAACTTGACGAAAAATATTATTTTTACCTTATTTCGTTGAAAAATACATTAGCAGAATTCTTAACAGTTACGAAACATATATGATTGAAAAGTACATTCGAAAACCTAAGTTATCTTCTTTAACGTTTTTTTTGTACAATGCATCACTTTTTGAGTATAATGAATCGAAAAAAAAACGAGAAGAATTTCCCGGTATCCAAATGCGAGTGTAAAATCCAATTTAAAAATCTAAAAAAATTGTAGTTGCTTTTGAAATTCGAATGATCTTAAAAACAAATTATGAGCCCATTTAAAAATCACATGATTTTTTAGTGTTTCACTTGGTGTGGAATGCTTCATATATATATATTTTTTTCGATGTACAAAATGGCCGACTACTCGAAACATCTCGAAACAGCTTTTTTCCAAATGACGTGACAAATAACTTCAACAATTTTCACTCGGTGTACTTCGAATTCAAAAGTCATGTTTCTTATTGCATTTCGCAGAGAAGTACGTCCAGAATTTCTGATTAACCGAAAACTTTTCATTTTATGAGCAGTTTATCAGCAGTTATAACGCAATTTTTCACTGAAAATTCTTTTTTTAAGTTCAAATACCTACAACTTTTGAATAAAACAATATTTTTTAAATTCCGTACGTACTTCTCTAGGTATTGTAATGTAGATTGACGAGAATTTTTGTTTTTGTTCTAGGTAAAAAATTGTGGATGCTAAATGTCACGGCGCGGAGCGCCTGAAAAAAAGATAAAATAAAATATTAGTAGTCGGCCATTTTGTACATAACAAAAATACACATTTTCTGACAGCTCGATATTCATATTAAATAGACGTGTAATTAATGTTATGAGTGAATGACTTTTTCATACGAAAAACAAATTGTTAAATTCGCAAATGATTTTATACCCGTTACTGTGGCCTAACCCCATAAATAAACTCTCTAAAAAATCGATTTCTTTGTTCACACTCCCAAAATAGATTATCCTAGGCCTTGCTGTCGCCGCTGATTGGTGTTATCCCGAAAATATCGTAGAAGAGCTCAAATCCTTACACTCGCGTGTTCCCCGCGTGAATGCGTCCTGTACCTGTCGAAACATCGACTGGCATGCTTTCTCCATTCTCGGCAAGAGTACATTAGCGAAAGCCTCCTTGAACGCGACTTCGAGAGCGGGTTTGGCGGCGTTGGTAGCGGCGAGCGCGACCGCATCCCTGACAAGCGATCCGCCGATCAATTGCGTCAAATTGTCCCTCACGAGGGTGTCTATTCTCGTGACGTCTGTTCTCAGATGAGTCTTGAGTGGTTCGACGACGTTGCTGACGACCTGCGGCAGTGCGGCGTCAATTTTGTCATTGATGCTAGTTTGCAGTGTATCGAGAAAGTCGTTTTGTCTCGCGATACGCGCGTAGAGTGTCTGTTCGATGGAAGCCAATTGTTGCTGGGACGCGCGCGCAAGTGCGGACTCGACTCTCGTGGTGATAGGCGTATCCTGTCGCAGCCTGGTGACTTCAGCCCTGAGTTCTCCGAGTTCCTGTCGTTGTTCCTGCATCGTTTCCAATATACACTCGAGTTTTTTGCCCAATTCGTCGACATCGGCGGTCGAAGGAATTTCGGGAGCTTGGATTTCCTCCTCGTCGTCTTCGTCGTCCGCGGGTACATCCTCGGCCTCGTTGCGTTCCTCTTCCTCGTCGTCGTCCTCGTCGTCCTCCTCCTCCTTGACGCTGATCCCTTGGGCGTTCGTCGTTGGTTGTTCTTTCTCGGGAAAATGTTCGTCCTCGCGACCATTATTGCCGGAGTGATCGCGTCTCCACGTGTAGGGCACATCGGCCCAATTTTCGTTGGTCACGTCGTTCCAATTTTCGTTGTTGACGTCGGACCAGCCTTCGGACTTGATATCGAGCCGGGCCGCGACGGTGGCGGCCTCCTTCTTCGTCTCGTCGTCGGTGAATTTGAAGTCTTGCATGGCTCGCTCGCCTACGTCGATGAGCGAGACGATGGGTATGTCGGACCAATCGTCGTCGGCGCCCTTCACCCAATCCTCGGCGTTTATGTCGGCGAGAACTTCCTCCTCTTTTTCCTCCTCCTCGAGGCCGGCGAGGAAGAGAATCTCGCGGACTTCGCGTGACGTGCTGCTGCCGCCGCTCGGTGGTGCCTGCTCGAGTTCGCTAGTCGCGAGCGGCGGCTCGGTCGAGCCGAGGGCTTGAACGGCTTGCGCGAGAGACGGGCTTGCCGACAGCACCGTGCCGAGCTCCGGACTACCTCTGTTCGAATCCAACGCACCGTTGTTCTCCTTTTTCGCTGGTGAACTGAAGGCGTCCGGTGTCATGAGATTCAAAGACCCGTTTATGTTCGCCGCTGCTGCCTCGATCGTAACCGACAACGAGCGATCCTCCTCGCCGTTCTCCTCCGTCGCTATGCCGTTCGTACGATCCTCCTCGTGCCTCATGTGCTGCAGATCCTCCGCGTAATCGAGACTGTCGTGGGTCAGCGTGTCCATTAGACAATTGTTCGCCACTTGGCGCACCGGACGAAACGCTATGTGACACTCTTGCAACGACTTCGGCTGCACAAGGTACATCCTTATCACGAATTGATCCTCGTTCTCCTCGTCGCACGGACAAAGATCCTCCAACGACTCACCGGTCGGACGCACCTTTCGCAGACCCGCGTCCACTATGCCGAAACTCAATATCGGATAGGGCAAGAGAAACTCCGATATCGTACTGACACAGGCGACACCGTCCTCGCTGTCCTTCGCCAAGCACAATATGTACAGACCCTTGTTGTGACATATGTCCGATAGCAGGAGAAAACTCGCGCTCAGGTCGAGGCCCGCTTTCAAGACTGGTACCTTGCCGCTTATCGGCGACGCGTCGAAACGTATCGTCTGCAGGCATACCCACTTCTCGCAGGACCAGACCTTCAGCTCGGTATTGTTGTCACAGCCGGTTATGGCGAATCGCCAGAATTGAGCGCTGCAAATTTAAACGACTGCTTATTCTTCGCGCAACGGACGTACGAACGATCGTCACTTGTGGGAGTGACGAAATCTTTCCTTGAAAAACATCATTTGGACATTCATTTGTATGGGTATTGACGGGTTATGCGCAGTTGGAAATTTCGAAAAATCGATTTCTTTTAATTGCATTTTCGGAATGTACTAATATGTGAGTATATTCCCTGAAAATTTCAAATCGATCCAGCGAATATTCTCGGAAATACACACATATTTGTAAGGACTCTTAAATATGTGTGAACGACTGTTGAAACGTCAAACGCTTTTTTCTGAACACGGAGCTTTCAAAGTCGGTGAACACGATTTCTCAAAAACGGCTCAACCGATCCGTCTGCAATTTTGACACAACCTTGTCAGATATATTCTTCGGGTATTGATCGAAGGAATAAGATTTCCGATAATTATTTCTATTTTTTTTTCAACGATTTAACGAATACAACCTGGTCGAAAATCGAAATTGTTTCTTTGCGGAGCCACCATTTTGGCAAAAATTAAAATTTCGACTATTCCTTCGATCAATACCTGGATTCATCTATCCCCTAAAAGAATCTTTTTGGTTTTTGAATTTTAGATAATCCAAACCGGAGGCACTTTGCTCACCGCCGGACACTTTTTTTTCGGGGTCCTCCAGGAGACTTCCTACAGGAGCAATGTTAATGAATATTTTTGAAAATAAAAAATGCCAATCTAAGGCTAAAAGATGCCACTACACTGCCTAATACCTTTCGTTTTGCCCAAATGAAATCCTTTTCCAGAAAAAAATTGTGAAAAAACGCCTTTTTTTTGGCCGTGCATCGTTTGTTTGTATTAGGGAAGGCTTCTTTTATACATCGCCCTCACATTTGGGTTTTAATACAGGAGTTTTTGAAAAATTCCAAATTATTTTTAACCAATTTTGCTCACAAAAATTTGTTAATGAAGAATGTCACCTTCCCCCGGCTGAATATCATTATTTATAACCCAATAAATGAGAAAATATCAAAGACAAATTTTGGTTTCGCTTTTCGGAAAAGTCACTTATCTAAAGAATTACCAAAAGTAAAAAAAACGGTGGACATATCTCGAGAACCACTTGATGGATTGTTTCGAAATTTACAGAAAATAAGATGAGAAACATTTAAAAATGTCTGACGATCTCAGTTTTTCAAAAATCGATCCTCATTTTCAAAAAAGATTTTAAAAAATAAAAAATTCTGTGATTCAAACACGATAAGAAAAAAGCTCGGTCAAGTCTTGGCCAATATTATCTATTTTGAGAACAAAAACTCGTTTTCCAGTTTGCGATCAACCGGGTGGCCAAAATCAAGTAAACCGTTGAACCCCTCACCTGCAAACGTCCTTCACGAGATTGTTTATAACTTCTTTGATTGTTAATATTTTTTTAATGAAATTCGGTACACAATTTTTTTAATACACATGCAAATAAATGTCCAAATGATTTTTCAATCATCTTACATATTCCTCCAAATTTTTTTTTTAATAACCCTGATTTTCGGGTCTTTGCAGTAGCCTAACCCCTTAAGGGGCAGATACATTTAGGTAAAGACATTTTTTGCTGATTGTCATGATTTTTTTTTGAAAAGGAAATATTTCGTCGCCATGTTTGAGATTTGGGGTATGTTTTATTACTACTTTTGACTGCTACATGGAATTTTTGAATTGATTAATCTTCATAAATTGCGGAGGTATGACTGAATGATGAAAAACTAATCGACAGATTCTGATGAATTTTTGTATAATTCTTTTTAACCTTATTGTCTGAAACATGACATGTTATTGAAAACAAAAAGAAAGTATTTTTATCACACAATCAGCCATTTTATTCCGGAAAAGTAAATTTTTTTGTTTTAAAGCGTACCATTTAAACGATTTTCAACATTTCTCACTTTTTCTTGGTTCATACTCTGCGTATGTGTTAATGAAAGAAAAATCTTCGTCAGGGAAATGACGAAGAAAACTATCCTTTTAAAAAAATCATGAAACGCATAAATTTCCTCGCCTAAAAATATTTCCCCCTTAATGTCTGTTGAAATGGGAAAGTAGCGAATATCGGAGAACTTTTTCCTCTGTAATGGAAAAACTGAGAAGCGTAAAATGTTCTACTCACTCCGGCTGATAGTTCTTGTGATCGTCCAGGAAGAACATCGAAGATATAGGCCTGCCGTCGTGGGGTCTCCATTCGTGCAAGCAGCCCGGTTGTAGAAATGCGTTACCGTGTGTTATTACTTGGAAGAACTTAATTTCACCGTCGAGACTAGCAGTAGCTATTGCCGTACCATCGGGACTGAGTATTGCTTCTATTATCGTCCCGGAGTGTTGACAAATTTCTGTCATACCGCCGCAGTTTCTCACCAGGGGGTCTGTTAACTAATAACATAATCTCCGTCTTATTCCCCTTTCGAAATGTACAGAGCTTCATCGTTTTAAGGTTCGATGTTGAAGGCTACTGGCGTAAATACGTCCAGTGAGAGTAGAACTTCAAGTTCAATTTCCTTTTTCTCGTAAAACAGTTTTCCGCTAAGTCCAGTTTTCAATTATATGTAAAAAAATATTTAAAAAAAAGCTTTTATTTAAGGTACTAAAAAGTAGAAAATTATTTGGTAATTCTTTGGATAAGTGACTTTACCGACAAATGAGCTTAAAATTTTCTTTGTTGCTATATTCTCATTTATTGGGTTGTAGATGATAATATTCAGTCGGGCGGTTGAAATTCACCCCCCCCCCCCCCAGGTCATGGGATTTTGAAGTTCGCGTGAACACGTGATAAAATAGGGCATTTTTGAACATTTCGACACCTTTATTACGTTTATTTGGGTTAAACTATGGGGTTTTTGAGGTTCGTGGACATTTTGTTTGACATTTTGACGCCTACATTGGGTTTGTTTGGAAACAACAATTTTTCCGAAAAGCCACTTATCTAAAGAATTGCCAAAAAAATTTGTTTACGAAGTCACCTACATGTGAGCACTTGGGGCGCTCAACTTTTAAAGTGTTTAATACATTCGATCAATTCAGTTCCATTAACCGTATTTAATTTGACACAATAGTAATTAGAGAAATTATTATCACACGTTCATACTCAGTTCCAGGATTTTTATTTAAGGCCTTAGGCCACAGTAACGAGTATAAAATCATGTGCAAATTTAACAATTTTTTTTCGCATGATAAAGTGATTCACTCATAACATTAATTACACATCGATTTGGTATGAACATCAAGCTGAGAGAATTTTTTGTTTTTTTCGATGTACAAAATGGGCGACTACTCGAAACTTCTCGAAACAGCTTTCTTCCAATTGGCGTGACAAATAACTTCAACAATTTTCACTCGATTTACTTCAAATTTAAAAGTTATGTTCCTAATTGCATTTCGTGGAGAAGTACGTATGGAATTTCTGATTAATCGAAAACTTTACATTTTATGAGCAGCTTATGAGCAGTTATAACGAAATTTTTCACTGAAAATTCATTTCTTAAGTTCAAATACCTACAACTTTTCAATAAAACAATATTTTTTAAATTCCGTACGTGCTTCTCTAGGTATTCTAATGTAGATTAACGAGAATTTTTGTTTTTTGTTCGAGGTAAAAAATTGTGGATGCTAAAGGTCACGCCGCGGAGCGCCCAAAAAAAAGATAACAAAAGAAAATATTAGTAGTCGGCCATTTCGTACATCGAAAAAACAAATATATGTTTTCCAACAGCTTGATATTCATACTAAATATATTTGTAACTCATGTTAGGAGTGAATCACTTTTTCATACGAAAAAAATTGTTAAATTCACACATGATTTTATACCCGTTACTGTGGCCTGAGGCCTTAAGAAATCTAAGGTTGTTTTATAGTAAATTAAATCCAGTTGATATGTCAACGGATTTATGTGAATTAAAGATTATACGTCTAAATTTTGAGTGCCCCAAACTTTTATTTAGTCACATACAGGTGACTAGGTAAAAGAAATTATTTTCTAATCTTTAGTACATCAAATGAAAGCTTGTTTTTTTTAAATATTTTTTTTACATATCAATTATTTTCTACTTTATAGTCTTCAATTGATTTTACTAGTTAGACGTTACTAGTAGTTTACTAGTCTACGAGTTTGAACGTTGGGAACATGGAATGTTTGTAAAAATAGCAAAGACTGTAATTGGGATTGAACTCACGACTAATTGCTGCATATAAACTTTTCACATAGAAACATAGTCGGTTCAGAATTTGTTTGTACGTGTTAGTGAGATTTTATATGGAAAAGATATCGGTAAATTTACATGAAAAGTTGAACATTTTATGGATATATACAGTAGCGTGCAAAAGTTTCGGACCACCCTATTTTTCGTGGATATTGCATAGAAATACGATGGTACGGGAAACACAAACGAGTGATGACACTTATAATTGGCGTCGAGATGCTTGATATTAAAAAAAAATGTGATATAAACAGTGATATCACTCTTCAACAATTAATTATCCAACAGTTTTTATTTATTGATTGTGCAAAACTATTGGGCCATATACTATTGCGTATGAAAACAAAAAACAAAACATTAGAAAAATAACAAAACACGGTTTAGTTTTCTCTCAAGAGTCAATACTTCGTTGCCATGCCCTTAGCAGCGATTCAGCAGCACATCGTCGGGGTATAGACGCAATTAATTCCGCGATGCGATCTTGTGGCATCTGTTCCCACTCATATTGCAAATGATCCCATAATTCCGTCTTGTTGGAGTGATTCTTCGTTCCAACGCAAACCTTGAGCTCTTGCCACAAATGTTCAATTGGATTTAAATCCAGTGACTGCGAGGGCCAGTCGAGAAGGCGCAATATATCTTGCTATATTATATAGTCTTGCAATATATTTCGATACATTATAGCGTCCATACTGCCTTGGATTTCTCTTAGCGGCCCAATACCGTTATCAGAAAATCCTCCCCAAACTTTAACATTTCCGCCACCGTGTTTTACAGTTGGAATTTGATATCGTACATCGTATCCGGTAGCTGCTGGACGTCTCACGTACTTGCGACCATCACTTCCGAACAATTGAAATTTGGATTCGTCGGAAAAAAGAACTTTCCGCCAATTCGATACTGTCCAATGTTGATATTTTTTGGCAAAATTCAATTTAGCCTTCTCATACTTGGTGCTAATGAGTGGTTTCTTTACACCGACGCGCCCAATCAATTCCACAGCCTTCAAACGTCGGGATACCGTACTCCGACTGATATCAGCAAGATTTTCACTGCGTAATTCTCGCGAAATTATTGCTGCCGTTTTTTGCGGATCTATGACGCACTTTCTTTTAATGATTTTGTCCACGCGTTTTGAAGTTTTTCGTGGTCTATCGCTTCGGCTTTTATCACACAATGAATTTGTTGATTTATATTTCGCAATAATACGGTTTACTGTGCTTTTCCCAATAGATAGGGTATTTGGAATATCACGAGAAATCTTTCCTTTTTCAAATAGTTTTAACACAACTTCGCGGACCTCAATTTTTGTGTGTTTCGCCATTGCGGCAGAAATAGAACTGATTTTTTCATGGTTCTTTATGTTTCGAACTAACGCGAAAGAAAGCGCGGAAGAAAACGTAAACAAACCGTGTGGCTGGAGAAGGTGAGACAGCGGCCCAATATTTTTGCACACTGACCGAACGCGTTCGACGCTGTACACAAACCATACACTATACAAACAAAATAACATACCACGCTGTTATGCATATCATAGCTCCCTCAAATATTTGAAATGATGGAAAGGTTCAGACATTGAATATTTTATCGAATAACTGAGAAAAAAAGGTTGGCTCGAAACTTTCACACGCCACTGCATATATATTTGTTTCAAGATGAATCATGCATTGTCATCTTTTGGATGCATGTTTGCAAAAATTTCAAAGCTCTAAATATTCGCGAAGTGGGTGAAATATCGATATTCTGTTTTGCATCTCACAGAAAGTCGATTTAAATAAAAGCTTGTAACTTGTAAAAATTCTTACTTTAATGGGTTTAGGTCCGAGCAAGCTCGAAACGCTGTCGACCGACCAAAGTTCGGCCTTGGATCCTCTCGTGACAATGAGAAATTTGGAAACGTCGTCACCCTCGGTCACATCGTCCTCCGGTATGTAAGGACACCAAATGACCCTATGATTGATAGGCAATACGTCGTCGGTCTCCACGTGAAGTATCAGCGTACACACGAGATTGGCGGGCGTCGAATCGATCGTGTGGACGAACAAATTTCCGGCTAGATCGATACAGGCGAGTACGGCGGTGGATGTCCGAGCAAACGCGAGATCTTGTATGGCCCCTCGCATCCCTCTAAGGAGAGCTCTCTGCTCCAATTCCTTGTACACCACTCGCACCACACCCGCCCCGCTTGACGCTGCATTGCCAAAAAAGTATTATCCCTGATGGACTCTCTCGTCGACTGGATTTCGATCAAAATAGTAGTAGTGGCAATGTATTTTTTGGGTGATGGATGAGGGGGGGGGGGGATCACGTATCATATTTATAGGGATATCCCATATATAGGGAAAGCGAATCATATTTATAGGGATATCTCTATATAGGGACCACGTAGAATATTTACTTGCTAAAATCGACCATCCTATTCACGATGCCTGTCGCCAAAGGAAGTCGTTACAACATTCTGAGGTACAAATTTTCTTCAAACTCTAATCTCTTCCGGTTTTTTAAGGGGAGGGTGGGGTTTGCACTTTTGAGAAATCGATTTTTTGTCTTTTCTTATAGTTAAACATTTCAAGAATATAATCCTAAAATTTCAAGTCATACAGCGCAAAACTCTCGAAGTTATTGACTATTTAGTCCCGCCGAAAAAGGCGGAATTTTTCGTGAAAAATAGCACTTTTCACTTTACATGACCACCAAAAATTTAGAAATTAAAAAAAAATTATCAAAGACCGTTGGGGGGAGGATTTGATGATACTTTTAATAAATTTTAATGGTACTTGATTTCAGATAATTTCTAGCTGAGATACAGTGAACACCGCAAATCGTGTTTTTCCAAAGGCGTTCTTGGAAAAGCTTTGTCACCGGCTTGTTTGTGGATATTTTCGCGTACAAATTTCACGGAATGTTCTTGAAATGACACTTAACAATGTACAAAAGGTTTCAATAAATTTACTCTATCCATATAGATGAAAAAAAATCGCAAAAAAGTGTTTTTTTTTTCACGCTAAAATCCCTACCCTTCCCTTAACATGGAATTTTTTTCCCCGCTTGATATTGAAATGAAAAGCCCCAGTTCTTGAATTCAAGCCGCGACACTTGACTAGCAGCTCGTTGAGCTTGCAGACAAAATTAGAAAAGCCGTCACAGACGAATCGGAGGTAAATGCAAGGCTTCCAGCTCCTGGTAGAATGAATTCCTACCACCATTGCCCTGTAATGACACGTGGGCTTACGCGAGTAGACAAATTGCAGAAGAAAAACGGGTTTAAAGTCACCGGGCCGGTTAAAAAAATATGCTTAAGGGATTAGGCTACTGTGAAAATGACGAACACTCGTTCGTCGCTTGAGGCAACTCAAATCAAAGACCAAGGTCCAACGTATGGTGAAGGAATTGCAGATTGAAGGTAAACTTATGATTACAACGATAGAACTGCTAGTAAAACTTCACGAAGTAACACCACTGTAAACGTCTGAAATGAAGCAATTGTTTTTGGGTGGAAGGCCAACTAAGAGAATAATATTATTCAAGGACGTGATTAGTCATATCTTCAAGTGAACAAAAAAAAATTGTATTGAAAAATTATACAAAATGGTGACGCTGTGGTCATTCTCGCAAGGCATGTTGAATTTGAGACGCTCTGCAGCTTGCAGTATAACTAACGCAAATTTGAATGTGAAATTTTTCTTTTCAATTCTATTAATTTGGATGAGTATAGCTAGAGAAATACGTAGGGGATTTTGAAAATATTATTTTCCAACATTTTACGTAAATTCCAACATTTTAATCAACATTTAACATTTGACGTAGATTCCAACAATTGAAGTGAAAATTCAATTTTCGACAGAAAAACAGGACAATCATTTGTTAATAAATAATGTTATAATTAACTAATGGAAAATTCCGTACGTATTTCTCTTCTGAATGTTATTTCAAAGATGTACTCAAAATTCGGAGTCAATAGAATGGAAAATGTGTGGCGTTATGAAAAATTGTGTTCCGAAAAAAATTGTTGACATCTCGCACATGGGCCAGTCACCGCAGTTATGCGCATGTTTTTAATGGTTAAAACACGATTTTTGGTATCGTGTTTTTTTTCCCTAAAATTTATAATATTGCCGAAGACTCGACCTAGCTTTTTAGCTAGGTCGAGTTTGCGGCAATATTATAAATTTTAGGAAAAAAAAAACTCGTTTCGCCTCGTTGAGCCCCTCACATTCGAAGGTCCTTAACCGGATTGTTCATGACTTCTTTAATTATTTGTACTTTCTTATGCAATTCGGTACAAAACTTTGTTAACAAATAAATAAAACTTTGTACATACAAATAAACGTTTAAACGATTTTTCCATCCTACTTATTCCTTCCAATTTTTTTTTCAAACTCTGATGTTCGGTTTGTCACCGTAGTCTTTCCCTTAACGGAGCTTCTTTTTCAACTATTCGATAGCACTTAGAACATTTATCCATTGTTCATAGCATAAATCGACAACCTTCGTCCATAAGGAAAATTTAAAAAGTACACCCGTAACTTCCGACGCTACTGTACGTGTAAGATTCGTGTAGTCCCTTGATTCAATGTCATCAAAGTGCAACAAAATTTAATTCATTTTAATTTCTCAAATTTATTTTGGCCAACTTTGGCTGCGAACATCGCTCCAACGTTATCTTTATATTCTCATTAAAGAGTTTACTACTTTAGACATCATTTGGCAAAGGAAAGGCTCTAGATAGCGATAAAAAATGAAAAAGATCTTAGTAGCCCAACAATGCAAATGTCGTAATTTCTCCTACTACTTCCTACAACACATTTCATCGTGATCCAAAATTTACTACGGTGCTGCAAAAAAAGATAGACGTTGCACGCAGCCACCAAAAGGTATCAACTTCCGCACTTACCTTTAATACCGTAGGCCAGGTATTTGCCGGACATGTGCACGGCCAACAATTGGCCCGTATAAATGTGTGATTCCCAGGCGAAGTCGACGATACTTTTCAGCTTAACCTTGGAGCTGCCGTGGTCGGTGCCGCCGTCGGACGGAATGACCGTCACATTTTTGCTGACTAGCTCGACGGAGTTATCGTCATCCTGGCCGCTGAATTTTCTGCGCAAAACAAACGAGCGATCTCAATGGGGGGGAGAAGGAACAAACCTAAGCGCGTTCACTGAAAAGGAAGGAAAGTATCGCCCGGAAAATGTGACGAAAAAGTATCGGCATTAGGGGGGGCGGGGCGACAGAGTGCAAGAAATCGGTGACGAGAGATACAGAGAGAGAGACAGAGAGAGAGAGAGAGAGAGAGAGAGAGAGAGAGAGAGAGAGAGAGAGAGAGAGAGAGAGGAAGAGAGGAAGAGAGAGAGAGAGAGAGAGAGGAAGAGTTGGGAATGTAAAGAACGTGATTCATCAAAGGCACGACGAGAAAGTGCCACTTGACACACAGAGATCGATTATCCTCAACGAAACGTTTTTATGCTTACACAGTTTGAGGAAAAATGGTGAGGCTTTCTTCCCCGGCCTTGCTCATTGTCGACGCGTAATTGGCGATCTCCTGCAAATTCGTAGATTATTTTGAAGTCACAAACGAGAAGAAAAAGAGGAGGAAAGTTGCGCGAACCGGGTCCGCGAAATCTAACCTAAAAGAGCCGGTGGCACGCCTGCTCGGGCCTCCAGCTCTCCTATCACTTTGGATATTTTTTCTCTTTTTTCTTCGCTTCGTACGTTCGCGCTACGAACGTCGCGAACATGGAAAACACAAGGCATTCGCGGTGCTATTCTCGTTTATCCTTTTATTCCTCCTCTTGTTTTTACCTCGAGAAATAAATTTTGCCTTTCCTCGGGAGATCACGACACCGATGAAAACAACAAAAAAAAGCCCAAAATTCGGGCCGAACAATACTTTCCTTTGGCACACGTCTAACGCGGCATATCTCGCTCTCTCGGGGATATTGCCGAGCCAGTGTTGCCACTTCGCTCATTGACGGTCTACGAGATCAATGGGAAACAACGTACTAGATGGGCAACCGGAGACGAATGAACTATCGCGATGTTATAATTCACTGGCAGGTGGCGCTTTCGTCAATTTCGTACTTTGTGATTGGCGAAATTCGGAACGATCGAAATACCGGTATCGTTGTGACATAATCGTCCGCTGATGACGAATTGTCCAGTTGGAAGTCGATCGGAGGAAAACTCTTGGTCAAGCGAATCTTAAAGGGGGAGATACCTTTGGACGAGGAAAAAATTGGCAGTATTACGATATCTGTGGCGCCTAATTCTGACCATGCAGTTTTCGTGTTTGACCGAAATAAGACTTTTTCAACAGTGGTAAAAGTCGAAATTCGACCCTTAAGGGGGGAAACGGCGGTTTTAATGTTGATATCAGACAGCATATTTTTGGTTAGACCTGCTTGAAAATTGGTATAAATACACTCCGACACAAATAATTAAACATGTATTTGTTTGGTGTATTTATGCAGAGCCAAACAAACCTAAACAAACACAGTTAAGGGGTTCAACGTAGTATTTGGCTGTCTACACGCACCGAACAGCGAGGAAAACATATAGTGTTATATAACAAATAAAAGTTTCAAGTAAAGCTGGTCCAAAAATATGTTTTCTGACACAAACGTTAACACTCCCGTTTAACCCCCTTAAAGCTTAAATTTTGAAAATGCTGAAATACATGTTTAATTGTTTGTATTTTAGTGTATCTATGCCAAGTTTCAAGTAAATCTGACAAAAAAATATGAAAAAACGACCTTTTTTCGGCTCGTCCCAGTTGTGTCATTAAGGGGCTATACCAGTGTGACACTTAAAAAAATCGATTTTTTTGCCTTTTTCGACAGTTTATACTTTCAAGAATATCATTATCATTTATATCATTATAGTTTTATCTTGCAAAAATCGATAGTTAAATCTTTAAACGCGTTTTTCTCGAAACGAGATTTTTCAAATTTTCTGACATTGTAACTCAAAGAGCAATTATCCGATTGACTTGAAATTTGAACTGAGTACTCTTGAATATATTTACTCTACAATGACGTAGGACATTTTTGGTTGGATGAAAATTGACGATTTGTCATTGAAAAAAACGACCATTTTAGACTCAAGAAAACAGGCTTTGTCACAACTACGCCATTTTGTTAGATTTTGATATTTTTCAAAAATCCTACGTCATTGTACAGGAAATACCTTCCAGTTTAACGACATTTTTTTCCTTTTCCGGTTCCAGCTACTCAATCGGCCGGAGTCATGTCAGCAGTGGAGGAACTTTTTTTTTGGCGCCTCCGAAGGCAGCGCGAAAGCCGCATGGATCTCAATATTTTTCTATGAAAAAATTACGTAATATAGGTCAAATATAGCCAAATATATTCTTAATTTTCCAAAACATTTAATTGAGTACTTTTCTTCCAAAAAATTCCCGAATATCACACAAATTTTCAGCGTTGACACTAGTATAGCCCCTTAAGGCGGGATATACATTTGAAACGATCAAAAAATCGTTTTCTTTTTTTTTTCTTTAAACGATAGTACTATATATGTAAAATATTTTCCCAAAGTTTGAGAGCGAAATTCGAAAAACTTCACACGTTACGGATTCGGAGCGGGCGTGAACTTCATACGCGTTTTTCTTAAGATTGCATTTTCGAAAATGGCATGCAGGATTACTCAAAAACTCTTAAGCCGATTGAGTTGAAACTTGGTAGAAATATTGATAATATTGGTACCTTCTACTTGACGAGAATTGTTTTCGAAAAAATGAAGAAAGAAAAACGACTTTCAATCCACATTTTACAGAAATGTTACGTGAAATGTTGATTTGTTTTTGTAAATGCGTGCAATTTTCTTAAATTTGCATTTTTTCATTTTAATTACCGTCACATAGAAACTATACATGTTCAAACTGAAAAAATGTTTGAACTTTTTTGCAAATCGAAGACCTTGCTGTAAGACTCTGCCACAGCTACGCCATTTTGATGATGAATTAATTTAAAAAAAAATTGTATTGTAAATATTGTAAATTGTAAATATTTCTTAGTTTAAAAAATTCCTCAATATTGCTCATTTTTTCCTGTCTAAATGTATATCCCGCCTAAAAGCTTCATATTTTATGCGTGTCACGTGATTTTCGACAATCACGTAAATTTTATTAAAAAAAAAGATAATTGTGAGCAAAACCAATTTTTGATTTTTTTCAAAACCAGAGAAATGTTGAAACCACTGAAACAATATCCAGTCCAATCCGTTCGAGAAATAAAAAATGGCCCGATTTCGGAGCTTTCCCTCGGCTAGGACCATTTTTCGAAATTCGGTCCAATCGAAACCCGAAACACGTCGATCGAAAATCATCCGTCGATAACGAATTTTCCATTTTCCCCATCTTCTCGTTTTGTATATATAGATCTCTTTTATTATACATATATATATATATATGTGTGTGTGTATAGATGCGTATATATATAGGCATAAACAAACATGAACAACATGTACTTAACGTAATAATAGTGGTCGCATATACAGTTAATTAAGTACACGAATATTACCGGGTTACATCCGGGACGATGTGACCACATTTTATTTTTTCTCGTTACCTGTAATATACGTCGCTCTAGTCTTTGGACATGCGCTCTCTTGTATTGTCACAGGGGCTTGGGGGTGTGTTCGATAATTTCTCCTTTTTTGTTTTGTATCTTCGGAACATTTACGGTACAGTTGTGGGTCGTATAATGAGTCCCAGAGGCCATGGGGAATTATTCACGTGCCTTTTTTTCCTACGATCGCTACAACTATTTTTTTTTCTCTTGAGGGATTTTCCGTCATCCGTGAGGGTCGGATATTTTTGTTCAGTGGCCGCATCGACGTCTGGTTGGTTCGAGCCCGATTGGCGAACTATATGATACGATTGGTAATTATCTCACGAGTCTCGTTATCGTGATTACAAGGCTGTACCGCCTACTTCTAACTACTTCCCAACTACTTCCTAACGTCATACCGTTTTTCGTGCGCGAAGGGTCACGATCCAAGAGCATTCATTGTGTGTGGGTGTTTTTTTTTTAATGGGTAAATCACATCAAGAGAAATCCAGCACTTTTTAGCGTAATGTATGAATTTTTGACTGAAGGTAGATGGTTGCATACTGAAAGTAACCCCAATAAAATGTTGCCCCTCAACTCGCCCAAACCTTGAGAAGTAGGGGTTGAAAATAACACCCCACCACAACAAATATTTAGTTCCTTCATCACTTCCACCCTGAAATCATACTGTGTTTTTTTGAATTACTTTTTTATTGACCTGGGAGCATCTCCAAACAATATGATGTTACCATGGTGGGCGATAGCGGAGGGAGGCTGTTTGGAAGATTTTTTGTTTTTTTATCAGCTCTAAAAAATCGTGGCCTAGCGTGCAGGCGGTACTACCATCTCTCGAACGAGACTACAGATAATTACGATCGAACTTCACTCAGGTGAGTTCGTTTGATTCAATTATTTCCAGAGTGGTCTTCAACCGCGTCAGCAGTTTAGTCCCGGCAATAAGCATGAAAGTGAGCACTTTTTAGATATAAATACGCAATATTGATCCAAGGGTCATTGGAAGTCGCCGAATCGAATGGCGATAATAATTTTGCGATCAACCCCCGAGAAAATGTTTAAAAACCGTATAATTCGGAACCGAATAATTTTATCGAAAAATATGTCGAACAAAAGTTGTTTGGGACATAAAAGTACGTAAAAAAGTATTGAACGTTCATTTTCGTATGTTCAAAAATAAGGGAGAAAAAAACGAAAAACCATTCAGTTGGGGGACAAAAGCCTCGAAGTTTCAATTTTTTTTTTATATATGAAATTCGTAAATATCTCAGGTTTTTTTGTTACATATTGCTTTAGTAAGAGTTAATCTAACTTTCTAGAGATTTTATTTATTTTTATTTAATGTATAAGTATTCAAAAATGACGACTGAACATTGACAAACTTAGTGGTTGAGGACCACTGTCGGAAAGAGACGCACTATATGGCTATGGCTACATGCGCATGCGCGCAACGCGCTCCATCGAGTATCTTGCGTCCATTACACTCCCAGTGGTGCTTCGACTGCAAAGCGAATTTTTCATTTGTCTTTTTCTCCCTCATTTTTGCAGATACGAAGACGAACGATCAATACTTTTTTACGTACTTTTATGTCCCGAACAACTTTTGGTTCACATATTTTTCGATATAATTATTAGGTTCCGAATTAAACGGTTTTTAAACATCTTCTCGAGGTTAGATTGCAAAATTAGTGTCGCCAGTTGATTCAGCGTCATCCAATAACCGTTAGATCAATTTGGCATATTCGTATCTAAAAAGTGCTTACATACGAAATGTTTACTGGACTAGTTGTCTTCAGCTAGTGAAGGTCTCGTCCGTCGATGGCCACTGACGGTACAATAATCGTACGGAATTCCGGAGTTTCGTTGATCCTCAAAGTCGATTAATCTACGGCACGTTTCGGGGCAGGGGGGTGGGCAATTTGATTACAGTCTTTCATCGATCGTTGATATTCGAGCAGAGTAGAATTTGCTCCGGTCTAGGCGGCGACTTCGGTAGCCGCGCACTTCTCGTACATCGCGTCGAGTACTTGAGTGAACTTGAGATGTCGTTCCTCGGGCGCGACAGCAGCACCGCGGCTGCCCCACAAAAATTTTATATGAAATTCGGTCCTAAAAGCGTCGGCCAGGAGTTCGTCGCTGCGACAACCCTCGAGGGCGATTTCCGCGTTTCTGCGAAAGAGCGGTAGGCTCTCGGCGAGTTTTCTCGCAGCTTCGAGATGCGACCAGACGATGGAGAGCCCGCAGTCCGGGGCGGAGTTTTCCCACGGGGAAAGTATAGCTCCGGCGAGACCGGAAGGGGCTGCGGTTCCTGAAAGAATTCGACAGGTTGACGACCAATTAACGTTGAGGGGAAAAAAGACGACTTGGGGGCCGTATGTAAATTACGTAACGCAATTGGGGGGGGGGGGGGGGGGGTCAAGGTTTGCGTTACGTAACGATTTTAAAACCGCCAGCAATAGCAAAATTTCTGCATGTTCAAGTTTTTAATTTAAACTTCGAGTGCAATTCTTGAAAGTACATGTATTGAAAAATATGTTGGCAACATTTTTATTCACAAGTCCGAAAATTGACGGAGTTTTAGTCACTTTAGTGAGAACAGGTAGCGCGACCGGTTAGTGCCCTCAGTCCCTCAGTGGCATCATTTGCAATAGATAAAGTACAGGCTCTTATTATTTTGTCAACTATCATGAAGATGAAGAACCGTCATATCGCCCGCGACTAGATACTTCAATGTAAGTATCAATATTCTAGAAAAAATCGTAACTTTATATCAAGAAACACGGAACGAAAACTTTGAACGCATTTTTCTCGAAAGTAGTTTTTTCGACCTTGTCCGAGCGAATACTTAAAAACTTATCAAGCGATTTTCAATTTTTTAAAAAACGTTTTTGCTATCGCAGTGACTAAGGCTGTACAAATTTCGGTACAAATTTTACAGGATGTCTGTCATTGGGTAAAGAGTTTGCGGAAAAAAATTCAGAATGGTACCTGCAATGGTTAGGATGAAAAAAAATAAAAACCCTGCGAAATCTCAAAACCGCATATATGCGGTTATGAGATTTCGCAGGGTTTAATTTTTTTATATGAGATTTATGGCAGGGTTTTTATAACCGCATATATGCGGTTATGAGATTTCGCGGGGTTTTTATTTTTTTTCATCCTAACCATTGCAGGTACCATTCTGAAATTTTTTCGCAGACTCTTTACCCAATAGACATCCTGCAAAATTTGTACCGAAATCGAAAGTGTGTTATTAGGTTTAAAAAATGTTATTCTCATTTTTTGGCCAAATTTCAATTTTCTCAATCCAGAAAAATTATGATTTTGGTTTTTTTGATAAAGCGTAAAAAATAAAAAGTTTTTATTCTTATGTTTTTTGTTTGTTTGATGAATATTTTTTCGGATACAGTGTTCGTAATGAAAAATTGAAAATCCTGAACGGACGCCTAAGAAAATCTAAAAAAAATCACAGACGTTCCTTTTGACTAATATTTCAAACTAGTAGATTTTTAACAAAATTGACGAGGTTGAAAAAAAAGTGGCCCAGTTGATGAAGAATGCCTCATATCTCGATTAATTTTCAAGATTTTGTCATAAAAATTGGTATAAACCTAGATGAATATATACTTCATAAAATGGGTATAAACCCGATCCTTTCATAATTAGTTATGTCTATGAAAAAAATCACAATTATTGACGACAAATCACCCGTTACGTAACGGAATGGGGGGGGGGGGGGGTTGTGGCCAAGCGTTACGGTCCCGTTACGTGGGGAAGGGGGGGGGGGTCAAAAATTGGGAATTTTTTCGTTACTTAATTTGTGTACGCCCCCTTATCGTAAAGTAGCATGAAGATCTCAATACCTAGAATGTCTTCAGGGCCGCGTTCACCAAGCAGAGCGATGGGCAAAAGGTGTGGAAGCGTCGTGTTGGGTGCTTGGGGATTGGTGCATTCGTTCATCGCCCTGAGTGTGGGTCTGAGCTTGGCCTCGAAGCTGAAAGCCTCATCGGTGTGTTTCTGCCTGAGCAGATGCCACGTGTTGGCCAAGCGTTGAATCTGCGGCAAGCAGAGGCCAAGCATCACGCCGCAAAAACCGTAGAGATTGCCAAGCGCGGTCTTCGTGTCGATGGCGACTTTGATCCATTTGCTGATGGTGGCGGCCCTCTCGATGGCCGTTGCGCCCGCCAGTACGGTCACCCCAACGAGAAGTTTCAGGCACTCGGAACGTTCGATAAGATCGAGCCTCGCCTGGCGACCGTGAGGCAACGTCGCCAACTCCAGGCCACTCAGGCCCGAACGATTACCCGAGCCCGGGGCCAGAGCCACCTCGAGATCCAGACGCGTCAGATGAGAGGCCAACACCCTCGGCGCCGACTCGTGAAGCATACCGGAAACGCCCCGCAACGCTGTTGAATCCAACGGACGATGTTCACCGGTTGGCAAGAGGAGCGTCGAGAATCCCTCGATGTCGAGGAGCGTCGCGATCTCGAATGATGGCGCTGCCACCACCAATTGCTCCTCGGCTGATAGCTCGTAGTCGCTGCCACTACCGTTCGCACCATCGCTCGTCTGCACGTAGTGACTACGGATCACAACACCCTTTATCGGTATCGAGGGATTGCCACCGGAACTGTTCGCCTCGAATTCACTGTCACCCGAGCCGTTCCCACTGTCGCTACCCGAGGCTTGGTAAGCCTGGAACAAAGGAGACGGTAAGGTGGATTTCCTAGGATTTTCGATTTCTGGGATTTGAACTCCAGCAGTCCTTGGGATGCCGGCGATAAGTGGGACGATGTGCGCGCAGGTGCTGATGGTAATGAGGCTAGCATCGTTAATGTTATCGCTATGGGACCCTGATGTTTTTAAACGTAGACCACGTCCAATGGAAGTTCAAATGCCAAGCCTCAAGCTTCACTGCATAGTTTTTGAAAAATAAATGATACAATCTGAGCGGTTTGGCATTTTTATGGAAAACTAGCTTTTTTCGTCAGCCGCTGCATTCGCGTAGAGTTGTATTGAATATACTTGTATAGAATGCTCCTCAACGAAATGTTTCATTGAGGAACATGGGCTGAAATTGTATTAATTGTGTCTAGGAGCAGTTATACAAAGTTTCAAGTAAATTTTATCCGATTTTTTTTCCGTACAAACTTTGCCACCCCTTTTCTCCTCTTAAGGGTTGAATTTCGGAAAATTCCTTCTTGAATGGTGCCTACATAATGAAATCAACATGCATTCCAAATTTCACGTTTCTACATTCGGGGGGTTTAGGCTGGGCGATGATGAGTCAGTCAGTCAGGACTTTGCCTTTTATATATATAAAAGATTGCGAATTTATTGAAGGGTGATATTGCTCGGTGACATTAACTGCGTTCATGGACCATCCAATTCCAGCTTGATTTGTTATTCTTCGTGAGAAGTTTTGAAATTATCTACATTTTAATATTTTTAAGCCGAAAACAATGCAGCGGTACTTAACGAAACTTCAAAATTGGGTCTACGTTGGGAGTATCTACGTCTAAAAAAAGCAGCATCTTCGAAGATCAGTAGATGAAACCCTCGAACCTCCGTAATCCTAGAATCCATGATGGGACTGGATTTCCAACTTAGACGGGCCAATCCATTGATTTCCGCGTCCCATCCACCATTTGATATCAAATCAGCAAAATCAACTGCCATAAATCAACATAACATGGAAATTTTGTAGGTTTTTCGCATTTCGCGGTCTTCAAATGGCTTGGTTATCAATCAAATTACAATGCATCTGAACAGCAGGCATAGCGTTTTCTTCCATATCGGAAAACGAAGAAAACCAGCAGCTATCTAGCCTTTGGATCCCTGTGGGGAAGATTCTAGCCATCAGGAAAGCATCTGGATATTGACCCCGGCCATGCATTAGAAGGTCGAAAAATGGTTGGTGAGATCGAAGATTCGTGAATCCAGCATGGAAGGAATTCCCTATCCAATGTCCACCAAAGCACTGTCCTCTTAAGGGAGACTTTGTCCTTGAAATTTTCAAAAAATCAATTTGAGCTCAACATGAGCAGCTAGAAGAAGAGGAGGGATACCTCTATGGACCAGGCATTGCCGGTTAGCGGTAATTATAAACACATTTGTGTAAACACATTACAAAACTTTAAATGCGTTTTTCTCGAAAACACGTTTTTAAAAATGGCTGACATTCTCCTGACCTCTATAATTAACATATCGACCTGAAATTTGGAGAGCATACTCAGAAAATATGTCTTCACGGAATGACGGATCGTTTTTTCGATAGATACATTTTTGCATTTATTATTTATCTTTTTATGCGAAAAAAACGTGAAAATTCGATTTTTTTAAATTGCCGCCATTTTTTGAAATTTGTACTAAACGAAAAACCCATCCGTCATTCCATGACCAAAGGGTCACAGATTGATAATATGCTTTGAATTTGTGTTTCAGATCAACAAAGAGGGGGCAGTGATGTCAGCCGGTTACCTCCCGCGATTTGAGGACCTGTTTTCGCGGAGCTGCAACGACCGCCATTTTGGTTTAAAAAAAAAAACATTTTTTTAACATTCTGTATATCATGAATAAAAGCAAGAAAAAAACCGCACTCAGAAAGCTTTACTCGTTTCCTTTAAAAAAAATAAAATGTAAACACCTGAAATATGGCACTCCAAGGACAAAGTCTCCGTTAATCAGAATAAACGAAAGCAATTCCTATCCAAAGTAAACATCACAGCGATTCTCTGGAAAATGACTATCAGGCCCAGTCCCAAATTGGAAGATAAGGGCCATCATCCATCAAAGCGGAGACAAGCGAAGCTAGGAAGAACCAACCAATAGAATCGCCCGTTCAGCTTCGATGTACATGAATTCAGCAGTTGATTGGTTGCTTTTTCCTAGCTCCGCTAATCTCCACTTTGGCGGATGATGGCCGTAGCTTCGGAAGGTGCCCGACGAAGTGAAGCTATCCAGTTCCCATGAGGAGTTCTTCGGATATTTGGATTCGTGAGATCACTAGACCCTACCTGATGATGGGCGTGATGATGATGATGATGATGATGGTGATGATGATGATGATTCGGTATGTACGGTACGCGAGGAGGTTTCGGAGGTGCGCTCGGTCCCTGATGATGATTCGCATTGTGCTGGGGCGGGGATTGTTGCTGATTTTGATGTTGCAATTGCTGCTGTTGTTGCTGTATAGAGGGATCGGATATTACCCTCGTTATCTTTTGTCTGCCGAGTGACAACGAACAAGATGGTGGTTGATTCTGTATCGGCGGAACTCTCGGAAGCGTGCTCGACTGCATCGAATGATGATGATGATGATGATGATGGTGATGATGTTGCTGCTGCTGTTGCTGGCTGGAGCCTGAGTACTGTCCGGGCCCGTGAAAATCACCGTCAACGCTGCTCTGGTGCTGTTGTTGCGGCGTCAACGAGTGACTGCGCTGTTGTTTCCTCGGCAAACGTGGCGGCGAGCCCGCGCTCGATATCGACGATGGACTCGAGCAGTGGAGCCCGCCAGATGACGAGGACGGTGCGACGCTCGTCAGCGGAACCGACCGGGTCTTCGGACTTACGATTCTTGCTCCGCTTGCTTGGCTTATTGGTCTACCGCTGCCCACGTAGAACGTTATGAGATCGGCAACCGTGTCGAATGCCTCGTCCTCGAATTGGTACTGGGCACGCTCGTATACCGTGTCCGGCTGAATGATAACCTGGGTGAACAGAAAAAGAGACGAGCCGTCAAGCCCGCGTCGGCAAGGGAGTCCTGGAAGTTGGAGAACCAACTTCATCATCGTCTATGCTCCACTCGGCCAACCACCAGATTGACCACTACTGATTGACATGACTACTGATACAGCCGTGTTGGATGAACCGATCAAGCAACAAAATAAACACCTTCTTTCTCATACACTGAGAAAAAAAATCATTGATCCAACATCATTGGTGTTATTGAATGAAATTTCGTTGATTCCATTGTAAAAGTGTTGGTGTAAATAATCGGATTTATTAGTCCAAACATAACGCTATTGACTTTAATAACATGATAAAATTGAAAGTTTTTTTTTCATTCAAAAGATATATTGTAAGCCGAGAACAATATATTATTGAAACTATCTAAAACAGTGTCGCGAACAAATTATATAGTTTTGAATGCATTTTCTGCAACGAACAAAAAAGCGTTTTAATTCATAACATGAATATTGTTGATTCGAGTACACAAGAAAAATTGAATTTCGCTCGTTTGATTCGGATAAAATTTCTATTGAGTAAATATGTTATTTTATTTTTTTCACCTTGTCCGATATTGATTTCCAAGTACATTATTCGTTA
Organism: Ophion slaviceki; assembly: GCA_944452715.1. NCBI lineage: Eukaryota > Metazoa > Arthropoda > Insecta > Hymenoptera > Ichneumonidae > Ophion > Ophion slaviceki. The sequence continues at coordinate 38,466,599 of OX101790.1, forward strand.
AAATATTAATATTTTATTTTGATTGAAAAATATTAAGCAAATGTCTGAATCGGTTAAAAAATTATGCGAAAATAAAATTTGTTTCTTGCGCATTTGGTTGAAAAAATTCAACCAAATCATGGCCGAGCGCCACCGAAATTATTGAGGAAACCCGTAGTTCTCGGAGTAACCGCTAGAAGCCGCACGCGCGCTCGTTTCTCGTAAGCGTAGCGCGAACCGAAAATCTACTTAAACGCCGGAGAAACTCTAAAGAGTATCGCTTCTTGGCCTGTGGCTAAGATCAAAGTGTAGTACCAGTTGAATATCTGATATTCTCTCCATGGATATTCCATTGGACATCTGATATTCTCTCCACTATTATCGTGGATGATCATTCTAATGCTCACTTTTTATTTAAGATTTAAAACAAATTGAAAAACTTACGTCCCATGGCATATTTGTTTCGATGCAGTAAAGAAACAATTAATTCTATTGATTATATTTTGTACGAAATAAAAAGTGCTGTAGCAGCCGCTTAATTATTTCATCCACACATCTACGGATTGTATATAGAATGATTCCAACAGAATACAATTTCACTTGAAGGATAATGTAGATATTCAGAGAACAGAAGAGCTTTTTCAAATAAAATAATATGTTATTTGAATCAATCACATTTTCCAATATTTTATAGTATTGTAACAATCTCATATATCGGTGGCACTCCGCAGCAGTACATTTATTTGGATCAACCAATAAATTTTTTTGATTCAATTGTTTTTTTTTTCTCAGTATAGAGTTGAAGCTTCGAGCATCCAACTTCCAATTGTATTTATGGAATGCCGTTTTTTCTAAATTTTCCATCGGCTACGGAATACCTAAAAATTAAATGGAGGAATCTTTACCCTGTTGATGACAAAGTGCAAAGCTTGGCCCTTCCATCGTACCGTGAGTACGTAATTGCCGGGCTGCGAGGCACAATCCCGTACGAGAAAGTCACCGTCGCTCGGTACCTCAGCCTCAGCGCCCTTCCGTCCAGCCCGTAGTGTACTCCCATGGTACCAGGCGTGAGATCTCAAGTCGCGAGGGTCCAGAAGTCTTAGCTCACGTTCCAACAACTTTCGGGTCGATTCTTCCGGCTGCTCCTGTTAGTTTTTGGCAATTGCGGGCTCATTGATAACACGCACTGAGAGAAATTTATGGTAACTTCAACCATACTTTAACCATATTTTATATTACCCCGAGGGGACGATAATATTTTATGGTCATGGTTACTGCCTAAAATATAGTACTGCTTATGATATTTTAGCAGTTGTGTTAACTATGTTCATATGTTAACCGCAACCAACAATCTTACAAGCATACGTTGATTGTTCAATGCCAAATAATATAGTAGGTTTTCATAAAATGGATATTTCCTTACACTATCAAAAAATAGTGATTTTCACCATATTGAATGGTATGTCTACTAAATGTATATAATATTTGACAAATACAAAAATCCTCAAATTAAAATACTACCTGTATGATTATTTATCGTAATTTGTCATTCCCTGACCTCCTGAAATGATTCCTATCGAGAAAAGATTTCGCCTGAACATGGATTCGAACCTACGACCTACCTATTTATACTACGCACGCTGCCACTATGCTACCGAGTACTTATGTTATTTTGATCGTAGATTTGGCATAACAGATCAAAGTAATTCCAGCTGCAATTCCGAATAGCTGTTATCTCGGATATAGGTGGAATTTTGCACAGATCGTCTTTTTGATAATACATGTCACTGCTTAAATGGACTTTTCGCGAAACGCGATAGTTTACGGAATATCGATTTTTTAAAACTGATAAATTAATGCGCTAATATATCTACAGGGTGTCCAATAGGAAGTTGCTAAAACTAAATAAGTGTCTCTTCCCTCCATGAATTCAATAGGGGTCCCTTTTTCTAAGGCGCATACCTGAGGCCCCGCAGTTTTATTCCAGCCGTGGTTGAAGCAAGTACGCGCGCGTCAAAATGAGTGAGCTCACCACGGAAGAAAAAGTATATCTTATTGAGTGCTTCTTCTCGAGGGTAAAAATTTATAGTAATGCGTATAGAGGGTTTTGTACTAAGTTTGGAACTCATATAGTTGCCAGCGAAAACACTCTGAAAAGGTAAGAATTTAATATTTATTCATATTCATCTATCACACAACTTGTGTTTCAATTCAATTGAACTGCATTGAAGTAATTTTACGTTAATTTTTGTAGGATAATCGATAACTTCGTGAAGTATGGTATACTCCAGGACCGTAGACACGAGTTGCCAGGTCCATCTGTTACGGTGACTACACCAGAGAAGATCAACGAAGTTGATAATTATTTCAAACAAAATCCAAATGATTCGATTCGGAAAGCTGCTCAAGCATTGAAAATAACCAAATCATCATTACACAACATTTTGAAATATTTTTTAAAATTTCATCCGCATAAAATAAGCACTCATCAATTGTTAACTGCACATGCCATGACGAAACGCATCGAATTTTGTAACACTATTACGGGAATGTTTGAAGCCGAAGAACTTAATGAGAAATTGATTATTCATTTCGATGAAGCACATTTTTGGATGAATGGGTACGTAAACAAGCAAAATTACCGGGGTTGGGGAATGGAAAATCCCAACATGTCGCTAGCGAAGTCCCTTCATCCACAGAAAGTAACGGCATGGGCAGCGATTTCAGTAAAAGGAAATTATTTGCAATTCTTGGAATCTACGGTAACAGGAGAGAGTTACAAACAGCTTTTGGAAACGAAATTCTTCCCTTATGCAAAAAAAGAGGGGACTGTTAAAAATGTTTACTTCATGCAAGATGGAGCGACGCCACACCGGACTCATGAGGTGTTTGAAGCTATTCATCGCGTATATGGGACTCGAGTAATCGGTCTGGGGTACCCTAAATTTGCTCAAGGCGGACTAGAATGGCCTCCGTACTCACCGGACTTGAACCCTTGTGATTTTTTCTTGTGGGGTTACGTTAAAGATCATTGTTACGCTAAAAACCCCAGCACAGTAGAAGAACTGATCGCGGCCATCCAGGAAGTGGTTCGCGGCATTACGAACGATATGTTGGACACAGTTTTTCACAGTTTTCAAAAGAGAATTGATTTTTGTGCACAATCTAACGATTCGCACTTCGAAAATATCTATCATTAATCACTGTACTTTTTCGTTATTTTTACAAGATGTAATAAATTGACATAAAAAATATTTGACCGGGTTTTATTTATGTGCGTTTAAAATTGCAGAGTTTCCTCTATTTAAAGCAATTTGGCTTTTCTGATTCTGTGCACGTGTTTTAAAATGACAGTCGATTAGTTTCAGCAACTTCCCATTGGACACCCTGTATATCGATCATAGCGTGCTACCGCTGTCGCTACTTTATTGACAAGTTCCACAAATGATGTACGTCTTCACTATGACATTACCCTAATTTTGTTCGTGTAGTCACTTTTCGTAAGATCTTGTAACAATTTATACTCAACAAGTGTCAATGTTAACCATATAAACAGTACAAACGTGCACTATTAATATTATTTTTTTTTACAGTTATCTGACGATTTTTTGGGCAAATTTTTCACTTTCCAAAAATTTGCTTGAAAAATCGTTAATAACAAATGAACTATGCAATATAAAAAAAAATCCTACGTACTTCCATAGACAATGTATTTTTCAAGATATATTCAACATTTCAAGTGAATCAGTTGAAAATTGTCTGAGTTATGTTTCCGGCTAACTTAAAAAATGCAGTTTTGAGACAAACGCTGCACAGCCGCAATTTTGGAATTGATCGCTTCAAAAAAATTATTGTATACAGTCACTGCTACGTATGACAAACACCCTTTTTTGTAATCTCGATTTATTTTGTAGTTTTCCTGAGAAAAAAAATTCCCAAAAAGTCTATTTTTTCGGCCTCTAGAGTGGCCTAAGGCCTTAACCATATCGGTATTGTAAAGATTTTTACAATAGTGTATAGTAATTTCGGAGATACTAGATAATCAAGCACGCCAACAAACTCGCATGTTTACGTATACTTTTCGCTTATAGTGAATATTACGATTGCGGTGACAATAAACTTTAGGGAATTCGACTATACTCTCTTTCACCATGCGCGTTTTTTGTAAATACTATACACTTGTCTCTCAGTGTGATATTTCATAAATCGGCGATCTCCCATGGCAACGTTGGCTTGGGCCAATACTTGGATGGGTGACCGCTTAGCCGCGCATGTCCCCATTTTTACCGATTCTCCGACCATCGACACAACTGAAACTCAGCGAAGAGCCGCCTGTGTCGAAGCGGGTTTTTCACAATTTCCCTGTGCCCTCCTGCAAATGCGGTACAGTGGTACGTTGGCAGTGCGGGGTGGGGTGAATGCGGGCATACGAAAAAAACTTCCGAAAAATATCATAAAAAATGGATGAATAAAGTAGCACAAAGTGATTTGCCTTCTCTTAAGCATTCTTTCACTCGCCATTGGGGAAATAGTTTTGACGAGAACGCTTTCGAGTTGCTTTGAGAACACGAACGAAGACGTTGCCGACGTGTGACAAACGAGCCGCTCGTTAGATTGGCTTAACGAGAGTAACCTTGGCCGGTTATTTCACTCGCGCGCGGCCACGCGGAGACTTGTACTTGTCGCGGGAACAATCTTCGTTGGAGTCCGCGTACAACTTCGGGCACTCTCAACAATTGCGAAAATTAAATCGTCCCGGTCAATCGCGACTTCTCGCTCTCGTCGTTTCGTAATTCGGGAAATTTCTTATGGCGCGATGTGATATTCGAGCAAGATCGTCGCGAAAAAATAATTCCATTTTTTTTTATAAGATATAACTTGGTGTTATTCTTGCGAAATAATTCATTTTTTTTCGTACGAAATAATTGAATTTTTTCATACGAAATAATTTAATTTTTTTCGTACGAAATAGTTTAATTTTTTTCGTACGAAATAATTTAATTTTTTTCGTACGAAATAATTTAATTTTTTCGTACGAAATAGTTTAATTTTTTTCGTACGAAATAGTTTAATTTTTTTTGTACGAAATAATTTATTTTTTTTTTCGTACGAAATAATTACATTTTTTTCGTCCGAAATCTTTAAGGGGCTATACCAGCGTGACACTAAAAAAATCGATTTTTTAAAACCTTTTTCGACAGTTTATACTTTTAAGAATATGAGATGAGATTTTTATACTTTCAAGATTTTTATACTTTCAAGAATATGAAATGAGATTTTTCAAATTTGCTGACATTGCAACTCAAAGAGCAATTATCCAATTGACTTGAAATTTTAACTGAGTATTCTTGAATATATTTACTCCACAATGACGTAGGATTTTTTTGATTGTATGAAAATTGATGATTTGGCATTAAAAAAACAACCATTTTATAGGCAAAAAAACAGACTTTTTTTCATAACCACGCCATTTTGTTAGATTTTGATATTTTTCGAAAATCCTATGTCATTGTACAGGAAATATCTTCCAGGTTAACGACATTTTTTCCTTTTTCGGTTTCAGCTACTCAATCGGCCGGAATCATGTCAGCAGTGGAGGAACTTTTTTTTTGGCGCCTCCGAAGGCAGCGCATAAGTCGCTTGGATCTCAATATTTTTCTATGAAAAAATTATGTAATATACGTCAAATATACCCAAATGCATTTTTAATTTTTCGAAACGCTTTATTGAGTACTTTTCTTCCAAATAATTCCTGAAAATCACCGAGATTTTCAGCGTTCACACTGGTACAGCCCCTTAATTATTTTCCTGCGAAATAATTAAGGTTTTATTTCGTACGGAACTGTTCCTTTTTTTCTCACGAACTCATTCAATTTTTTCGTGCGAAATTATTCCATTTTTCTTCAATAGTGTCCGGAAATGTTTACGCGCTTTTATTATACACGACACTTTTTATTACACGACACTAAACGTAACTGAAAGTATTTGGAAAAAACAATTTTAGCTCCAAAATATCTTTTAAAAAAACATAGTGATGAAAAATGTTCGGAAATAATTCATCAAATTCGTTCTATTTCGGTATTTTTACAAAAAAATCGACTATAAAATAAAAACAAAATTGTGGTCTACTCTGCTACGAGCTTTTGCATTTTTTCGATCGAACATTTTCCGAATGCTATAAATTGCCGAGTATATAAAAAATATTGTAATATGACATAACATTGCATTAATAACATTGAAATTAAATTTAAAATATCTATATGTTGTTCCACTGCTCGAATAACAACTGAAAAAATAACGACCATTGGGTGGCCTAGTTCCGGTCGGAAACGTCTCCGACAAGAAAGGGAGTAGCCGGCGTATATACAAACATACACTTGCCTCCGTCGGAAATCGCGGCGTGATTCTATTTTCGTGCAACGTTAGTTTAAGTCCTGCGGCGTGTATTGTTCACAAAGCCTCGTAAACTCGAGCTCCAAAAATAAAAATACAAAAGACCGTACCCGCGATACTTTGGGAAAAATGAAAGAAAATAAAAGAAATACAATAATTCGTGTATTCACCATCGAAGAATCGGAATTGTTGTTTCTCTCGGTGCCTCTCGACGGGGTTTCCGGCCGGCGAAGGAGGCATGCGTCGTAATCCTTTTCCCCGTTCGCCTGCTCGTCTATCTCGTAATCCGTGACGCCGGGTCTGCGTTTAAAGAATAGACACAAAATACATTATCACATAATATATTTTCATTAATTTTAATTTTATAAATTCATCATTAAAATCATTCATCATTAAATCTATATTATAATCATTTTTTAATCATCATTAAAAATATATCATCATGCAATATATTTTTCATCATTCTTGCACTTGTTCATGTGGCGTAAACACGACGGAAAATTGTACAAAAATCCTTTCAAAATGCACAATGATAATAATAGGTACATATATTATTTTCGCCCTTATTATTATTATTTTGTTGTTATTATAATATTGTTTTTTAGGTAAATAATAATATTACAAATGATAATTCAATGATGACTAATATATATATATATATAATAATAATAATATTTTTTTTTAAATCTCAATTTGCATGTAAATAATAATAATAATATTTGAATGTATTTCATTTTCAATATTTAACAATAATAATATTAATATGTATACCATTTGTAAAATGTAATAATGTTGAAAAATGATAATTTGAAAATGAATAATTGAGCAAATATTAATAATAAGGGCGAAAATAATATATGTACCTAGTGTTATATCTTCTGCTACAGTTCGAAAAGTTTTTCCTACAACTTTCCATCATATTTTTTTCCGCACAATAATATTAATAATAAAAATAAAAATAAAAATCACCAACGATAATAATAACGATAATTATTCACAACAACAATAGTAGTAATAACAATAAAGGAAGTAGTAATATCTCTAGCTCTCATTATTACACCATCATTATTTTGTTAGAGCACATTTCCCGAATTTTTCGAACTTCCAGCTAAAAAAAATTCGCTTCGCAAAGTCCCTAACGAGCGTCAAAAAAGCTTCAACCCTTTTGTCACTTTCGGGATAAAACCAATAGACAAATTGCATAACCGAAAACTTCACATTCTTCAACCCAGTCTTCTCGTACTCGATCACACCAACTTCTAGGCACTTGTGCACATATAGCTTCGCTTACGTCAGGCTCAAACTCGTCGACGTTCTTGACAACTTAATTAACGTAATTTTTCATCGGTCACTGTCAGGCTGGCAAAAGGTCGATTGAACGAATCTTCTTCGTTCAATCAACCGAACTCTCCGATCGCGCATTTGCGACCTTGATTTGCAGTATTTCGGACATTTTCGTTGCGTATCAAAATAATTTTGCATTTGTATGTATGGGTGCGAGCGCGCGATAACGGAGGACCTTTTTGGACGATGTAGAGGCGCGGGGCACTCGACGAGAGCGCGCACCCTACTAAACTATGTTCCGAGAGCTCTATTCCTCGTCTTTAACAGTATAGTGTGTGTGTTTGTGTGTATGTGTGTGTGTGTGTGTGTGTGTGTGTGTGTGAGAGAGAGAGAGAGAGAGAGAGAGAGAGAGAGAGAGAGAGAGAGAGAGAGAGAGTGTGTGTGTGTGTGCGTGTGTGTGTATGCATATCTGTATATATGTATAACCGTGAACTGCGAGAGATGCGAGACGAGATGATCGTCTCGGCCTCGTCGCCTTCCCCGCAGCCTCGCCACTATGTACATGTTTTAATGTGTATACAAAGATTCACGCACACACATATATTGTATACAGTAACTTTGGTCCGGAGGGGTTTTCTTGCATCTTCGCCCTCATCGGGTTTATAAATAGTCGTGAAGAAACCACGATGTGAAACACGTTTTTTTTTTTCGTCCACGAGAAGATCCTGCGAGAAGGAGAGGGAGCGAGAGAGAGAGAGAGAGAGAGAGAGAGAGAGAGAGAGAGAGAGAGAGAAGGCAAGGCGAGAGAGAAAATGAGAAAACGAGAGACTCACTGGACCGCGACGGGGAGATCCGATTTATCGTACCAGGTTCCTCGATTTACCGAAGAGTCTTCGAATTTATTTCGCGCGTTCGCCGAAATGAAGAATTTCCCGAGCCACTTCCCCTGAAGACTCGATCGGAGTATTCACGAGAGGGGCACGAAATTATGGAGTAGTTTGTCGAGTACGGTGGTTGGGTTTATATTGTACTGCCTGCGTTGGGGTACTTGGTTGGGGGGGGGGGTCTAGTGGAATTGTCAATTTGGACGACGGTTTTTTTTTCGTTTTGTTTGGTAGTGCTCTTTGGGATGTTCTTTCGTCGGTTCTGGCGAATTTTTGGAGTAGTCGATGGACCGGAACGGATTTTGAACAACGGTGTGGGGAAATAATACAAATTTAATAAAATTGCGAGATTTTTATACGAATTCTGTTGTTTCGGTTCTTGATATTCGATGGAGAAGGAACAATTTTTTTCATAACGTGCGAAAGTCGTCAGATCATGATTAATTGAAAATCATAATAAAAAGTACAGTGCAAATAAAAAAAAATGGTTTTCAATTGAAAATTGAATGAATTAATTTTTGAATTAAAATTTAATTGAATAAATTTTTTTTATGAAAAGAAATTGCACATTGCAGTGAGTTGAATTTGAGCGGATTTGTTTAATTGCATATTTTTTACTCTCATTTATAAAATACAAAAAATATTATTCAGTGGAGGAATATTTTTTTCTTTACATAACGTGGAAAAAGTAAAATCGTCATTGACTACCATCATAATTATTTTCTTCAGTCAGTTGAGTTTGGTTGGACTCGTTAAGTTGTGTTTGAAAAAATAATAAATGGAATAGTAAATTATTTATTGAAGATTGGGAAAAAATAAAAATGTTGTTATTTATATTACTAAAATACACAAACATTACTATTGTTATCTCAAACAAAAACTTTAAAATATAATTATTTATAGTAAAAAGAATGTGTACTGAAATATGACAGTTCATATTCATTTTAAAAAATATACTAAACCATTAGTCTTCATATTTATGAATGACTATTGATATTAATTTAACGTTATATTACAATTGATATTCATTTTTTAAAATATACCTAAATATTACTAACTATATTTATGTTAAAAATTATACCAAAATATTACTATTCATATTTATGTTAAAAAATATACCAAAACATTATTATTCATATTAATTTTCAAAAATATACGAAAATATTACTATACACATTTATTTAAAAAAAACTGCTGAAAAAAATAATTGAAAAAATGGTCGACAACGAACGTCCCGAATTTTCCTACCTGGACAGATTAATTCTACGTAAAAATTTATATTTCCACTCACTCGTTATTTTCATCCCCCTGTCAACACAACCCCGATAAAAACTTTCCTGCGGCTAGGCTTCTCGTCCGCGACGCCTGCGTTTTCTCCGACCGGGTTGACGGCCTTTTTTGCTCTCTCGAGGCTCCCCACCACCGCGGCGCACACAGCACGGGGTATATTGTGTGCGGTTTCGTAACGTGGTGACCGGCGAAACGACACCACCAGCTCGCTCCGATCACTGTTTTCACACCCCCGCCAAACTTCGATCACATTCGCGAAAAGTACGAAATTCCAAATTTTCGTTTGCAAATTTTGCAATCACGACGATATTTTTCCGGATCGCGTACAAAAGTATGGCGCGCACGATGGGAGGCCCCTTTTTATTTTCGTTGTCGAGGGTCCTGACGGAGTCCAGTAACCCCCGAGCATATACTCGACGAGACCACCAGCGAGGAATTATTGATCTGACCGGCGCAAAAACGACGAGCGTTCTCCCATACGGGGGTTGATACCGTGAGAGGGGATGATCCGAGGGCCTTGCGCTTGCGTATTCTCCCTCGAAACTCAATATATAACAACGAAGCTCCTCTCGTGTCTTATCACGCGAAGAAAAGTCATCGAACGTCTAGTCAACTTTTTTGTGCGGTTTTTTTCCTCACAACTCGGAAAGCTTCTTTGATCTATTTTTCGAGAAACGGAAGACGACTTTCAGGGCTCGAAAGAATCAATCAATTTATTAGTGCTCTTTGATATATTTACAATACTTGTGCAATTCTTTCAATATTTTAGTTATATATTAATAATCATCGATTTATCAATAATTACTCATTAAAATATCGTGTGATTATTTGACATTAATATATATAAATATATTATAATACTATCATGATTATTGATTATTATTAGAATATCTATTTATCTGTAAATTTTATTAAAATTGATTTTTGTGGTTGGAATTAAACTAACCTTCGTTTTTCAACATTTTTAATTGTACAACTGTTTGCACTACTTTATTTTAAAAAATAGTCATTTTTATCCCGAATTTATTTAATTTTAATTTTAATTTTGAAAGATAATTTATAAATGCTCGATTTATCGAAATTCTCTCGTTTCATTTTACCATTATTTTTTTCACTAATTTTAATGGCAAACCTATATCTATCATGATTATAAAGTATTATTAGAAGATCGATTTATCTTTAGTCTTTATTAATATGTATTTTTATTGTTGGAATGAACCTAATCTTCGTTTTTTCAATATTTTTATTTGTACAACTGTTTGCACTATTTTATTTAAAAAATAGTGATTTTCATCCTGAATTTATTTAATTTTAATTTTAATTTTGAAGGATAATTTATAAATGCTCGATTTATCGAAATTCTCTCGTTTCATTTTACCATAATTTTTTTCACTAATTTTAATGGCAAACCTATATCTATCATGATTATAAAGTATTATTAGAAGATCGATTTATCATTAGTCTTTATTAATATTTATTTTTATTGTTGGAATTAAACTAAACTTCGTTTTTTCAATATTTTTAATTGTACAACTGTTTGCATTATTTTATTTTAAAAAAGAGTTTTTTATCCTGTATTTATTTAATTTTAATTTTAATTTTTAAGGATAATTCATCAATGCTCGATTCATCGAAACTCTCTCGTTTTATGATTTTTGAACATGATTTTTTTTCACTACTTTTAATGGCAAACTTTTTTTTAATACGCGAGATCGAATTTATGAAAATTGCAAACCTTTGCCTTCAGTACTCGCTATTCGTATGTGGAGATTAATTCTGTGCGTGCAAAGGGCAAAGGACAGTTCTCCGTTTCGAGAGAAATAAGCTCGACGCAGTCGAACGTTCACGAAACACTGATTACGTCGTTGGAAAATTCTTGACTGAAAACGAAACCCTTCACTCGAGCTAACAAACGTGACGAAGACTCTTCGACGACTAGAATGTCAAATGAGTTCTTTTGTTCGAGTTTCGATCGCCGCTAGATAAGCCCCTTGACGTTTATTAATCCCCGCTGTCATTGTCAGCACGACGATTCTGAGCTGAGAGCAAATTAATTGTTTCGAAAATGCACGAACATTAAAATGAAGTTATGTGCATTTGAGGATTCGAATAGAGAAGTTAATAATAATTTAACAATCACTTGTCAAATTATTATTAAACAATCATTTTTTCCTTATTCAATATTTTTGGGAATTTAATGGTAAAAATCATGGTAAAAATCATGGTAAAAATCACAGGACCTCAAAGTCATTGAGCAAAGCATTAGATGATGGTGGCAAAAATCATGGTAAAAATCATGGTAAAAATCACAGGACCTCAAAGTCATTGAGCAAAGCATTAGATGATGGTTTTTCAAGATCCTTTCCATTAGGGGGAGGTACCTTTAGGCGAAAAAAAAATTTGATGACTTTCATGATCTTTTTGTAAAAGGAAACAGGTCTTCACCATTTTTTAGACTCAGGGTATATTTAATTACTTATTTTTGGTTGTCACATGACATTTTTTTATTTTGATTAATCTTTAAAAATGGCGGAAGTATGACATGGTCTTCTAAACTGCATTTTCAAAACTGGCGTAACGTATAGCTGAAAAACTAATCGACCGATTCTGATGAAATTTGGTATACTTTTTTTTAACCTTACTGTCTAAAATATGAACCTAAATGTTCTTGAAAATAAAAAACAGTATTTTTTAAAATGCAAAGTGCAGCCATTTTTTTTCGGAAAATTCAATATTTTTGTTTCCAAGCGTACCATTTCATCGATTTTCAAAATTTATCACTTTTTCTTAGTTTATATTCTGCGTATGAGTGTTAATGGAAGAAATATTTTCGTTGTTTTTTTTTCAGATTAATCCCGCCGACGCTACGTGTCACGCCGTCTGACAACATCCGCCACAACCTGTTTAGAATACCGTGTCATACTTCCACAATTTTTCAAGATAAAATAACACCATGTAACAGCCAAAAGTTAGTAATAAAACGTACCCTAAGTCTCAAAAATGGTGAAGAAATATTTCCCTAAAAAAAATTATGAAAACCAGCATTTTTTTCTCGCTTAAAGGTAATGTATCCAGGATTTTTTAATTTTCATTAATCTCTAAAACGGGGAGGTATAGCACGGTCTTCTAAACTGCATTTTCAAAACTGGCGTGACGTATACCTAGAAAACTAATCGACCGATTCGGATGAAATTTAGTATAAATCTTTCTAACCTTGTTGTCTAAAACATGAACCTAAATGTATTTGAAAATAAAAAACAGTATTTTTTTATTGTAAAATGGAACCATTTTTTTTCGGAAAATTCAATATTTTTGTTTCCAAGCGTACCATTTCATCAATTTTCTACATTTCTCACTTTTTCTTGGTTCATATTCTGCGTATGAGTGTTAATGAAAGAAAAATCAACGTTAGTTTTCTCTCAGCTTAATCCCGCCGACGCTACGTGTCACGCCATCGGACAACATCCGCCGCAACCCGTTTAGAAGACCGTACATACCTCCACCATGTTGTTTCATGATGATTAAAAAAAAAACACCATCTAACAGCCAAAAGTCGTAATAAAACCTACCCGAAGTCTCAAAAATGGCGAAGAAATCTTTCTTAAAAAAAATCATGAAAATCAGCTACTTTTTCCTTCCTTTTTACTTTTGCTCCCTTAATTACTTTAAGTTGTACATTTAAAAAATACTCCCTTGAAAAAAATCTTGTTTTTTCTTATAACGAATAATGTTTTTTTTAATTGCACTTTTAACTGCGTTAAAAAAAATTATTTATTAACAACGTACAAAAAATGGGCTTTGTATGCACATGCAGCAACATTCTAGCTAAATGCGCTCTCGTAAATGCACAAATTGAGACGAGGGTATTAATTTACTCGAGAGGAAGAGCGAGGGACTAAGAGAGAGAGAGCGAAAAAGGCAGGAGGAGAGCGAGGTAGAAAGGAGAGAGATAATGAGAGCGAAAGTACATGCAAGGTGAACGTTTCCAAGAAGACCATGCAGCGAAGAAAGAGATTTTAAATGCTGACCATGCCCGGAGCGTCTTCCGGTTTATCGCAGCGTTCTCGTCTTACGAGATTGCGATTGGAATTGCTTATAAATATATATTTACTCAAGTATACACAAAGTACCGAGACACGAGAGACCGCAAAATGTAATGCGTAAGACAAAGTTTCATAATTGTTGGGCAAACTAAAAAAAAGTTAACAATCACACGTTAATTATCGCTATTTATAATTTCTTAGATATTACTTCACGCGCATTTTAGAATTAATATTTGAACAACAAAAAAATCGCAACATTGTGAAAATAAAAGAGATCGAAAACTGTTTCGTAGCTTTTTATTTCACGTTTCGAATTCTTCAACAGCTATTGTAAAATCCCTGTAGAATAAACACTGGCGAGTTGTAAAAAGGCAACTATCGATATATTTTTAATTGGCTCAAGGCGATACCCAGGTAGGAAATTAAAAGGCTGACGATGGAAACAAGCTTGTGCGAGCCTTGTTTCACCGAGCCTGAGTGAAACAGACCTGGCCCAGGTTTCATTGCATCGTTTGGAGCAGCCTGGAACCAAGACTGGCTGCTTAGCCTAAACTCAGGGTTATTGCAAGCTTTATTCAGCCGGTGAATTTTGAAGCTGAAAAATCAAGGCTGGATGCAGGCTTGTTTCAGGTTGTGATAAAATAAAATAAGTTTAAAATAATATTTTTTCTGTACTTATATGATAAAAAAATTTAGCAATAAATTTGTCGGGTGCGAAGGCACGAAAAACGAAAGCGAAGGAGGCAGCTCAGAACATTTAAACATATTCTCTTATCGATATTTATGAGGTACACAAAAAAGTGTATACGAAAATAAAAGTACGCAATAAAATAATGTATTGTTTTTTAAAATATTTTTTAAATATATTTTGTAACAAATAATATAACAAATAATAAATATATATAATAAATCAAATGAATTCTTTACAGATTTATTAAATTTACCCCAATGTAAAATATAGAAAACTAAAAACAGGCCTCATATAGCCTCGGGAAGAGTTTGGGAAAAGCCTGGTCATAAATGCTCGTGAAGGCTT
>OX101790.1:38481707-38726707 GCA_944452715.1 Ophion slaviceki
ACTGAAAAAATGGTTAAATATTTTTAAATGTGGAAAAAATTAGAATATTCGAAAGCTTCAGAATTAAAAATTAAATATTTTGTCAAAATTTAAAGAAGAGGAGATTTGCGTTATTTTTTATTTAAAAAATTTATAAAGCATTGGCTTCGAAGTTGACAATGCACAAACTATTTTTATTGGACTTTTAGCTTTTCCGTGATGTGAAACAGCTTTTGAAAATCGTTTATAAAACGTATTTAACTTTTAAAATATTTAAAATCTTAAAAAGCTTAAAAAAACAACTTCAAATGATAAAAAACTTTAAAAACTTTATTTTTTTAGAAGTTTAAGAACTTGAAAAGCATTGAAATAATTTAAAACTGAAAAAATGTTCATGTATTTTAAAATTTGACCAAAATTTAGAATATTTAAAAAGCGCAAGAACTAAAAGCTAAACATTTTGTCAAACATTGAAGACGAGGATAGTTGTGTTATTTTTTATTTAAAAAAATCATAAAGTATTCGCTTCGTTGTTGACAATGCATAAACTATTTTTACTGGACCATTAGCTTTTCCATGATTTGAAAAAGCTTTCGAAAATCGTTTGTAAAACGTTTTCTTAAACTTAAAAATATGTAAAAACTTTAAAAACCAAAAAAACAATTCAAAATATTGAAGAATATCAAAAACTTAAATTTGTTTAGACGTTCAAGAACCTTAAAAGCTTTCAAATATTTCGAAACTGATAAAATGTTGAAATATCATAAAACTTGAAAGACAAAAATATTTAAAAACTGAAGAAATGTTTAAATATTTGAAAACTTGAAAACCGCAAATATTTGACCCGTTTAAGAGCTTTAAAAATACACATCGTCCAAACATTGGCGAGAATAAAACTTGTATTATTTCTAGCAAACATTTCATTACGTATTCGCTCCGATGTACCAAAAATAGGCGAAAAAAAAGATGTTGAGAGTTACAATTGTGCCTGAAGTGCCTCGTACGTATAACGTATGCGTACATATACATTCACATACACATGGGAGTGCGCGATACCTGGCAACTGGCGATAAGATGTTAGTTTGTCCAGATAACCGCGAGGTATACGTTCAGGGGACTCTGCGCGTCCGCCAGGTTTTCCTTCGATTCCTCAGCGACACGTTTTCAAGCCCATGAATATTGTAATGTTACGGCACTTTGCAAAGTATCGAAAAAATTCCACAAAAATCCGAACCCGTTCCACAGCTCATTAGCAAAAATAATTCATCGCCATTTCTTCATTTTTATCCCTTCGGTCGTACGTTACAGACACGTTATCTCGAGTCCGAAGCAACCAGCGAAAAAAACACGTTTAAAAAAATATAAATTCGATAGTCCACTCTCCAACGTGTTAAAAATTTCGAGGGCTCGCACATTCGCGAGAATCCTCGTGGAAAATCAAAATTTCTATTTTTTCCTCCTATTTTTTAATTCAATCGCGAGTACGAGACGCTTGTGCGTATTGCAGGCTGCACATCGAGTGAACGTATGCACATTTGCATTTACATCGAAAGATCAAGAGAGAGAGAGAGAGAGAGAGAGAGAGAGAGAGAGAGAGAGAGAGAGAGAGATCGCGTCATCGAGACGCAGAATCATTTTTCATAAAACATAAACTTGCGTCATAGACTTCCGCGATCCAACGAGAAACACATTCACCAAACACGTTGACCAAATTTCACAATCGAATTAATTCACAAGGCGAATTAATTGCAAGGCCGTGACATTTATCTGACCTCTTTTTCTCTCTCGAACTTTTAATAAAAACAAAACAATTAAAATAAAATAAAATAAGCAGACAAAAAAGCCACGAGGTGCTGCAAAAACCGTATAGCCATTTATCGCCATACACTTTGGCACGTCCTTTTTTTATTCGCACAAATCGCGACCCAGCACGTTCACCCAACGTTCGATAAATTTCACATTTCTCCGCGACCTCTCTTCTCAAAGATTTCTCCAATTTTCTTCCGAAAATTTTCGTCGAACTCAATAACTTATCAACGGCAAGAGCGTAGAATAAATTTCCAATAAATATCACAATTATCGACAAACATTCGCAGCACATTTTCCAAAATCTCCACTCTCCATATTTTTTTTTTCGCTTTTCCAAATTTGCCACTAACTTTGACTTCTTCGTGATTTCAATTTGCTAGCCGTCTTTCCCATCTTGTTCCCATCGCCGGCTCGTGTCGCCTCTCGCCCCCGTCCGTTTTATTGTATTCCTCGTAGTGGCGGAAATACGCACCGATACAATTTCAAACTATCGCCGAACAATGAGAGAACCCGTTGCTTTTTCTTTCACGTTCCTGTTAATTCGATTGGCGAAAGAGTGTACCGCGCTCTCGGACTCGCAAGTGCCGTCTGGAGCGCGCTACGCTTCGCGCACGGGCCGTCTCCTGTCGTCTCACTCGCCTTCGTTGTCGCGGCATAATGCCGATACCCGAGACTGCTAACTGGGCTCTCGAACATCACGGTCGGTAAGCCAGTCTCGGTATTGGTATGCACACTGTATGCGAACAACCGATGGACTGCTCGACCAGTCAGAGAATGTGTATTACAGCCTGATCATTTCATACATACATGCATATATATATATATATATATATATATATATATATACACAGGGTGTCCTGTTAGGAATGGATAATTCTGCAACTGTCGATAGGTCAGATCATGTTCTACTATATGCTGGAATTTCAGTTTAGTAAAAGTCGCACGGTTTTCGAGATTTTGGGCTTTATGTTATTTTTTGAAGAAAAAAAAAAAATCTGCTTTTGGTTTTCCGCATGCCATATCTACAAATGATACGAATCGACAATAACTAAGCAATTGTTTGAGTAATTGGCAGATGTTCGAATTGGTTTGTATGAAAATTCTGCAAAAGATCTTTTTTTCATAAAGTTTCTTTAACATTTAAATGGGCTATACCAGGTGAACGCTGAAAATTTGGGTGATTTTCGGGAATTTTTTGGAAGAAAAGTAGTCAATAAAACGTGTCGGAAAATTAAGAATGCATTTGGGTATATTTGACCTATATTACATAATTTTTTCATAGACAAATATTGCGATCCAAGCGACTTATGCGCTGCCTTCGGAGGCGCCAAAAAAAAAGTTCCTCCACTGCTGACATTATTCCGGCCGATTGAGTAGCTGAAACCGAAAAAGGAAAAAATGTCGTTAAACTGGAAGGTATTTCCTGTACAATGACCAGGGGCGTAGCGTCGGGGAGCGGAGGGAGCATTCGCTCCAGGGCGCCGAGGTCTAGGGGGCGCCCCCGCGATGATCTTTTTCATCTAAGTTTGTGTCAAAACCATATCAATGATCCCTACCAAATTATGAATATTCATAATGCACTTTTTCAGATCATTTCAGCATTAAACAATATCAAACATTGTAATCCGCGTTTCTACTTATGAAAGTAAAAACACGTATTACATTGTTATATCGGAAGACTTTCGCTACCCATTCGATGCCTGTTTATGCTTGCACGAACTCGCTCAAGCGGAAGGAACGTCAACACCACCCGACTAGCGCGCCACCCAGTCGCCCATAGCCACCCGTATTCACTCCACCGTCTTGGTACATAGCTTTTACGTTGCACATTTTTAACGGTTTATAGGAGATACCCCGATGTTGATATCACTTTAAAAAAACATCAAAGTCCCACTATAATGTCAGAAACAGTTCTCAACAAGAAAAAAGCCAGTGGTGCCGAAAATCGGAAAAGAAAAGCAGAAAAACATGAGGCGGAAGTCGAACTTTTGAAGAAAGTGCCAAAGCTATCTACGTTTTTTGGGAACGTCACGACTCCTATCAGCAACATTAGCACCGAAATTCTTCCCTGTTCGAGCTGTGATAGTGTTTCTCCACGTTCTGCAAGATCGGATTTGAAACAGTCAGAAGCAGATAATGCTGGCGATACTTCGATCACGGTAGCGGAACATCGAAGAATCATTAACTCTTCTGACAAATCCGACTGGCCTGATAATCCAACAGCCGATGAAAAGCGAGAAATAATCAAGATTGGCCCATGTCAACCTAACGGTCCATTTCCAGTGGAAAAAGAAGGTCGCAATCGCAATCGAAGTTTCGATCAACGGTTCTACGTGAAGAAAAACGAAAAAACATCTTTGACATTCAGGAGACATTGGCTGTGTTATTCACCGAAACTCAACGTTGCTTATTGTCTCCCATGCTGGTTGTTCGACAAGGCGCAAGATCATCAATGCCTTGTGAACGGTACTGCTGATTGGGCCCACTTAGGCCGCAACATCGATAGACACGAAAATTCGACACAACACGCAATATCATGTGGAACATACGACCTCTGGAAAGCAGAGAAGACCATTGAATGCCTGCAACGTGGCCAATCCCGAGACGCTTCAAATTATTGGCGTCTAGTTTTGCGACGAATTTTCGATGTAATATTAACGCTTGCCACAAACGACCTTCCGTTTCGAGCTCATAGAACTGAAGACAATTCGACAACTACGAAAGGTAATTTTCTGGAATTTATTAATCTATTGTCCCGATACGATCCGATCCTGGAAGAACTACTCAAGCGCCCAAAGGGAACGGTGAATTACTTAAGCCCGCAAATTCAAAACGAAGTGTTAGATATTCTCGCAAAGAAAATAAACACGCAGATCAAACAAGAAATAGAAGATGCTGCATTCGTATCGGTTATAACAGATTCGACACAAGATCTGTCTAAGGTAGATCAACTTAGCACTGTGTTTCGATATGTGTCATGCAAAAAAGATGAGAATGGCAATATCGTTGGAATCGACATAAAGGAGTCTTTCGTTGGGTTCACCGAAGTTAAGAGTCAGACGTCGGCTGCACTAGAAGATACATTACTCAAAGTCATCGAAAATTTTACCGATTGTACAAAACTACGCGGTCAGGGATACGACGGCGCTGCCAACATGAGTGGTCTGTACAATGGTCTCCAAGCACGATTGAGTCGAAAAAATCCGTATGCTCGATACATTCACTGTTGTGCGCACAACTTAAATCTTGTTATCAACGACACTGTTCGAGACATCCCGGCGATCCGCAATTTCTTTGATAATCTGGAGACGCTATACGCATTTTTCAGCGCCATTACTAGGTGGTCGATGCTCATGGAAGGGCCGATGAAACAAACTTTAAAAAAAGTCTGCCCTACGAGATGGTCTTCGCGCATTCAAGCTATCGATTCGCTACGTTGCCGATATTTTGACGTCATGAAAATCTTGACGTATTTATCGCTGCAAGGGAAAAATAATGCCGAAAAGACGCAAGCCAATGGGTTAATGAAATATTTCGGGGAGTTTTCGACCGTGGTGTTGATCGTGCTACAAAGCAAAATTCTCGGTGCCGTCGATATCGTATCAAAATCACTCCAGGCGAAACAAGAGGATATAGGAAAAGCAGCTGCAATGCTATCCTCGCTTGTGGCAGAATTCAGCGAAATGCGAAGAAACTGGCACATTGTGAAAAACGAGGCGAAAAAGATGAGTGAAGAGTGAAAGATTGATCCAAAATTTTCGGACAAGAGAATCCGCTATACTCGTAAAATGTTTGGTGAACTCCATTCGGATGAACGATTGCCAGACGCAGAAAAAAGGTTTGAAACCGAAGTCTTCAACTGTAACCTTGACATCGTAACCACTCAATTAAGGATTCGTTTTAAGGCACTGAAGGAAATCTCGAAGACGTTCAGCTGTCTATCACCGCGAAATTTGCTCGAAACATCGGATCAAGACATAATCACTAGTGCGAAAGCACTGATTGATGCGTATCCAGAAGATATCTCTCTGAACGTCGGGGCACAGTTAGTGCGCCTAAAGACATGCTTTTCTAACCAATTCGGAAAGATTAGAACTATTCAAGAACTCACGCAATTCCTTCTTATTAATTGTCAAGCGTCGAGCAGTGTCTCTGATGTTATCACAGCCTGCTTCCTATTTCTCACTTTACCGGTAAGCGTCGCCACAGCAGAGAGAAGTTTTTCGAAACTTAAACTTATTAAAACATACCTGAGAACCTCTATGTCACAAAGTCGTTTGAATGCGCTGGCGACTATCTCGATCGAACGACAAAGAGTCAAAGAACTTGACTTGGATCCTCTGATCGATGAATTCGCGGAAATCAAAGCAAGAAGATCCAATATATAATAAAAAAGCAACTGTATACTCCTGGGTTGACAAACCGTGCAATAAAAAGTTATCGGAAAGTCTATTTTTATTGTGTACCTGGTTAGGATTCTGCGTAGATGTCATCGTTACCAAATTATTTGCGATTTTTTTCATTAAGTATAATTTATAATCATATTAGGTGATTATAATGACGGGAAAAAAATCAGACACTAACTTCCAGATGGATTCCACCTGGAGGTTTGTGTATGTTTCTTTGAGCGCCCAAATGAGGGGGCGCTTGAAGAATTTTGCTCCGGGGCGCTGGAAGTGTAGCTACGCCACTGACAATGACGTAGGATTTTCGAAAAATATCAAAATCTAACAGAATGGCGTAGTTATGAAAAAAGTCTGTTTTCTTGCCTATAAAATGGTCGTTTTTTCAATGCCAAATCGTCAATTTTCATCCAATCAAAAATATCCTCCGCCGTTGTAGAGTAAATATATTCAAGAGTACTCAGTTCAAATTTCAAGTCAATCGGATAACTGCTCTTTGAGTTACAATGTGAGCAAATTTGAAAAATCTCATTTCGAGAAAAAAACGCCTTTAAAGATTTAGCTATCGATTTTATACCTACGGGTATTAGAGATACGGCCTTGAAATTTTTAAGGGATATTCTTGAAAGTATAAACTGTCGAAAAAGGCAAAAAAATCGATTTTTTTAAAATGTCACACTGGTATAGCCCCTTAAGGTTAAAAAGAAGACTTTTCTACATAAAACAAATAACCAAGAGAATTTAAAAAAAACCGGGTAAAAAAAGTTATCATTTTTAGAAATGGCATGCGAAAAACCAGAAGCAGATGATTTTTATCTCGAAAACCGTGGGACTATTACTGAACTGAAATTCCAGCGTATAGTAGGGCATGATCTGACCTATCGACAGTTGCAGGCTTGTCCATTCTAACAGGACACCCTATGTGTGTATATATATATATATATATATATATATATATATATATATATATATATATATATATATATATTTAGAAATTTTATATATATATATATAGGGTGACAATTATAAGGTGGCCATGTGTTTCCAGGGGAGGGGGGATACCTTTAGGCGAGAAAACAATTTCCTGATTTTCATGATTATTTTTAACCCCACGTTGACACAATCGGCCATTGTGACCCGGACGAATTTGAAATAAAATGCTCATTTTTCTAAAATTGAAAGATTTCAACAATTTTTTACAGCAATCCAATTTTATACTTTCCGAATTTTAATTACACAGACATGTTAAGAAATATTCAAAGTATAACCCGGTTTTTTTTTCAATAAAAACCGACCGAAGGGTAGATGAAGTACTATCCGGGGCAAATTGACCCAGTGTGTCAAAATCGAGGTCAAATGCAAGTATGTCAAGGAAGGGTTAAAAGGAAACATGTCTTAACCATTTTTTAGACTTAGGGTATGTTTTATTCCTGCTTTTGGCTTTTACAAGGTATTTTTTATTAATCTTTTAAAATGGCTGAAGTATGGCACTGTCTTCTAAACTGCATTTTCAAAACTGGCGTGGCGTATAGCTGAAAAACTAATCGACCGATTCTGATGTAATTTGATACAAATCTTTGTCACCTTATTGTCTAAAACATGACCCTGAATGTTTCAGAAAATGGGAAAAAACTATTTTATATTGCAAAATGTAGCCATTTTTTTGTGAATCAATCTTTTCGTTTCAAAGCGTACCATTTCATCGACTTTCAACTTTTCTCACTTTTTTTTTGGTTCATATTCGGTGTATGAGTGTTAATGAAAAAAAAACATATATTGATTTTTGGGAAAATGGCCGCAGTCCAGTGTAAAAATATCGATTTTCGGTGAAAAAAAATCTTCATTTTCGTTGTTATAAAAAACTATACATCGAAAAATAAAATTCTTCGTTTAAGCACTGCTTTTTGATATGTAAAAGAAGCTTGTAATATTTGAAGCTAATCGGTGCAGTGATTTTGGAGATTTCCTGGTCACCAACTTTGAAAAAGTAATTTTGAGAAAAACGCCTTCAAAGTTCGCCGGTTTTTTGCTTTGCCAATTTTGAACGGGGCGAATTGAATTTTTCAGAGAGTATTGTTGAAATGTTATATTTTCAAAATCCGTTGGAAATAAAAAATCAAAATGTTGAAATAAATCAACCAGGTGAAGCCCTCAATTCCGTAAAAATAAGTTTTTTCAGGAGAGTTTCGTACTCGGAATTTAATTTTCTTTATTCTGATAAACGCGAAACCGCAAAATCTCCGCGCTAGGCCCTTAAAAACACATGGCCACCTTGTAATTGTCACCCGGTATATACTCTTGAGCGAGAAAAAGACGGCGAAGGAATTTCGTCGGGAGTAGGAATGAGAAAGACTCAACGATTTGTGAAACAGAGAGTGCTGCAACCATTCGCTGCTACATGTATATGTCCGATGAAGAGAAAAGAACGCTCAAGAATATACAGACCCATTCAAAAAAGATCGACTCTTCAAAAATATTCAGGAGCCTCAAATTTGGTCTACATTAAGGCCCAATGTACTTGAATATGTTATTTCAGCCGCGTACATTCAACCTAAGGCACCAACTATTTACAACAATGGCGATTAGTATAATCGCAACAAGTTGGGAGGTTAGAAAACTTGCGATATTGCCGTGTTTGCTTAGTTGACAGTGGGCAGTTTATCGTGATGGTCATGTAAAAGTGGAAAAGAGCTCATTCAGTTTAGAATTTTTAAACCTTTTTTTCAATTAACAATTTTTTAATTGACAATTCATTAAATTAACAATTTATTCAATTAATAATTTTTAAATTTGACATTTTTTAAAATTAACATCTGTTTAAATTGACAATTTTTTAATTTGACAATTCTTTTAGTTAACCATTTTTCCATTCACCTATTGTAAAAATAACAAATTTTAAAAAGAACAGTTTTTAAAGTTCACAATTTTTTAAATTAACCATTTTGAAAATTGAACATTTTTCAAATTAACTATTTCTAAAATTAACATTTAAAAAAAGAAAAATCATTCCTTACTAACGGAGACTTTGTCCTTGAAATTTTCAAAAAATCAATTTGAGCTCAACATGAGCAGCTAGAAGAAGAGGAGGGATGCCTCGATGGACTAGGCATTGCCGATTAGCGGTAATTATAAACACATTTGTGTAAACACATTACAAAACTTTAAACGCGTTTTTCTCGAAAACACGTTTTTAAAAATGGCTGACATTCTCCTGACCGCTGTAATTAACATATCGACCTGAAATTTGGAGAGCATACTCAGAAAATATGTCTTCACGGAATGACGGATCGTTTTTTCGACAGATACATTTTTGCATTTATTATTTATCTTTTTATGCGAAAAAACGCGAAAATTCGATATTTTTTAAATTGCCGCCATTTTCCCAAATTTGTACTAAACGAAAAACCCATCCGTCATTCCATGACCAAAGGGTCACAGATTGATAATATGCTTTGAATTTGTGTTTCAGATCAACAAAGAGGGGGCAGTGATGTCAGCCGTTTACCTCCCGTGATTTGAGGACCTGTTTTCGCGGAGCTGCAACGGCCGCCATTTTGTTTTTTTTTCAAATAAATTTTTTTTTAACATTCTGTATATCATGAATAAAAGCAAGAAAAAAACCGCACTCAAAAAGCTTTACTCATTTCCTTTAAAAAAAATAAAATGTAAACACCTGAAATATGGCACTCTAAGGACAAAGTCTAAAAAAGCAATGAAAATGAGGGTTGGAGGGTTTATTTGACATATTTGTAGGTACTCAAATCAACTTTTTATTTTCCAAATATACAAAATGGCGGCCCAGTGGCCGGTAGAACGAGAACGTCTTTCTTGAGGCACTCCACGGGCGGATTCGTTGGAAACGCACCTGAAAGAAAAATTCGTCATCCACACGAGTTTTGATAGCAAAGTACACATGATCATTACAAAATATTGATTTTTACAAACCTGGCACCATTTTGGCGAAAAAGTCGAATTCCGACTAAAAATAGCCTTAGTTTGCTTATAAAAACCGTGATTGTTAATCGATCGTAAAAATCGTGTGTACTTCGCTAGAAAATCTATCTAAAAAGCTACAGTTGAAATTTGAAGTCAATCGGTTGAAAATTGTACGAGCTAGAAGTCCGCCCGATTTTGAAAACATTTTTTCAAGAAAAACGCGATTAAAGTTTCAAAACCATTTTTCTTCGAAACGTATCAATTTTGGGATGATTATACATATCAACCATATGGAATGTTTATTATTAAAGCCTACTTAAAAAACGATAATTTTTTAAAAAATGTATATAAGCCCTTAAGATTGTCAAATTATATTTAATTCTTTATTTTTCGTCGGTTTTGTCCGAAAATAAAGTTACGCGTGACGATTATTGCAAAATAGCGGAAGCGAGGATTTTAATGGAATAAATATTTTTTATGAATCGCCCTGTATCATCGCAAGGACGCCGATTACCGTACAGCCATGTGGAACAAGAGACAGAGCTATTTGGCAATAGGATGTATATATATCTACGAGCGTTTTACTCTCGCGCTCACACGTTGCAGCCACGTGACAAAGCTGCGAGGCAACTGGAATATCCTAGAGCCCCGTTTTGCCCCTTATGTATGTGATGTCATCGGAAACCCGGACTCTTTCGTTTCATAATTACGCGAGCCGGTTGTCGTCGGATAATCGTCTCGAGGTGCATTCTTAATTGTCAAACGATACCGATCTGAACGATTATTACCAATATCGATTTTTGTAATTTTATCTTAACAATTTCTGTATCATTAGATGAGAGTTTAATTTTATTATCGGCTGTGACGTTTTTTTTGTCCGGAGACGACATTCCGTGTATGGAGTGGCGAATGTGGAATTGAATCGCAACTTCATTATTAAGGGGTATCCTTCCCTGGACACTTCAAAAATCGCAATCATGTTGCGGTTGAATCACTTCAACATTTTCTTTGCATATTGTTATAGTGTGAACTTTCAAGAATATTTTAAGACCAACCGGATCCTGAAATTCGAAAAATTAACGGAGTTACACCTATTTTAGTGGAACAGTGTCCGTCGGATTTGCCGCGATCCGTCGAGTTTGAACGCGATTATCTCGAAACTACATATCTTGACACAGCAGGATTGATATCTGAAGGCTTTAGGCCACTCTAGAAAAAATAGGCTTTTTTAAGGTAGTTCCTCTGCGAAAATCGCAACCAAAAGTTTACATACCATGTTCATGTTTAAAAGATTGATAATTGGTTTAATTAGTAATAAATAAAATTGAAAACTACGCAATATTCACTCGGTACTAGTAGATAATATGATGGATATAATTTATTGCCGCAAAATATATTTTATATTGTGTTTTTGATCTACCATTGCCAGTAAACTTTTTGCCGGGACTGTCTAGGCTTTGCCCAATTGTTTTTTTTTCCAGGCTTTGCCAGGCTTTGCATCAAAATTGTGAGGGCTTTTCATGGTTATATCTTGGAAACTAGATGGTGAATCATTCTCATTTTTTTTCGCATTATTCGTGATATCTTACTCTAGCTTATCCTCGTTTTTTATCAATTTCTTAATTTTAGTTTTGACGGTACAATTCATGATGCTCTGTTTGCCCATCATAACGCATTTGTTACGTGTAAACCAAGCCAACTTTAAGTGTAAATATCTCAGGTTTGGGGTGGTCAAACTTATTCAAATTGCACAGATGTTTGGATAATGTATTAAATAACATATATGTCAAATTTCAACCATTTCTTAATTCAGCTCTTCTGTGGAGGTACTACCTTAAAGAGAAAAATGAGGTTTTCTTTGGAGAAGGTGTTATTTTTTGTATTTTACGAAATTTCGAAAAGTGGATAGTGAACCCATAGCCAGTTGGATATATTTGAAGCAAATTTTTTTTGTTCCGGTTTCAGATTACATTTGAGCCTGGTAGAGATCCCGCCGTTTCGGGCGTCGCCGCTGGAGCACCACGAACACTGAAAGATTTTCTTCCGAAAAAATTACATTGTAACAACAAACATGTGTATGACATACTGGGAAAAAATTAATTTATTCCAACCAATGTGTCACGAGAAAAAAATTCATCATTCTGACCCTTCAAGTTGGGCTTCCAGAGAGGGATACCTCGTTGAGGCGTTTTATTTGAGGAAAAAAACGGTCTTCTTTTGGCTTCAGGAGGTAGGAGCGTTAGCCACAATCCAAGATTAAATTTAATAAAAAAATGCATGTTATTGTTTAGACTGTACTGAGTCTTTACGAATTTTTAGAACTTTTTTCCCTACCAAACACCAGAGATAAAAAATAGTTTAATGTATGTAATTTAACGTGCGGTTAGATGGGCAAGACTTTCACACAAAAGGTAATGTATTTTTTTTTGTTATTTAGCACCAAGATAAACTATTTCTAACAATGGATTAAAGCAAAATGAACCTTTGTAAACATTTAGAAGAAAAAAATCCTCATCTTGCCCATCGTAAACCATGGGCCAATAATCTCGTGACGTAAATATGAATAGGCATAATTATAAATTACTCAAAATTTCATTGTGGATTGTATAAAACATTCGCTGTCGTAGTTTTTTCATAATAATCATCGATAATGTTATACTTTTTCAAGTTGATAGTAACACAAAAGTTTTTCTACTTCGCGTAATAAAAATATTGAAATGCATAATTTATTAGTATTAAAAAAATTAGCATATACAAAATAAATCTGTACCTCGTATGCATTTTTTTGAGGTTCATTGAAAAAAAATGAATAAATCGTAATTTGACTCAACTGAATCGCTCCAACCTCCTTAAATGATTTATAAACATCACAAAAATAATATATAAAACGATTATGCGAAAAATTTTCAAAACACTTTTCGAGCTCATTTCCCGTTTTATTTGTTTAGTCCAGTCGTTTTACAAAGCACACAGCGACTTCACAACGGAAAATCTACTATTAAAATGCCTCCGTGGGTACACGCAGAATTCAATTGAGATCTTCAATCTCGTAGTGCCGACGATAGCTCTTAAGGATATATGGCAGCTACTGCAGAGTCGTTACAGAACTGATTATGCAATTTGCAAAAATCGCATTTAAAGACTAAATAAAATAATTGTAATATTCATTAAAGCTAAAAGGGAGATTTACCACAGCTCAAAGTAAAACATGCGGTACAGAAAGAAGAATTTTCAATTTTTAACTGCAAATTTAGTTGTTGATTTGATGTATGTTTTCCCTGACGTTGTCGTGGTTACGACATACGAGCTAAAGAAATACGAAAACGGTCCCATTTAACTCGCAATATCTCGCAAAATATATGGGCACATGTCGATTTTTTATTTTTACCGTATCATGCATATTACAGCGATACCGCGCTAAAGTTTTTTTTACAAAAGAGTACTCCGGAAATACCTTTTTTGACAATGTAAAGGGAATTTTGGACGTACAGTCCTATGTTCCCCGTGTTAAATGACCCAACTTTGAATTCGTTTATCTCAGCATTCACGTGGGCAAATTTTGTTTTTTTAATCTCAAAAAGTTCTCGATATTTTCCTTTACAATATCAGTGAGTTTCAATTCGAACAGTAGTAAATGACTTAGTTGCCATACATCCTTAAATCAGATTTGAAACGTCAAGATACCTTTAGGGGACGAAAAATAGCTGACTTTTATGATGTTTAGCATTGAAAATGCTTTTCAAACTAACGCTACCCCCGCTCCACTTCCACTGTGTTGCAGTAGAGTGGGAGGAGCTGCGACATGCGAATGCCTGTGATTAGTTGAAGAATGCCGTCTCCCCACCCAATTCTAATCTTGTTATTAAATTAAAAATCATATTACAACTTGTATTACGAATATATTACAAAAAATACATAACAATTATCATGCAAACAAACAAACTGAAACAAATCCAAAGAAACCCAATTATATCCCTCAATGTATCAATATTCTTTGGAAAATAAGAAAAACCAACTCATATTATTTACATGTACCTGTTTTTCATTACGCGAAAAGTCTGATTACATTTTCACTGCCATGAAATAGTTGCACTTTGTGTAATATCTGTAGATTTTTTTTTAAAGGAAAGGTTTCTTCACTATTTATGATACTTAGGGTATGTTTTATCACAACTTTTGGCTGTTACATGGTATTTTTTGTTTTTATTAATCTTTAAAAAGTGGCGGAGGTATGGCACGGTCTTCTAAACTGCATTTTCAAAATTGGCGTGGCGTGTGGCTAAAAAACGAACGTACCGATTCTGATGAAATTTGGTATACATTTTTGTAACCTTACTGTCCCTTATTGTAACCTTACACGACCCTGAATATTTTTGAAAATTACAACGACAAAAAAACATTTTTTATTGCAAAATGTAGCCATTTTTTTCAGAATATTCAATCTTTTTGTTTCAAGGCGTACCATTTCATGGATTTTCAACATTTATCACTTTTGCTTGGTTCATATTCTGCGTATGAGTGTTAATGAAAGGAAAATCTTCGTTGGTTTTTTTTCAGGTCAATCCCGCCGCTACGTGTCACGCCGTCTGACAATATCCGCCGCAACCCGTTTAGAAGACCGTGCCATGCCTCAGCCATTGTTAGAGATGAGCAAAAAAAATACCACCTAACTGTCAACAGTAGTAATAAAATATACCCTAAATCTCAAAAAATGGTAAAGCAATCTCTCCTTTAAAAAAAAAATGCAAAAGTAGCCATTTTTTCAGAAAATTCCACCTTTTTGTTTCAGAGCGTACTATTTCATTGATTTTCAACATTTCTCATTTTTCCTTGGTTCATATTCTGCGTATGAGTGTTAATGAAAGAAAAATCTTCATTGGTTTTTTTTTCAGATCAATTCCGCCGACGCTATGTGTCACGCCGTCTGACAATATCCGCCGCAACTCGTTTAGAAGACCTTGCCATGCCTCAGTCACTTTTAGAGATTAGCAAAAAAAGAAAAATACCACGTAACTGTCAACAGTAGTGATAAAATATACCCTAAGTCTCAAAAAAGGTAAGGCAATCTCTCCTTTAAAAAAAATTGCAAAAAGTAGCAATTTATTTCGGAAAATTCAATCGTTTTGTTTCAAAGCGTACCAATTCATGGATTTTCAACATTTCTCACTTCTGCTTGGTTCATATTCTGCATATGAGTGTTAATGGAAGAAAAATCTTCGTTCGTTTTTTTTTCAGATTAATCCCGCGAACGCTACGTGTCACGCCGTCTGAAAACATACGCCGCATCCCGCTTGGAAGACCATGCCATACCACCGTCATTTTTAAAAATCAATAAAAAATACCATATAACAGCCAAAGTAGTAATAAAACATACCCTAAGTGTCAAAAATATTGAAGAAATCTTTTCTTAAAAACAATCATAAAAATCAGCAATTTTCTCCCTAAAAACCCAAAAATCTTCCCCCTTGTAGAATCCTCCCCCTGCTCGTCGCTTAAATAAATTCTTCCGTCATTATTTTTCCCAGCCATGTAACCTTCGACGCACTCTCACGTATTACCAATAGAAACGCCTCCTCTTTACAGAAAATATTCTCAACGATTTTAAGACTTTCCAAACGAAGAAAAAAGACATCAAATGACCTTTACTACATTTTTCCTCAATTTCCTCAATTTACCCTTCTCATGTTTCGTGCCGTGAAATCATAGGCAATAAAAAAAGCTCACGAATAATTCAACCGCTGATTCTGTGAAATAATCCGACGTCTCAATTCAAGCCGGCCAATTTATTGAATAATCGATTCCACTGTGAGGCCGAGTAAATCATTGCCCTCAAATGTGACTCGACGCGAGAGCCATTGTGATCGAATAATTGAACTGTCTGGCGTCCCTCTTGGAGTCTCACGCGACCATTGTCTCACGATCATAACATGGCAATCGAGAACACGATACAGATCCGAGTTGCAATATCGCGCCCGCGCACGTTCTCGCGAATTGCTCCCTCGCGAACAGTCGCGCAATCTTTCGCTGTGATGTTGCTCGGACCGGGACTCGTACGGTAGCCAGCCCGATATTCCATCTCTCAAGTGGTTGACGAGGTGTCCACTGGCATTTAAAATGTTATCTTTGCCAACAAGCTCGAGTGCGTATGGTTCACGCCGTACGATAATATTTTACAATCGTGTTGAACGCCCCCGCGTGACGAGTGCGAATGATCGTGCAGGCGCATTAAAAAATCCGGTCTCGTTGACGATTGGAGGGAAAAAATCGCTCGGTGGGCTAAATGCCCGAGTGCGATGCATACGATTCTTTGTCGCGAGAAAATTTTTCGTCAGTCGAATAGTCGAAAACAGCTCGTTTTTTGAGTTTTTTTTTTTAGAAAATCGTCAAGAATTTTTTAATCAAAATTAGGTATTTGAAAAAGTATCATCTTAAGCCCTTAGGCCACTCTAGAGGCCGAAAAAATAGGCTTTTTGGGGATTTTTTTTTCAGAAAAACTACAAAATAAATCGAGATTACAAAAAAGGGTGTTTATGATACATATCAGTGACTGTATACAATAATTTTTTTGAAGCGGTTAATTTCAAAATGGCGGCTGTGCAGCGTTTATCTCAAAACTGCATTTTTTAAGGCGTTACCCCCACTTGTAGCGCAAAAAAGGCCTTTTTCATGAATTTTTTAAAACAAAACGACAACATTTTTTTGATCGATCAATATACCATCTTAAAGAACACATCTTGAAGAACTTTCAGTAATTTTTTTATTGAAAAATATTACATTGTTTAGTGGCAAATGGCCGTCAATGAAATAATGTTTTTATATACACGGTTTGCGGTGACCAACATTGCGGCGAAGTGGATCATCTGAAAAAAAAAATGCGGATGGATTTAGTCAAATATAAGTATAAACTAGTCTTTAATCGAAGGATTTTAAAAAATATTCATTTTTCACAAAATGGCGGACAGTCAAAGTTAATGGTTCGATTTTAACGAAAAAAACGGCCGTTTTTTGGCTATAAAACGGCCATTTTTTTCGAAAAAAAAATCGAACGATTAAAGACTACATTTTTATGTATTAAATAAGCCTGCAAAATTTCAAGAAGTTCGGTTCATTAGTGTTCGAGTAATCTTGGTCACCGACTTCAGAAATGCCATTTTGAGAAAAACGCATTTAAAGTTTCAATTTCAGTTTACACGAAGAAAATATTTTTTTTTGTAAACTTACATAGAGTCATTTATTCCGGGCATAAAAAAAAACTGCACTTCAAAAAAATGCAATAAAAAAAATCGATTTTTTCAAAATCGCAAGTGGGGGTAACCCCTTAAGTTGGCCGGAAACACAACTCAGACAATTTTCAATCGATTCACTTGAAATGTTGAATATATCTTGAAAAATACATTGTCTATGGAAGTACGTAGGATTTTTTTTATATTGCATAGTTCATTTGTTATTATCAACTATCTGACGATTTTTTAGGCAAATTTTTGGAAAGTGAAAAAATCGCCTAAAAATCGTCAGATAATTTTTAATAACAAACGAACTATGCAATAGAAAAAAAAATCCTGCGTACTGCCATAAACATTGTATTTTTCAAAATATATTCAACATTTCAAGTGAATCGATTGAAAATTGTCTGAGTTGTTTCCGGCCAACTTAAAAAATGCAATTTTGAGATAAACGCTGCACAGCCACGATTTTGGAATTAATCGCTTCAAAAAAATTATTGTATACAGTCACTGATATGTATGATAAACACCCTTTTTTGTAATCTCGATTTATTTTGTAGTTTTTTTTTAATCCCCAAAAAGGCTATTTTATCGGCCTCTAGAGTGGCCTAACCCCTTAAAGTTAAATGTTCAAAGTTTAATTACAAATGAAGATCAGTTAAGAAACGTCTGTACTTTTATTTTGACGGATCTTTGAAAAAACTGTGGCCAACTACCCCGGACTTAGCCTACCATATTTTGACATGTGGAAAAAGTCCGAAAAATTTCAGAAATATCGGTGCAGTAGTTTTTGATATATTTTGCTCACTAACTTTGAAAACGTACTTTCGAGAAAAAAAGCGTTCAAGGGGAAGTTACCGCCGAGAGGCATGGATAATACATGAACTTCGGGATTTTTTTACTATATAAAATATATACTTTTGGAGATGAGATTCAACGTATTTTATTATTCTATCAATGGAGAGTAAATTCCAATTTTATTCATTTAAAAACTCCAAAATGGCGTTTTGCAAGGTTTTTTTTGCTTTAACGGACGATTTCTTTTCTAAATTAATTTAAAAAAAAATCGTTTTTTTATAGCCCCGCAAATTCAATTTCCTTTCAATTGTGCAGAGATTCATGTGAATCGGTTCGTCCGTCGAAGCTGTAGAGCGAGCTGAAAAATTCCTTTTTCCAGAAAAACGCATTTAAAGTTTTACGTTATAAAAAATCGTATTCAATGATCGTTTCTGACAACCCAAACCAACAAACCCACGTATTCTGTACGATTAAATAATGCAAATTATGTTTAAAAAAATCGAATATAACAGCCTATAAATCTGTCAATTTTGATTCAAGCATCTTGAAATTTTTAGGGAACATTTTGAAAAACGTGATTTTTTCGACTTTTAGAACTAGGCATAACCTTTCAACTTTCTAATAAGTCCATAACTGAAATTATCATTGGGTAGAAATGAACGATCGGAGCTGTTCGATTCGTATTAGGCCATGTTTTTATTTGTGCTGCTCTGTTGGAGTACATCGAGTTTTACAGTTATACTCGTTACAAGTCACGATCACTCGTAATTTTTCTTCTTCTAAGGTTCTTTGTCTCTCTCGGTGTTTGAGGTATATAGTCCAGATACGTCTGACAAATCACGATATATTTTTTCTATATTTTTATTACAATATATATACCGTAATATTTATATAACGCACGCATTCGAAAAATCAACGAGTTTTTGTACGATAAAATAATTTTAGAAAACCTTGTTATCTCCAATCTCAAAAAAGCCAATTTTATTTCGTGCGTCTGCGTATGATATAAACGTCTACAAAGATATACATGTATAAAGACATTTCAAGAAGAACGGTTTATTAAGTTTGGAGGAATAAATTATCGAATTCATTCATGGTGGCCCGAAAAGTGACGTGTAGAAAGAAACTCTAGATGCCTTTCAGTCGTCGAGAAAGTTAAAAAACATTTTTCGTATTTGCTGTAGCACAGGTTTTTGTTTTTTTCTGTTTTGTTTGTGTACCTACTTTACCTCTTAGAAGGCTTTGAAATCAAGTGGGCGTTATTTAGATTAGTATGAGTATTTTTTTTATCATGTAAACTTTACTGTTTTTTTTTGTTTTAATTAAAATCCAAGGCATTTATCTCAGTGTTAAGTTGGTCATTTATTTATTGCTCAACAGTGTACTTCATAAAGATAACACAAGTGAACAAAAAATCGCGAGGAAAGTACACACACTCACAAAAAAAGTAAAATAAATAAATGCTTCTTTCCCGAAAACTAAAAAAGATCGTAGATTTTTCTTTTGGACGTCGCTTTTCGGGCCACCCTCGTATACTAAAAATGGATAAAGAGACACCACTGTCACGGATCGAAAAAACCAGTTTTTTGGCATTTTCTCAAAGTGTAGATATTCAAGAATATGTAAAAAAATGTTCAAGTTGGAATATTGAAAATTGACCAAGTAGCAGTGTGAGCAGGTAGCGTA
Source organism: Ophion slaviceki (assembly GCA_944452715.1). NCBI lineage: Eukaryota > Metazoa > Arthropoda > Insecta > Hymenoptera > Ichneumonidae > Ophion > Ophion slaviceki. Next base: position 38,501,542 of record OX101790.1, read on the forward strand.
ACGATTTACGCATACAAAAACATTCAATCGCGTTTTTCTCGAACCAACTTATCTCGACCTGGCCGAAATCATAACCAGCTATAATTGTCCGATTTTAAATTAAAAAAGACCAACATTTCCGTAATTTCACTAGCACATCATTGCACGTAGTCGTTTTCTTTTTGTTGTTAAAACTTAGTATTTTTTAAGCCCACGAATGGAAGTAAACATTTCCGCAAAATTACACTTTTTTAACACTCACCGTTTAGTGCATTTATTTCCTTTCGAAAAACGGCTACGTATCAGGAGAACTCCATTGATATCGATTACATTTTTTTTCACACCAACCATTGTTAAGTTTTCGATCCGGCCCTTGGGCCACATTTTTTATACAGAGGCTCTATAATAACGTTGTTAATTTTTATATTATTTAACCAAAAAATTACGTGAAATAAGTTCAATGTATGCTTAATAACATACTTTTTTTCCAAACGCCAAATAAATAGTCTAGTAGACAAAAAAAAATCGGAACAAACGACCTGACTCTTCAATAACGTTGCTCCTTCTGAACTTAATTGCTCCTCAATAATGTCGCTAATTTTTAGTTTATTCAAACAAAGATTTACACGAAATAAGTTTAATATATGCTTAATAACATACCTTTTTTCCAAACGACGAAAAAATAGTCTAGTAAACAAAAACAAATCGAAAAAAACGACCTGGCTCCTCAATAACGTTGCACCTCCTTAACTTAATTGCTCCTCAATAACGTCGCTAATTTTTAGTTTATTCAAACAAAGATTTACACGAAATAAGTTCAATGTATGCTTAATAATATACCTTTTTTCCAAACGCCGAATAAATAGACTAGTAGATAAAAAAAAATCGGAAAGAACGACCTCTGTCAGCTTGTCACAGTTGTGTCCTCCCTCAACTCAATTTTGCTGATGTCGAAAAGAGAAAAATATCGTCTCACGAATAGAAGAAAGAATAGAAGAAAGTTGCGTCGTCTCGTAGAAAGAGTCAACGATGCGAGGTTTCATCGGTAAATTTTCCTCAGGTACGAATATAGTAATTAACACACACACGCACGATCGTAAGAACGAAAAGAATTTTACGAGAAAACGTTTTTGATGTTGGCTTCATTTTGTTGTTGTTTTTTATGGTCTCCTTCGTACGGCATTTTTATTACTGTATCAGCGTGTGGATATTTATTTTTCATCGTTGGAATTTATTTTTCACTCCGTCATATCGTGACACAGAATTTTCGCGATGACAGGAAAAATGTGTATTAAAAAAAAGGGTTTTCCCCTCCATCCCATCGGGACAAACGACGGTTGGCTGAATCATCAATTTAGATTGAGAAAACCCATTACTCACTTTTCTCGAAATACTCATTTTTTTTGCACCAGCGTGAAAAATATTCTCGGGCAACACAAATGGAAGAATTATCGGACTATTTTATATTTGAGAATTTGCTATTGTATTTTTTACGATTACACTGATACACGTAAGTGTACGTTTTAATTGAAATATTTTGATTACATGTAATATTTTTTTGCGCTTAGATTTGTTCCACTCATTTCTGTTACGGGGAGTATTGGAAAGACCGAGGAAATTCGTCATTGACATGAAATTGCGCTAAATCAAGCCCGCAGATTCACGCAACGACGGGGAACAATTAAAATCGATTTGTCAAATGTGATGCGGGTCGGTTGGAACACGTCACGATCCATACACGGCTCTGATTCCTAGAACTCGATGCAGTATTTTTTTCCTCTTGCTTTTTCTCTCTCCCTCGATCTCGCTCTCTTTTATTCGCTCTTAAGAATGCGTAGGAGTGAAAAGAAGACGTAGAAATCAATTATAGTTCTTCAGTAGCCTCTGATCGATCGTTAAGGCCATGTGCCACACGCCAGAAAATTTCGACGCGGCCTCTCGTTACGTCGGTAGCGCAGATCTCGTAGTTTTTAGCTACGAGTCGCTACCGACGGACAGCGCAGCGATCGCGAATTCGGTCTCGATGCTTCGCACTGGGACGAAGAGTCGAAGCCAAATAGACGGCGATCGCTGAGCGCGCGCGTGTGTGTGTGTTTGCTACGCCGCGCCGACCGCGTGGAGAAAGAACGAATACATTCTCGCACGCCGTTCGGACGTACGCAAGCACCTTACATCTATGTGTGTATCACACAAGTCATACAAGTATGCGTAGCGACCATGGTACACTTGTATTGGAAGCATGCGCTCGCTCGGCAGGAGAGCGGTGAAACTTTGTTGCATTTTACTTTGTATATGCAGCCATCGAATCGATTTTTTTTCGACGACGGCCACAACCAAAAGACTCAGGCATTTTCCCATACTTTTTTAATTCATTTAAACAAATAAGCTCGAACACAATTTGTTACATCGATGCCGCTTATCGTTAACGATATCGATAGCTGCCAAAATTTCGAGCGACCGAAATTGCTCGAAACTCACTCTACAAAAGAGTGGTAAAATTTTACAATGCTCATTATTTAAACAAATGTGTTCAGCATTTTTATCTCTGCCAGGGTTCATATTTAGCAGCATTTTTGCTGGTCAGCTTCTCGAACAATCAAGATCGCTAGCCTCGCTCTACGGAAGAGCGGTGAAATTTTGCGATCGCGCATTGTTTAAACAAATGCCCTCGAATCGTTTTTTTGTCGACGGCGATCATCGGTGGAAATTTCTTTATGGTTGAACTTTCTAGCAAACGGAGTTTGCTAGAGACTCGTATGGTGGAAGGGTGCATTTTCCCATTCTTTTTTAATTAATTTAAACAAATAAGCTCAAAGACTATTTGGCATCTCGGTGTCGCTCATCGTCGACGAATTCGATGTCTGCTAAAATCTCGAGTCTCGACCGAGATCGCTCGAGACTCACTCTACAAAAGAGTTGTGAAATTTTACAATGCTTTTTGTTTAAACAATTGCGATCGGCATTTTTTTCTCTGCCATGGCTTATCTTCGGCTGGCTGTCTGCGGTCGACCAAATTCGCGAGCGAACGAGATCGACCGGGTCTCACTCTGCGAAAGAGTGGTAAAATTTTATTATTACTGCAAAAAAATACGTTTAGCATTTTTTGTCTCTGCCGGAATTCATCTTCGGCAGGTTTCTCCAAAGATTCGAATTTTCTAGCAATGACGATCGGAGAAGTCTCGCTCTACAGAAGAGCGGTAAAATTTTACTATCGCGAATTGTTTAGAGGTCATCGGTGTAAAATTTTCAAAAAATCGTTTTGTTGGAAGCACTTTAAAAAAATCCTTGGAAACTTAAAAAATTTTACAATGCTCTTTGTTTAAACAATTGCGATCGGCATTTTTTTCTCTGCCACGGCTTATCTTCGACAGGCTGTCTGCGGCCGACCAAATTCGCGAGCGAACGAGATCGACCGGGTCTCACTCCGCGAAAGAGTGGTAAAATTTTATTATTACTAAATTATTACTAATTACGCTAAAAAAAATCGTTTAGCATGTTTTCTCTCTGCCGGAATTCATCTTCGGCAGGTTTCTCCAAAGATCGAATTTTCTAGCAATGACGATCGGAGAAGTCTCGCTCTACAGAAGAGCGGTAAAATTTTACTATCGCGAATTGTTTAGAGGTCATCGGTGTAAAATTTTCGAAAAATCGTTTTGTTGGAAGCACTTTAAAAAAATCCTTGGAAACTTAAACAATTTTACAATGCTCTTTGTTTAAACAATTGCGATCGGCATTTTTTTCTCTGCCATGGCTTATCTTCGGCAGGTTGTCTGCGGCCGACCAAATTCGCGAGCGAATGAGATCGACCGGGTCTCACTCTGCGAAAGAGTGGTAAAATTTTATTATTACTAAATTATTACTAATTATGCAAAAAAAAATACGTTTTGCATTTTTCCTCTGCCGGAATTCATCTTCGGCAGGTTTCTCCAAGGATCGAATTTTCTAGCAATAACGATCGGAGAAGTCTCCCTCTACAGAAGAGCCGTAAAATTTTACTATCGCGAATTGTTTAGAGGTCATCGGTGTAAAATTTTCACAAAATCGTTTTGTTTGAAACACTTTTAAGAAATCCTTGGAACCTTAAAAATTATGATGCATATTCCTTTGTAGCTGAAAAAAAACCATTATAAAGTGGTTTTGGACCTATTTTTTAAGGAAGTCTCCGCCGCTGAAAACCGTCTTTGGCGATCTCTCATGCCGGTAGGCGCAGTTCTCAACTCTTGTAAGCCTATTGTGGGAACGAAATGACCGACTAAAAATAGTTTTATTTTCGACCAATAGGTGGCATTAGGGGGCGTCCATTAATTACGTGAGGCGGATAGGGGGGGGGGGGGGGTCGAGCGAAATGTCACCCAATCTCACGTGGAGGAGAGGGGGGCTTCGGCAAATATCACGTACTTTTAGTAATTTTAGTAATTTTAGTAATCATGTAATTTTTATCACGTAGGGAGAGTCTCCCTACTACTTTACATGGTGGAGTAAATGGTACTACAACCGCAGTTACTTCTACTACAATTTATTTTCCATGAACGTATGCATTTTGAAAAATCTCACGTGAGATTAGGGGAGGGGGGAGGGGGTCGAGCAAAATCTCACGACATCTCACCAGGGGAAGAGGGGGGGGGGGTCGAAAATCGCCAAAATCACCTCACGTAATTAATGGATGCCTCCTTAGATTACGGGAAAAAAAACTTGTTCAGCTGTAGCGTCTTTGAAACCGTTGGCTTCAAACACGTTTTTTTCAAAACCATGTTTTTGATATCGGGACGGTGCAAAACTCAAACAATGTTCGACCAATCGACTTGAAATTTTAACTGTAGTTTCTTAGATTGCTCTACCAGTCAAGGACGAGCGCTTTTTTTGATTGACTGAAAATTGTCAAAAATATATCACTTTTTATACCCAACCCCAACAAATTAAAGAAACAAAAAATTTCTTCACTTTTTAAAGTGTTTTTTGAAAGGCTGTATCAATGTTAAAAATAGTCGTATCAAGATGAAAAAGAAAAACATTATTAAGCTTCAAGTCTATAGTTTGAGATCCTTTGGCAAAATAATTTTGTGAGCTACGGTTATCGCGTAGCTCACAATCATAAGAGTAGCGAGAAAATTATTTTTCCAATTTTATTTTTCAAGGGATTTTTTACAGTTAAATCAATGCATAGGTCCGTTAGCTTGTTTATTCAGTTCCAATTTGGTTTTTTTGTGGTCTCTCTACGTCAACTTTTTGCTGAGATACCCGACTTGTAATAAAAAATGTTCCTTTTGTGTTTGATCAATGATATCACAGCAACCAATGATCGCACAGGAAATTATTGGGCAGCCTTAAGAAAGTTGAATCAACTTCGTACAAGACGCTTTCGTTGATTTTTGAGAAAAAAAATTATTTTTCACCATTAACAGTAGTTTGAAAAATAGGACAAAAAATGACATTTTATGGTTTTTTAGTAAATCTACTACTCCATTACAAATATTGGTAGAAAGACTAATGTCACCACGTTTATTTTTCAGCTTAATGTACCCCCAATAGCCGTGTAAATTTTCAAATTGATCCACCGACCCGTTTTTCCGGACCGATCGATCAAATTGTTACAAAAGAATTAAAGGATCAAGTGTTCCTAAACATCGTGTAATCATGATCAAAATGAAAACACCCATTTTTTTCGACTATTTTTAGAACTTTGCAGTAATTGCTTGTTAAATTTAAGAAAAAAAATTGAAAAATTAAAAAAAAATTCTAATCTGTTTAAATTTGTAACATTTTTCAGGAAACAATGGTGACTCGTTGTTGCCACTTGTATGCCATTAATTGTCAATATTTTCTGCGAAGGTTATTAGGGATACAAAAAACACTTTTTTCAAAAATGATCTCTCGTTTAGAAGGAGATACCAATGAACAATTTTTTTCAAAAACTAATCTTTTTTTGGTCAATTTTTTCTACGTTTTGGTAAACAAAATTAATCTAATGTTTTTGTAAACTCTCATTTTTTTTCAATTTTTTATCATGCCTAGTTTTGAAAAAAAGATTTTTTTCCATAACCCTAATAACCTTCGTAGAAAATATTGAGAATTAATTGCATAAATGTTCTCAGATCGACTATTAAATACAGCTTGGGAGTATCAATTTTAATTGATGCAATTAAAGACGAGTGAAATTAAAGAGCGCAAAGGGCGAATCGTGTAAAAAATGAGTCAGTATTGTTTCCTGAAATATTTTACAAATTAAAAAAAATGTCCATCTCTCGAATTTTGTTCTTATATTTAACAAGCAACTAGTGCCAAGTTGTGAAAAAAGTCGAAGAAAATTAGTATTTTTATTTTGATGATGATTACAAGATGTTTAGGAATAATACACTTGTTCCTTTAATTGTTTTGTAAAACTTCGATTAACTTTTGATGGAAAACGGTTCGATGAATCAATTTGCAGACTAACAGGGGTATTGGGGGTCACATTAGTCTTTGCATCAATATTTGTAACGTAGTGGTAGATTTACTGAAAATCCAGAAAAAAGTCATTTTTTGTCCTTTACCAAATAACGGTTAAGGGTGAAAAAAATCACAAAAACCAACGGGAGGGGCTGGCAAGAAATTCATTCGACTTTTCAAAGCTGCCCTCTAATTCCCGTTGCGATAATTGGTTGCTGAGATATCGATAATCAAAGACAAAAGGATCTTTTTTCATTCGAAGTCGGATATCTCAGCAAAAAAATTGACGTAGAGAGATAAAAACCAAATTAAAGCTGTATAAACAAGCTAACTGACCTATACATTGAGTTAACTGAAACAAAATTCCTTAGTCCCATGACCCCTGAAAAAAAAACAAATTTAGAATTTTTTCTCCCGGTATTTCTTATGATTGCGCGATAGCCGTAGATCACAATTTTTTTGCCGAAAGAACTCGAAACTATGATCTTGAAGCTTCAAAAGGCTTTTTTCATCTCGATGCGACAATTTTTCACATAGACACAGCGCATAAATCAAACCAAACAAACAGACCTAAACAAACCCTAAAAAATGAAGAAATTTTGTTCCTGTAATTTTTGGAGTCGTATATAAAAAATTATGGTTCAAAAAACGAACTTTTTTTTAACTCGTCTCTTTTCTTTAATTATTTTAAAGTTTCCCCTCATTTAACTGCTAAAACTAACGTAATAAACGAAAATATTTTACTCTTAGTTCCACGATTAAATTGACGATAGTTTACTGCGTTCCACGGAGAGGGTATGAGGTTGAAGTTTGCAACGTTGGAACGTAATAAAAATTAAAATTTGTTAAGTCCTTTTTTATATTTCGGCAACCTTTGCTTACAATAATCCTCCAACCATTTTTCAAGATTGTTGAAAAAAATCGTCACCGTGTACTCCCATCTAAGGGGTCACACCACTGTAGAATCTTAAAAAAATTGTTTTTTTTTTACTTGACTTAAACGATGCTTTGAACCAATTATAATAAGGGGAAAGAGTTTGGCACCTGTAAAACAAGATCCGCAGGCCCGTATGGGTCTGCGGTGGCAGTGGCTGACCCGTGTGCGAGACATCGACCGTTTTTCTCGAAACACAATTTTCAAAACGGCACGCAGCATAGCTCCAACAATTTTCATCATTTTCACTCTCAATTTTGGGTACATGTTTAAAATAACATTCCGAAGAGGAATAAGTACGGGCTTTTGTATGAGTTAGTTATAACATTAGTTATTACCGAATGATTGTCCTTTTTTTCTGTCGAAAATTAAGTTTTTAGTTTAATGCTTGCCAATTACACAAAAATTAATATTTTCACAATTCTCTACGTATTTCTCTAGCTATACTCGTGTAAATTAATAGATTTTTTAAAATTTTATTCTAAAATCAAATTTGCGTCAGCTATTCTGCGTGCCGCAGAGCGTCTCAAATTCAACATGCCTCGCCAAAATGGCTCCAGCGTCACCTTTTGGCATAATTGTTTAATATAAATTTCATTTTGTTCACTTGAAAGATATGGCTAATAACATCCTTGAATATTAATATTCTCTTATTCAATTTTGGACGTTTACAGTGGTGTAAGCTCTTATGGTAAAACGAGCGTGCGCTCTTGATTTCTATCGATTTTGTTCAAATTTAAACCAGACATTGTTCATATTATTATGCAAGTTTGAGTGAAATTTCAGAACAGTTGACTATTTAGATTGGGAGATAATGGATTTTTTAATTGCAACTTTTAACACTGCAGGGTCTGCATAGGCCGAAAGTCAGGTCACATAATTCGGCGTACCATTCTATTGTGTTTATGGATTTTGAAAAAAAAAAATATGATTATATAACAAACTAGTTAGGGAACGAGTGGAAAAGTTTGAATTGTCTTCACTATTCAGTTTTTCTAAAGACGTTCAGTAACGACAGAATAACTCTCGGTAAAAAATATTTATCCCCTATAATAAGAAGACATTATGCAACACCGCAGAACAGCATTGTTCAATATTTCGATAAAAAAGATAATTATTGTGTTCCTAAAGTTAAACACATTTAACGTGAAGAAAAAGATTTGCGTTCTAAACATTAATATTTCATATTGTTTATGTTATTGCATTGTGTCTTCTCATAGAGGACAAATATTTTTCACGGAAAATTACTCTGTCTAAATTTCAATACAGACCCTAGAGTGTTAAAAGTTACAATTTCAAAATCCATTATCTCCGAATCTAAATAGTCGACTGACCTGCCATTTCACTGAAACATGCATAATGATACGAATAATGTCTGGTTAAAATTTGAACAAAATTTATAAAAATCGAGAGTGCACGCTTGTTCTACCTTAACGCGTTCAACCATTGACCATTCAATTCTGTTGCCCTGGAGGTTTGGACCCGGCGACTCTGAGTATGAGATGATGGTAGCCGTAAACATTGAGATGCAAGAAGGACGTTGCGTCCTCGCCCTTTGTTTTGAAACGTACATACGTAAGCGAAAGACCTTGCATAGATTGGTGGTGCGATCCATGGTGAGATATTGTTTCTGAGCGAAGCCGAAGGGTTCAACAAGTTCCTTGAGGTCAGCCTCGCTGGTGCTCTCGCAGAGATTGGAGACAGCGGTGATATCCGGGCGGATACTGGAACTGTATACTGTGGCCGCAACAATTGATGCGGTTTCTCATCCTCGGCAGTACGTACTTGATGCCCTGGATAAATCCGATGGTCCATCTAGATGGTAAATCGATGCTACATTAGTTCTGTTTTCTACATGATAGCCCAGGTACCGTACCTACCATGTGTATGCGTACGTTATCGGTACCAGTTTAGTATGGTGAGGATACGGAACCGGTATATTTTACTATTGCACAGTGTACCAGTACCATGCTAGTAACACATACATTTGCGTGTAGTGGTGTACTACCGTACAGGTTCACCGAGGGTCTTCTATCTTTGTACATCATACCAATAGTACTCTCGGTCATCAGGGTGAAGCTATCGAGGAATCGCCAAAGGTCCACAAATAATCCGTGTTTGAGATGTGACAGTTTTGCGTTCGTAGGCAAAGGGTGTTGAACTTTCGTGCATAATTTTGGTCGCACACTGATCAGGAAATCGAGGATTTCGAGGGGTAATGGAAATGGCTACGGATCATCGAAAAATATGCTATCTGCGATTTTTTCACGAATAAATACCGAGGTATTTCTGCGAAGAGCAAATAAGCTTGAGTTTTTTGCACCGGAGCCGTTGGCTGTTTGACACATCGGCGAGCGAGAAAACAATGCGAGGGAAGATCGTGGCAAATTGCAAAGAACGTAAATTGAGGTTATAGCACGTACGTACCTTGACTTCCGGTGTTTTCTCCTTCGACTTCTCGCTGTCACTGTGTTCCTCGATCTTCTTCATGTAATCGGCCGCTGCGGTTTTCTCGTAGATTATTTCTTTGTCGTCGGTGGTGTGCCGGCGTCCTGATGCGTTCTTCACAGCAAAAAAAGCTCACCAAAACGCGACGAAAACAAACTTCACTCGATCACACACACTATTTACATTCTATCACACACATCGTATGAAATATATTTCGAACGAATGTTCGAGGTTATGGCCGGAGGTTATGGCTCCGGCTTTCGACCTGTCAAAAAATAAATTGTTCCGGGAGGAGGCGAGCGCGGTCGGTAAACACAGGACGAAGCGAGCTGCGCGCCGCCAGTGAGAAAACGGATGCACTGAACGCTCGCTCCGGTACATGATATTTTGAGCTTTGTTGGTACATTTTTGCTAAATTGATGTAAAAATTTCAAAATGCTTTTTCTCCGCCATTTGTTCATGAAAACAGGTGAAACGAAGCTCAAAATGTGTGCTCTTTCACTGTCGAGAGCATGATTCGCGCCAAATTAACGAAAATGCGATGCAATGGTTAATAATTCACAGTTTTTCGCATGGTAACCACAAACTGCAAATTTTTTTTCGAAATTTTGGAAAATTTTGCGAATCATGCTCTCGGAGCAAGCATCCTGCATGCACACAACAAATTTCAATCCAATTGGTTGATCCGTTTGGGAGAATTCCCATTTCAAAATTTCGATGCGGTCGGAGGCATGTGGCACATGGCCTTAAGGGGAGATATACACCTAGAAGCCGGAAAAATGTCATTTTTGTGAATTTTTTCAAGGAAAACTATTTGAAATTTTGGATTGGGGTTTTAATTATCTAAAAGTATATACATTCAAAAATATGTTTAATTTTATTTATTTTAAAATATAAAAAATATACAAGGATATTGTATGATCCTTGGAGCTTCGTAAAAAAATCTGCGTATACCCACTGGCGTTTCTTCAAAAATCGTCTGAAAAAAAAATCAAAAAGATTATTAAATTAGATACTATAATCTAGGACTTGCCATAGCCGATTTTAAAAATATCGATTTATGACAAAATGGCGGACGTTTGAACATGAATAGTGATTTTTGGGCCCTAAATTAGTTATTATTTTGCCTATAAAACAAAAACTAAGTAACGGAAAAAAAAATCCTATGACAAGTACTAGATTATGGTGTATAGAATAACCACAAAAAACCTCAAGGCAATCGGTTCATTGGTTTTCGAGAAATTTTGGGTACCGATTTGAAAAACGTGGTTTTGAGAAAAACGCGTTTGAAAATTTGGGAATGAATAAATCATGAAATTTGTCAACTTACTGTGTTCATAGTTTCTAAATCCTCGACCTCGACCATCTAGGTGTATATCTCCCCTTAAGGCGGGACACCACTGTGACGCGTAAAAAAATATTTTTTTTGCATTTTCTCAAAGCATACATTTTCAAGAATATGTGAACAAAAATTCGAGTTCAAATATTGAAAATTTACAAAGTTTGAGACGATTTAGTGAAAGCAGGTGGCGCAACGATTTACGTATACTAAAACTTTTAATTGCTTTTTTCTCGAAACGACTTTTCTCGACACAACTCTAGCTATGATTGGCCGATTTTAATTTTACAAATCCAAAATTTCTGTAATTGCGATAGCTATGTACGTAGTAATTTTTTTATTTGGTATTTTTAAGCCCTCGAATATAAGTAAAAATTTCGCCAAAATTACACTTTTATTAACACCCGCTATTTTGTGAATTATTTTTCTTCACAAAAACGGCTACATACAACGCGAACTACATTTATGTAGATTATTTTTTATTTTTTATTTTCAGATCGACCATTGTCAAGTTTCGATCCGGCCGTTGGACCACATTTTTTATACAGAGACTATTGTACCTCAATAACGAAGTCAATTTGAACTTTCTTTTAAATAAAAATTTACACGAAATAAGTTCAATGCATGTTGAATAACATCCCTTTTTTTTCAAATTCCAAATAAATAATCTAGTAACAAAAAAAATCGCAAAAATGACGAAATTTTTTCGGCTCATCACAGTGGTATCCTCACTTAAAAAATTACTTGTTTTTTTTTTTCAAGATCGTTCTAAAAGGCAATTATTCATTTTTGTAGCCAGATTTCTTCAGTCAGAAAAAACATTTATGTTGTATTCGATACACATAAATATGTAGTACAATTCGAGGAATGATTTTTTCAATTAATTCCTCTAAAAAAAATTAATTGTAATAATTTGACGTGACTATCTTCATTTTTAAAAAAATATCCAACGTACTCAAATTGTCCATACGTCCCTCGAGACGAATACGAAATCTCGAAGGATCTCTTCTTCCAAATCTCGAAAATATTCAGGCTCGATCAATCGCGTTTGAGATACTGAGGAGTGGGTTTCCGATTAGAAACGATAAAGTGACAATATACGAGGGCACAATCACAAAAATTTCTATTTTTTTCGAAGTATAAAAAAAAACGGGGTGGTGTTTTAAGATGATACAATATTATGGGCAGGTACTTTATTTCTTCAACCCTGACGAGGACAATAATCATTGACAGGCCAAAACCTTCACTGAATTTCTCGTTTTTATTCGTCAAATTAGGGAAAAAACGATCAATCGTTATCCCCTCGTGGAGAAAGTTCGAAAAAGCATCATGGGCATCCGACAATATTCTTTTTCGTAAGATATCATTTTCTATGTTTTACGAATGTCTTTTTCCACCTACGTGATTAATGTCACACTTTTTCAGTCGGCCTATACAGAATAGACGATATACGGGGACGTTAAGAAATTTGGCAATGAAAAATCTGACAATTTTCCTCCTGAATCGATCTTTCGAATAAACAAATTCAGTTATAAATTCCCGAAATTTGACCTCGTGCCAAAGTTTTTTTGCCCGGTACGACCATCATCATCATTGCCAAAAACGAATAATCTCCAAACTGGAATTAAATGTAGAGTATTAATTGCATCAATTGCGTTATTAATACCTACTATAAAATGGTAAAAATATTTATCACAAAACTTTTCCTCTTGCCTACGCTGATATTTATTAAGGGGGGAGATACATTTAGGCAAGAAAAAAATTGCGGATCTTCATGATTTTCTTTTTAAACGAAGGATTTGTTCACCATTATTGGCACTTAGGGTATGTTTTATTACTACTTTATAATACTACTGCTGTAACATGGCATTTTTAGAATTAATTTTAAAAAATGGCGGAGGTATGGCACGGTCTTCTAAACTCCATTTTCAAAACTAGCGTATAGCTAAAAAACCAATCGAACGATTCTGATAAAATTTGGTATACATTTTTCTAGCCCAATTGTTTAAAACATGACTCTAAATGTTAAAAAAAATTTAAGTCTTTCTTTATTGCAAAATGCAGCCCTTTTTTCGGAAAATTTAATCTTTTTGTTTCAATGCGTACCATTTAATCGATTTTCAACATTTCTCAATTTTTCTTGGTTCATATTCTGCATATGAGTGTTAATGAAAGAAAAATGTTCACTGTTTTTTTTTTCAGATTAATCCCGCCGACGCTATGTGTCACGCCGTCTGACAACATCGGCCGCGACCCGTTTAGACGACCATGCTTCGAGTGTTAATGAAAGAAAAAAGTTTCGTTCGTCATACCGTCATTTTTAAAAATTAATAAAAAAATACCATGTAACAGCCAATAGTAGTCACAAAACATACTCTAAATTTAAAAAAATGTTGAAGAAATCTTTCCTGTTAAAAAAAATCATAAAAAACAGCCATTTTTTACTAGCCTAAGAGTATCTCCCCCCTTAAAAAAAATTAAAATTAAAAATATTTAAAAAATCGTAACTAAAGGGGATTAAGAGGATGATTCGGGCAAATCATCGATACAAAGATATGCAGTCCTTAAACATTACGATATCGATTAAATATTATCGTATGCGATTTTCTCTTTTGGTTTTTGTTTTATCTTCGACGAGGACACAACGTTCATAATATCGAAATTCATTAAATAGTTCGGACGCTTATCGTCGCGTTGAATTGACGTGGTCGCACATATTCACGAGCAAAGTCTCGTTTCCATTGAATACAATACTTTCATTTGTTTCACGGGTCAATCGGAGTGTTCCGTCATTAGCAAAACTATTTTTTTTTATTTCCAATAATCTCCTTGCGTACCCTGAATTTCGAAAAAAAAGTTTAGGCGACCAGATCACCCTGAAAAGTCTAAAAATCAAACGAGTGTCCACGTGATTGTTCTACTGTAATTTTTTGATCGTCTAATTCAATCGATCGATCGGTTATCGATCTTCACCTCGCGGGCTTTTTTTCAATGTCAATTACTGCGATTAAAACTATAGTTAAATAAAAATGACTAAAAATCAATTTCTTTACGTGTTCTTCGCAATACAATAACATTAGCACCTACAAATTTTCGATCCTAACGTCATGCATCGTCGATTTATGATTAACCAGTAGAACATGATTAATCTATGGATACATCGTGCATAAGCGGTGGGGGTAATCGTCTCGCCTAATTTTACGATTGTACAAATGAAAAATCGATTCGGCCACATTGCCACCGTATTTTTCTTTCTTTAGCTCTGAATAATTTTGCAAATTTTTCCTTCTATTTTCGAGTCACCCTGAATCTTTTTTCACCAAGCAGCTGTGCCAACAAAAAATGAAGAGTGTGGAATAAAATACGATTTTATAACATTACAAAATAAATGGAAATATATTGAAGTAAAAATAATTTTTTTTCGGAAACAGATCGTTGACAAAGATCAGTTCTATTAAGGGGTCAGTCCACTTTGAAAATTTCAAAAAATCGAAAGCAAGCACGCCTTGAAGAAATCGACGATGATGAGCAATCAGAAGGGATTTTGTACGGTGCAGGAATTGCCGATTGAGTTTAGGTGAGAGTTTTTCATAGTATAAACTTCAAACGCGTTTTTCTCGAAACAACGTTTTCAAAATCTAGCTCCATCGTATCTCTAAAACTAATAAACCGATTCTCTTGAAATTTGAACCACATATTGTAAACATGATTCGCGACAAAATGACCCTCGATGGTTTTAAAATTTTGATTTTTACTCTTTTTTTTGCGAAAACTGCGAAAAAAACGATAGTTTTTGTACTTAAAAATGAATTAAAATGAATTGAATTTTTTTAAATGTATTTCAAGACTTTATTTATCAAGCCCAACAACTTTTATATTCATATCTTTTATAAAATCCTCAAAAAAATCGCGAAAATAGCCGTTTTTTCGTGGCTCCAAAGTGGACTGGCCCCTTAACAAAATTCTTCGTTAGTTTTTCGACAAAAACAATTTGTTTTTTCTTTAATATTTATAATCTAAGTTAAAAATACGATAGTGGAAAAAAAATCATGTTTCGTCATTCCTTTCCATTATTCTCTCATGTATATCAATGACAGTGGCTTTGGAGCAAATTTCATTAGGCAATGGAAAACAAGAGGGAAGTTCTTCCTCCCTCTCCGATGACTGGCTCATTGTCCTATTGTTTCTCTCGCCTGACGACATAGAACATTTAAATTCTAGGTGTTTAGTTGTAATTGGACTATTCACCGCGTCTTATTCGCGATTGCGCGAACAGATATTGACATTACTGAGACAGATAGGTAGTGATAATTGACCTACTCGTAACAGTGATAAGCGTATAATTCGAACAGCGAAGTCATTCGGACGTACCTCTTCTTTGGTACAGTGTACGAATCATTTTCGACATTTGCATTGCCACGATAAATAGTAGTCCTGGTCATTGCGAACGATTGTTCCTCTCCGATGCATTTCAATCGATTTATTTTAAAAATCCACCGTTTACTGAGAGATCATGCCTAGTTGTAAAAGTCGAAAAAATCATTTTTTTCAAAACCGATCGATTTTGACAGTTCATCATTTTATCAATGTTTCCTGAAAAATTCAAGGTGGTCGGATCGAAATTGACATATTTATAGACTATTATGTTGACGCCCGTCGGAACGCTCGGAGCGTCATTCGATGCTTTAAACACTTTTTTTCGAAAGTACATTTTCAAAGTCGTTAGGTATTTTTCTAAATGTACAAATATACTCTTTGATCGAAAAATCTTTTTTTCCGATGTATACTTTCGATTTAATAAACGAGAAATGGTAATTTTTTTGCAAAAAATCAAAACTCACTTTGAACGAGCGCCGTTTTTATTTTATTTGATATTCCGGAAATTCCTTCTATTGATTGGAGTAGTTTAATTAGTTGAATCAAAATTTGAAACTAATATAGTAATATGTAAATCGATAATAATTAAATATTTTTTACATTGAAAAAAATACAGTTTTCTTCAAATAATACTTTTTCAAATGCCTAATTTTTCTAGAAATCTATCATCACGATAGAAAATCCCAAAGATGAGTGATTTTCAACTGTTACAACTAAGCATAACCCGTTAACTGACTCGTTGAAAAAATGGAATTTCTTTTTGTAGCAATTTGGAGCGGGTTGACTAATCATCCTGATAAAGGGATTATATTGTAAAGGGTTGTGTCGAGTTTGAAGAAGAAATTACGAGGAACTCATTTGCAGATTTCAATAAGCCTTTTTGTTGTTTTTTTTTCCATAAATTACAGTTACAATATTTGAAAAACGATTCTTTCGTTTGAACGACAATCATCACTGCGATCCGAGAGATCGTTCCTCGTAGTCTACAACCGGATACAATTCTGTGACGCTGCGAATATTCTCGAGTGCGTCTCTGCTACTCTCAACTCTTTGTCAGCATAAATATTTCTTTAATTTTTCTCCCTCTCTCTCTCTCTCTCTCTCTCTCTCTCTCTCTCTCTCTCTCTCTCTTTCTCTCTCTTCTCCATCTGGTACTTTCCGGGTCCTCTCGCCTCCTCTGATGAACTGTTTATTGCGATGGATACACACCGGACTGTAAAGGCACAGCCGTGTGTATTGGGTTTGATAATCCATAAGAGTCGTATCTTGGCGCTTTTTGGATTTACAGCCCTCGATCCATTTCGGTCAGCCAACATTTTTCCTCTCAATATATATATATATTAGACTGGCCCAAAATTTTTTCTTTTTATTGAAATTTTTGTTAAAATGATGTTGAGAATGACCAAAAAAGAGTGCTGACCAAATTTCAGGCCTTCATATTAATATTTAGAGGTCCCTCATCGCGATTTACTATTTCCCATTAATTGAACATGGTAAAAGCTTTGTTTGCCGCTTCTCAGCTTTATAACTTGCGTACCGGTAAACACGTGAAGATGCCCAAGACATTTTCCATTGGAAATTTAACGCTCTACAAAAAACGTCCTTAGCCTTCATACGATAAATTTACTCGTTCGAATTTTATTCAACGTTAAAGTTGAATTTATGATAAATTTCATGATTTTGTAAGATTTTTGGACTTTTACGAGGAAATTATTGTTTTCTTTGTTTTTTTTCTGATTCATCTTAAAAAGTATTGTATCCTTTTCAAATTATTCCCTACATAGTGTCTGAAATTCTTAATAGATTTAAATTTATTCTCATTTAAATGTACGTTAGTACAAAAATCTATTCTTAAACCGAATTCAATTGCCCATAGCATGATAAAAAATATCTAGGGAATAATTTAAAAAGGATACAAGACTTTTCAAGACGAATCAGAAAAAACATTTCAATAATTTTATAAAGTTTATAAAGTTTATAAAATATTATATAAATAAAATATTATAATATTGTAAAATATAATTTTATATTATATTTTATAAAACATAAAATATAATATAAAGTATTATTTAAATTTTATAAGTTTATCAAGTTTATACAAATATCAATGTATTTTAATAAGTTCAAAAATCTCACAAAATCATGCAATTTATCATAAATTCAATTTCTATGTTCAATAAAATTTAAAAGAGCGAATCTATCGTATGAAGGGTAAGGACCTTTTTTATAGAGCGCTAAATTTTCTATAAAAAATGTTTTTTGGCGTTTCCGTGTGTTCACCCGTAGGCGTAAACTATTAAATTAATAAGTAGGGGTAAACTATTTTTAAAAAATTAAAAAAATATTAATAGAAAGGGCTGAAATTTGGTCAGCTCTCATTTTTTGTCATTGTCAACAACATTTTCTACAAAAATTTAAGAAAATAAAAATTCATTTTTTTTGAGCCAGTCTAAGATATATATATACATATACACCAGGTGAGTCACTAGAAAGTAGACACTCAGGATTCTTATTTTAAAAAATAGAATTGACCTCGAAATCAGCCGGACGCAACCACGGAAAAAAACCGAGGCGACGAAATTTCTATAGTGAACTCTTTGTCATTTCTCACTTTTTTTTTGAATCACTATTTATAGTTTCCGAGCATCAGATTTCTAGTGTTTCACCCGGTATATGAACACGTTACAATCAAAGCCGGTTTTCAGTTTGAATGCGTTTTACCTAGTAAAAAACCCGTTCCGACTAAACTGACTGAAAGTTCGGGTTTGTTTTGGTTTCTGCACTCAAATTCTAGTTTTCACTAGGATAAACTAGCTCTTCAGTCAGAACGGATTTTTACTAGGTCGTAGAAATTTGTTGGAGCATCCCCAGATCCTTACACATCCCCATAGGGATTTGATGGAGATGCCACATGTGGGGAGCCACATTGGAATCCAAGTGGATTCCGCGCTATTTTCCGATTGACATCGTTTACGAATTTTTTATTTGAAATTATCAACCGGTATTTGTTGGATTGCCGAAAAAAAAAAATATTTTCGTGATTCAGAGCACAAATTTGGTGGCGAGTCCCAAGATGCATCCTCGTCTCTATAGGGTGGGTTAGGTGCACCGCACACAGGGAGTCCCACTGGGATCCAATAGGAATCCGCACTGTTTCCCCATGAACGCCTTTTGGGAATGCTTACCACGTCTGAATCGAAAATATGTCAAAAGTCACGAGAAAAAAACTCGGCGTGTTAAAATAAAACCTGCACGTTTCGTGAACGTGTACGTGTGTGATATGTCAAAGTGCAGTAAATAAATAACAAACGATGACTACAGTGGATTTTCAATGACGTGATTCAAATTGATTTTTAAAATATACCTTTTGCAGCGATTTATACTTCTTTCAAATAAAATGTATACTTTTTTAAGATCCACCCATTTTGGATATCTAAAGATTTTCTTTAGAAACATTCGACGTACAGAATCCGACGGGATCCATCAAGAATCGTATCACATTCTGTTCGATAATGTGGGAACCATTTGGAATTCAAATTGGATTTGAATGAGGAGTCCCAATTAGAATCCAATGTGATGTGACGTTTTGGTATATGGATCCAATGCGATGACCCATTGGATCCTTAGCAGTGAGTGGGGACAAGTAGGGAAATCCAATTGGATCCCTACCACGATTTTTGCACAGGAAAACGCGTTTAAACTGAAAACGAGTCTCCACTGTAACATACAGGGTCTGAATGGATAATCCTGCAACTGTCGATAGAATTGGCACGATATGCGTAGTACATTCTTTTTTACACACCGCAGGCTATCAAAGTCAGATGTTTTAATTTGGTTTGTACGAAAATTCTCCATAAGATCCTTTTTCATGAAGTTTCATTTAACTTTCATTTCATTTTTCATTTTTCATTTCATTTCACTTTTCATTTAAGGTTAAAAAAAGACTTTTCTAGATACAAGAAATAACCAAGAGTATCTTTTAAAAAACCGGGTCAAAAAAGTTATCATTTGTAGAAATGGCATGCGAAAAACCAAAGGCAGATTATTTTTGTTTCGAAAGCCGTGGGACTTTTACTAAACTGAAATTCCAGCATACAATAGGACATGATCAGACCTATCGGCAGTTGCAGGAGTCTCCATTCATAACAGGACACCCTATCTATATATATATATACAGAGTAAGGCACATAAAGTGTTACAGAGCAATAGCACTCAAACTATTGATCATACCCAAAAATGTTCCAAACAAGTTTCAGTGTTCAAGAAGGTCGTTATAATGGACGACCCTATTTTTTTTATCGCTGGAGGCGCTGAAGGTACGGCAACGTCAACTCCACTTTTTTAAATGGAATGGTACATTTTTTTTCAACCATCTTGTGGCGCACCTCGAGCCGCATAAAAAACATTAGGCGGTCAAAGTCGTTCAAGGTCATTCAAGGTCACCAATTAAAATGAAATACAAATCTAAATATCTCCGATCACTACCAAATATTTGGTAGTGATCCGAGATATCTAGATTTGGATCATCGATACTGACCTTGAATGACCTTGAACGACTTTGACCCCCTGATGTTTTTAATGCGGCTTGGGGTGTTCCACAAGATGATTGAAAAAACAATGTACCATTCCATTTAAAAGAGTGGAGTTGACCTTGACATAGCTTCAGCGCCTCCACCGTTAAAAAAAATTGGGTGGTCCAGTATGACGGCCTTCTCGAACACTGAAACTTTTGTCTGAAACATTTTTGGATATGATTAATAGTTTGAGTGCTGTTGCTCTGTAACACTATATGTGCCTCACGCTGTATATATATACCAAAATGAATAAACAAAAAAATCACTTGCAAAAACAAACATGATTGACTCCACTTGCGAATATCCAAAACTCGAGCTCACTCGAAATTTCAAACAAGTGATTGCGTATAAAACGTATGAACAAACATACCCCGACTACTTAGTGAAGTATCCAGGCAACTTCAATAGCTGAAGAATCAAATCTTTATTCGTAATGTAAAATAATTTGAAAAAATTCTCTCGATCTCAGTCTGAACTGTAGGTAATTGCACGGCGCAATTTTTTCGGATCCTTGTGCATTTTGTTGTCTTCCACCGAGTTTCGAAAACTGTAATCCGAAGGGGGTACGTTACATAGAACAAAGACGCACACAGAGATGACAAAATTGGGTACGACACGTCTAAACGAGCGGGGCGTAATTTCGTGCTGATCAAATGTGATTCAGCCTCGTTGACTCTGAGAATTTTCGATAAAATTCGATAATTGAGAGAAACTGGATACGAAAGAGCTTTTTTGGTCTTTTCCTCTCTCTTGCTCTTTCGATAACAACAGTTAAACAATCGTTACCACAAATGTACAATTAAACATCATTAAATTACGTTTACATGTTCCCAACATTTCCACGTGTCGTTCGCAGCTCGACTCAGTCTCCCTGGAACGACCTCGGAGCACGATATCAAATCACACCTACGCGTGTGCGTGTGTTTTATGTTGTGTGCGCGTTTATGTATACGGGTATATGAAAAAATACATTAATTATCCTTGGGCGAAGCAACGCCGGAGTAGACTCGATCGCAAATTTATGGTCGCTGAGCCTCGAGACAATCTTTTCTTCTCCTTTTTTGTTCACCCGTCGGCATCCAAGATTCGATTGCTTTTTTTTTCCGTCGCGGCGAATTTTACAGGAGCACGCAGGCAGTGCCGTGTATGACTTCGGCTATGAACATCGGCGAACCAGCGCCAAGACCACCGTCCGTCTTTCCCTGCTCGTCCTTGTCGTACTCGCAGTCGAAGTAATGACTCTGCGAACGTATGGGCACACCATTCCATCAGCCTCCCTTTGGTTCTCGACCGGGAAATGTTAGTCCAGTAAAAGAGACGAAAACCCAGCACTTTTTAGCGTAGAATATGCACACTGTAAAAAAACCCAATAAAATGTTGCCTCTCAACTCGCTCCAAGCCAAAGAAATATGGGTTGACAACTTAAAAATCGTCGTATCTCGATAATTGATAGCCCGATAAAAAAAAATGTCAAACAAAAGTTGTTTGGAATAATAAACTTCGTATACAAGTATCTGACGTCTAACCCCCTATCTTTGAAAATAGCGGCACAAAAACGATTCGAAAATTGGGGGTTGATGCGTGTGCGAGCAAAGTACCATGTCGTTTTTGTGCCGCTATTTTCAAAGATAGAGGATTGGACGTTAGATAACTTTATACGTATTTTATCATTCCAAACAACTTTTGTTTGAAACATTTTTTCATCGGGCTATTAATTATCGAGATACGGCGATTTTTAAGTTTTCAACCCCTATTTCTCGGGGTTGGAGTGAGTTGAGGGGCAACATTTTATTGGGGTTACTTTCAGTAGCAACCGTCTACCTACGGTCAAAAATTCATATTTTACACTAAAAAGTGTTGAGTTTTCGTCTCTTTTAGTGGACTGCATCCGACCACCTAGCTACTTGAATTCGCCGGTATGGATTTGTTTGGGTTTATGTATGCACACATGGGAGAAGATGATTTTGATGACAGTGGACTTTGAGAACCTCGCGGTAGCCAATTGCCACGTGCTCAATGTTGTCCAAACTCCAATATCCTCAAACATCTTCAGATAAAAGGAAGATCTGTGCCGAAATGAACGGTTCGTTTTGGGGAGACTACCTGTCTAGAGTCCGGAGAAAGAGGAAATTTCAAGAATTTTTTATGGATACCCAAGTAGTGGAAGGACAACTCTGTTTGGTGGCGTTTTTTGTACACGTCTTCGAGTATCTTTACGAATTTTTTCACAAGATTTTGTCGCGAAATGCCGGCGCTGAAGCTGGATGAAGCGAGTCACCTTTGTCTGATGGTGTTCTGGGGCCGACAACGTTACATCGAAAATTCTTCCCCGACGGACCCAAAACTTTTTTTGCAACCTTATAGCATTTTGCATTGGAGTACGAAAAATATTTTCGATATTTCGAAAACTTTTTCGGAAAATAAATATTTTTGCCGATTTTTTTGTCGCTAACATTTTCTTTTTTCCAGCATGCACGACTTTATCAAAAATCGATACTTTTCGATTCGCCTATGTACTTCGAAGGAAAATCTTGTCTAAAAATCGAATGATTTTGAATTTTCGTTTTAGGTGAAGAATTAAAGAACGCTCGCCGGCCGCACAATCAAACAAAGGTGACTCACTTCATCCAGCTTCAGCGTCGCCATTTCGTTACAAAATCTTGTGAACAAAATTTCGAGAGATACTCGATAATATGTAGAACAAACGCCACCAAATGGATTTTTCATTCTATCAACAGGATACCCACAAAAAATTGTCGAAATTCACCCCTCTTTTCATGCTCTAGCCTGGTAGTCTCTCTTAAAAGGATGCCTGAAAATTGGCCATGCTAGCAGCCAACATTGCATAGATATGGCGGCTGCAAAATATATTTTCCTCATATATACAGGATGTCCTATCCTGCAACTATGGATAGGTCAGATCATGTCCTACTATATGCTACAATTTCACTTTAGTAAAAGTCCCACGGTTCTCGCGATAAAAATCATCTGCTTTTGGTTTTTGCATGCCTTTTCTCTAATTGATGATTTTTTTGTCCCCGTTTTTAAAAAATATTCTTGGTTATTCGTTTTATCTAGACAAGTTTTCTGTTTAACCTTAAATGTTAAGGACACTTTATGGAAAAGGATCTTATGCAGAATTTTCATACAAACCAATTCGAACATCTGGCTTTGATCACCTGCAGTGTAAAAAAATGTACTACGCATATCGTGCCAATTACTGTAAAAAGTTGCCCGGTGATTGTCGATTCATATCATTTGTAAAAATGGCATGCGAAAAACCTAAAGTAGATGATTTTTTTCAGAAAATAACATAAAGCCCACCATTTTGAAAACCGTGGGACTTTTACAAAACTGAAATTCCAGCATATAATAGAACATGATCTGAGCTATCGAGAATTGCAGGATCATCCCTTCACAACAGGCCACCCTGTATAAATATCTACAGGGTATCCCAGAGGCGAATGCGTTCCCCGAAACTGGAGGTTGGGGGTGAAATTCTGAGTCGATTGATATAAGCATGTGCGGGTCTTCGATCAACCCCTCAATTACTATTAATTTTTAAAGGCGGGCGCACCTGATTGGTCTGCCTTCAAAAATTAATAATAATTCGGGGTTTGATCTGAGACCCACACATGCTTATATCAATCCACTCAGAATTTCACCCTCGACCTCCCATCTCAGGGAATGCATTCAGTTCTGGGACACCCTGTACATATTCTCCCTCCATAATTAACCTCACCTGACAGTCGAAGCACCTGCACTGATCGCTCATCTTGCAAGTAATGCCCCATTCCTTTGCTACAGCTCTATAAAGCTCCTTGCTCGACTTGTGAATTATTTCCGGTCCCCTGACTGGCGTTCGTCCGCCGCCACCTCCGGGACCTCCACCGCCGGAACTTCTCTGTATCTCGACCGTCTTGTTTCGCCGCTGATCATTCCTCTCTTCGGACGTATTTTCCTGACATTGATTTCTGCTCCCAGTCTCCGTAGAGTTCTCGTCAGTTTCCTCCTCGACCTCTTCCACGTCCGGGTTTGTCGTTGAACGTTTCAACCGTGTCTGTTAAGCATAAACCAAATTACAACAATATCAACTTTATCACGGAAAACGTTGTATTATCGAAGGAAATTGTTTATTCCAATTGCTTCAAAGCCGCTGCTTTTAAGTGTTACGACAGTATCAACAACGATAGTCATTGTAATGATTATTATTGCAGCAGCAGTGGTAAAAATAAGAACAATAATGATAGCAATACAAATTTCATGAACTGCAACAACGATAGTTGTAACCATGGCAACTATTAACATGAATCACAGTGAACAATAATAATATCAATACCAAATTATCGTAATAAAGGTGATGTTGAAAATAATAAATAATAGTAAGAGTAAATAAGTAATCATAAATGAATGAATTATAATAACAATAACAGTAATCAATTAAACAACTGCTACAATAATAATAATAATAATAGTGACAATGTCAATGAGAAATGATAATATTAATTATAATAAAACTTATCATAGGGGCAGCAATAATAATACCGATAATCGTTGAAATAGTAGTGATTTTTAATAATACAAATAAAAGTGCATGATAATATTTAAAAAATATTAACAATAGCCATTAATCTTATCGATACGCCCAATAGTTAAGAATGGTAAAAATAATAGTAAATCATAACAATAAAAATAATTAATAGTCATAATAACAATAAAATTGACGAAGAATAATAACAATAACAGAGGACAATAATAATGACGATGACAAATGGAAATAATAATAATAATAATAATAATAATAATACTTATCATAGCAACATCAACAATAATACTAATAATCGTTATTTTTAATAATACAAATAAAATTGAATGGTAATATTAAAAAATGTTAATAATAGCTATTATCATTAACTATAAGCATAATAGTTAATAATAGTAAGAATAATAATAAATCATAAAAATCAAAATAATTGACAGTCATAATAACAATAAAATTAACCATATTAATTATTATTATTAATAATAAATAGTAATAATAATATGACAATGTACTTGTCTTTAGTGGCTGCATGAGACCAACACAAGAGTTACAAAATTTGAAATTCTCGTCTTTTTTGAAAATTTTACTTGATAGTACTCGCTTTTATACAGTAGTACCATGTAAAGAATTAAAAAGTGATCCGGACGTTTAATTTTGAATAAGGAAACGAAAGCTCGTGGATCAACGACAAATAGAAGTGTGATTACGAGCTGCAGCCACTCGAACTCGTTCGTTCACAAACAAATCTCGTCCGCGTACGCATTCACGAGGACTTGTATTGTCCAGGAACAATTGGCCCGTTTACCATTATATAAATTCCGGATATTGATGAAAGCTATTTAAATTTTGCATCGTGAATGACCACACCTGGTGCGACCACCCCCATATTTTCCGGCAGGACAATCGCCGGGCACAATGGGCTTGGCAGGCCGCGTAACCGTCGTTCCCGATATGACAAAACGCAATTATACGTAACGGGTCTGTTGTCATTAAATCGAAGCTTGCCATTGTATGGCTCGCAAACGTTCAGAGGGGCATTCAGAATTCGCGGCAAACGCGAGGTCGGGCAGAGCACGGATCGGTGGGCCGAGTACTCAGCAGCCTCCCCCTCTAACAATTTTTTTTAGAAGTTATGTATTTTATTTGAATTTTATAAATGTAGTCACTTTTTACATAAACGATTTATGATATTTTAATTCTGTGTACTTATTAATTTATTAAAAAAAAATTATTTATTTCTTATGCAAATTATTAATATTATTCAAATTTTAGACACTATTTCATTTATTTTTCACATACTTTATTTAGTTTATTTAAATTTTATAAATATATTGATTTATTTTTTATATGAACTCTTTATATTATATCTAAATTTTGTAAATTTAATCATTTTGTTTTTGATCGGTAGGCCGAGTACTCGGCAGCCTTTCCCCCTAACAATTTTTTTTTATAAATTATGTATTTTATTGGAATTTTATAGATTTAGTTACCTTTTATACAAATTATTTATGTTATTTAAATTTTATACACTGTTTAATTTATTTCTTACGGAATTTATGTAGCTTATTTACATTTTCTACATTTATTCATTTTATTTTTTCTCTCACATTCCCATTTCGCATCACAATTAATTAATTAATTCATTAACTAAGTGAACAATTATACATAGTATATAAAACTTTTTTATATCGTTTTCCATCTTCTTTTGGTCGAGAAAATAACACGGAGAGAAAGAGGGAGAGAGAGAGAGAGAGAGAGAGAGAGAGAGAGAGAGAGAGAGAGAGAGAGAGAGAGAAAGGGAGATATGCACAATAAAAAAGAGGTTTTTGCTTATCCGCCGCGAAGAATGAGGAATTAAGAATAAATTATTCGGAGGAGGAAATCAAATGTTCATGCGAATCGTACGAATAGGTCGATTTTTTTGAAGATGATGTTTGTTTGGGTTTGCTCGTCCACTGGTGGCGGTGAATTACGACGATCCGCAATTTTCTAGCACAATTATCCCATCGCAGTAACAATGGAAATGAATTGCTTGGTGAATTAAAATCCGTCGGATAATGGAATTATTTAATCGAAAATTATGCATACGAGTTATTTTTGTTTTCGAATTCGAACTTTGATAACTTGATTTCTACTTTCGTACTTGGGATAAAGTTCCGAAAACAACATACCTCCGATTAATTTGGAATTTCGTGTACCCATGTATTTCTACTCGCTGATCACAAATATGATCGTGAAAATACCCGCAAATTAGATTTCCAGGGTCAAAATTCACAAGTAGATTTTTTTTTAAGTTTTTCTATTTTATTGCAATAAATGTTGATCTTAGAGAAAAATGCATTCCACGAAAGTTGTAGCCTATTAAAAGATTGATCTTTTATGTTCTATACAAGTTTTGGGAATATATAAAAAATACATAAAAAAATGGGACAATACTTCAAAAAGTACATTTTCCCAAACTCCATTAGTTTCGATATTATCTAGTTTGCTTGGGTTTGTTTGCTGGTTGTGTTGTGGGTTTGGGTTTGTTTGTTGTCTTGTTGATTGTTTGGTACTAACGCGCTTTACCGCGTGGCGGTTGTAGTTTGACCTTCAACAGAATATACGTACCTAAACAATAAACAACACACAACACGAAACACAAAAAACAAACACAACATACAAACCCAAACAACAAACAAACTCAAGCAAATCCAAACAAACACAATCCTTCTCGCGGTGCGTAAGTAGATAACATCGAAGCTAATGGAGTTTAGCAAAATGTACTTATTGGAGCATGACCCCATTTTTCTCGAAACAGAATGGTTTTAAACAACAACTGCATAGAACATAAAATATCAATCTTTTAAAAGGCTACAACTTTTGTGGGAAATATTTTTCTCTAGGATCGACATTTATTAAAATAAAGTAGAACAACTTACAAGAAATCAGTTTTCGTGAGTTTTGACCTTGAAAATCAAATTTTCGGGTATTTGCACTATCACATTTGTAATCAGCGAGTCAAAATACACGGGTACACGAAACTCCAAATTAATCGGAGGTATGTCCTTTTCGGAACTACACTACTTGTTACTCACTTCTTCGAGTACGTGCTGATAAGAGGGTGGCGGCGAGTCCGGAAAGCCAGCAGCGGCATCAGTGCCGGGAGTTTCCGGTTGGCTGTTGCAACTAGCCATGGTCTGTATATTGCTGTAATTTGGCTGCTGTTGCTGGCCGGGTTCGTCGCACTCGACGCTATTGCTGCGACTTCCCTTGCTCCCGTTGCTCCGGGACTTTGACATTTTCGAAAATCTCAGCTTGAACGGAGCCATCGCCTCTCGCAGAGTTCGGCTCCCGCCCCCGACCGGTGAAGCTTTCGTAAATATTTATCGCGTTTCTTGGAATGAATATCTGGAAGCAAAGTTGACGTTGTCGTTGAGGGCTTTTGGTCTCATGGACGTGAACAAAAATAATGCAAATAAATTAATGGGCTTGGAGTTTGCATCGTTGAAACGCCTCGTATTTTTATTTATTTTTTGTTATTTTCTTATTTTCATTATCATCCAAAATCGTGTTTTGCAAATTTGTTGTAGATGGCTAAATAAGAATCCTAAAACGTGTTTGCGTGAGTTTGGGAGCTCATGTCTATCGAACGAAATTTGGGAACTTAAGAAAAATCATTTTCGTTACATTGAACCAATTTGATTGAACCAATACATTATAAGGATAATGGATTATAATGTAATATTGATTTGTTTTGTAGTGTATTGTTTGGTTATAATTATTATGGATAAATTTTATTATATGTGACGGGCCGAATCTATAATGTTTCTACTAAATATTTGCCTCAATAAGCCTACTTTGTTAATGATATAGAATATAAGTGATCATAACGTAAACATGATCAATAAACGCAAAATAAAAAAAAATTGAAACGTATCCAAAATTTATTCCACTAGTGTATATATATAGAATATATAAATAAACATATAAAAAATATAAACATATAAAACATATAAAACATATAAAAAAAATATAAACATATAAAATATATACACGTATGCTCACATTTGTAATATGAAACTTATGTTTAAATAATATATCCGTAATAGTTTCAATTATACAAAATTATATTACTTAATACGACACAAAACAATATAATTTAATAGAATCCAATATTGTGTTGAATAATAATTATTTTTTTTATCTCGATTATTATGTGTGTGTGTGTGGGGGGGGGGGGGGGGTGTATAAATATATACTAGTGAAATTAAGGGATCATCACAGTGTAAAATTATCAAAAAAAATTGATTTTTTTGCATTATCCGATAGTATAGACGATTATAAACATGCTGTTCAATTTTTGGGGCGAAATTCGAATTTTTTCGGTTGCTACAACCTTTCGCAGAAAAGGGTATTCGACCAGCTCCGTGAGACCTGGCGTGGATGGATGCGTTTTTCTCGATATGTCGTTTTTCACAACGGTGTACACTCTCAAAGGAAGAGTTTTCAAGCTATCCGTCTCAAATTTTGACACAACATTCTTCACGCCATTCTTTATCTTGCTATGGAAGCTTTTTTTCAAATCTTCATATTTTTTAACGATAAACTGTCGAAAAAATAGGCTAAATACAATACTTTTTTTTCAAACAACCTCCATTTTGGCGATTTTGGTTAAAATACCTCCGTAACAAGATAGCGGCTTTCATACTGATTGATAATCTTTTTACAAATTTTGTTTCAGATAATATTTACGCCCACAACCGTGTACACCGTGAGGTCTCCTTTTATTTTCGAAGATATTTTCAACCGTTAAAAAATATGTAAAAGAAAATAAAAATAATTGTTTGAATATTTATTTTCTGTTCTTTATGAGTGCTTTGATGTAACATTAAAAAATGAGCCTGATTAGCGTATTTTAAGCATCGAAAAAAAAAATCGCTAATATCAGCTATTTTTCGAGCCGTTATACTGTGATGATCTCTTAAACCTGGGCCCTTCTTAATAAAAATAAAACTGGCATGTACAAACAAATATAAGTAATTGTTACGTTACAATCACTTATATTTTGTTTTTTTAAGAAAGATTAACTAGAAACATTATAGATTCGAATAAAAACATCACAGTATCATTTCGGTGTAGGAGATTATACATTTTCGGTGAAAATAAAAGGTGTCTCAAAATGACCTGACATTTTAAGGGGCCAGGCCACTTTGAAAATTTCAAAAAATCAAAAGCCAGGAAGACTTGAAGAAATCGACGATGATGAGTACATTGCCGAAACAACGTTTTGAAAATCTAGCTCCATCGTATATCTAAAACTAATAAACCGATTCTCTTGAAATATGAACCAAATTTTTTTCTAATTTTTACTTTTTTTTTTTGCAAAAACTGCGAAAAAACGCGTTTTTTTTACTTTTTTTCGTTTTTCATCTGCCATTTTTTTATTTTTTGATAAAACTTTATATCCGTGTGTGTTTTTTTGTAGCTGGCGTCATACTGAATCTAATGAACTTTGATTTTTTTGTTTCAGACAAGCCGTTGCCGAGTTGTGATGGAGCTAACTAGCCCACCTATTTTTGAGGCGTTACGTTAAACTATAGTTTTCGTACTTAAAAATGAATAAAAATGAATTAATTTTTTTTAAATGTATTTCAAGACTATTTATCAAGCCCAACAACTTTTATATTTATATCTTTTATAAATCCTCAAAAAAAAATCGTGAAAATAGCCTTTTTTACGTGGCCCCAAAGTTGACTGGCTCCTTAAATTCCGCGCCATTTTTCTTGTGGCGAAGATAGAGTAGCAATCTTTGACAACTGGCATAAGGAAGTATTGAGGTTTAGTCATCGAGAATTACATGATCGAGCAACGCGTAGAAATTGTTATTCGCTGCATTGTTGCTGCATAGTTATTGCAGACGAAGTTTCATGGTCTCATCTCGCGCCGCGGCGATGTGAATTGGCCACCAAGATCGTGCGATTCAACACCATTGGACGTCTTTCTTTGGGCTTTTCTGAAAGGAAAACTGCATGCCAATGATCCACAGATCATTCGGGAGCTCAAGGAAGCAATTGGAAGCACCATTGATGAAATTAGTCCGCAATCATGCCAAAATGTTATTGAAAATTTCGTCAAAAGAGTGAACCGAGTGTAGAAATTCACTGGGCATAAACTACTTTGACCCTAGCCGCTGTCTAGATTGACCTAGATAGCATAACTCGCGAGGCGCTAGGTTGTGGCTGGCAAGTTTTTGCTAGCTAGTTTTGGGTACCTCGCCGCTAGATGACGGTAAAGTAGTTTTCCTCGTACGTTTTCTCGCAGTGTTGCTTACTTAGCCGCTAGATGGAGAAACAGATTTTTTCTCGATACATCGACTCGCCGGTCTGAGTGTATGGCACGGTGGATTATAACCTTCTTTCTTCGTGTGACAGTTTTAGCAGATGGAGAAAAATTATTCCTCAAGTAATATTTATTAAAAATTATGGACGAAGAGCGGGAGAAAAAATCCAGTCGAGATAGAGTCCGTAAATACCGAGCTATAAAAGCCGATATAAACGATGCGATCGCAAGACGTTTGCAAAATCAAGAACGCAATGGTAAGTGCAATTTTGGATAAAAATTAACATTCATTTGCAAAAAAAAATTAATACTCCAACTAGTTTTAGAAAGATACAAACATCGACATTCAATGATGCAATTATATCGACATATTATGCATAGATTGTTTTTAAAAAATTTGCTAACCAAAATTAAGATGATTTTTTTTATGCGTTACCATTTGTCGATGTGCAGAGTAATTTAATTTGAATAATATTATAAATTATAATTATATTTAGTCAATAATTATTGACTAAAATAAATTTTTCATTTTCGAAACCTAAAAAAACTTTTCATTGAAAAAAAATTAAGCGAAAGCCTTCGAGATACATTTTCTTTCATTTACTTTGTCTTGCTTTGAGGAGCCGAAAATGTTTAATTAAAAAACGCCTTAGTTGAGAGCTATTCTAATGCTTCTTATCTACATTCTTTTATAGCTAATACGTGTAGGCCAGAGCCTCAGAATATTCGTGAAGCTGAAGATGAAGAAAGGCCACCGGAGATAATTCTGCAAAATGAAAAAGTTCAAAGTGAAATTGATCGACGCAGCGACGAACAATCATCGTCATCCCCAGAGAACGAGGAATATGCGCCAGCTGGAGAGCTCGAGGATGAAAGCACTACAAACGAATCCGAAGCGTCAACGATATCAGAGCCGCAAGGCAATGTTATCGGACCAAATGAGGATGAAGACGAAGAAAATGACGAAGTAATGGAGATTCGTCGTTGGGCCATTTCGAGGAATATACGACAGAACGCGTTGGACGATATCTTACTGATTTTACGAAGAAGATTGCTACCACAGTTGCCGAAATCAGCAAAAACGTTATTGCAAACTGGAGCCGCTACATATAAAATCCAACCAATGGAAGCGGCTAATGACAGTATGGGAGAATTTGTGTATTTCGGCATTGCAAAAGGTCTCGAAGCGTGTGTTCTCGAAGGTTTACATGCCAACAACGGAATTTCTCTCCAAGTAAATGTTGACGGAGTAAAATTATTTAATTCGGGCACAAAACAATTTTGGCCTATACTGTGCAAAGTATTATATAGTCCTGACATTTATCAGCCGTTTATCGTCGCACTTTACTCCGGCGATGCAAAGCCTCTGAACCCTGAAAAGTTTTTGCATGATTTCGTTCAAGAGGTTAACCACTTATTAGCTGAAGGAATCATTGTAAATGGGCGACAACTTGAAATAACGATTCATTCCTTCATCTGTGACACACCCGCACGAGCGTTTTTAAAAGGTACGATAGGACATGGAGGATATTATGCTTGCGAGAGATGTGAGGTTAAAGGAGAGCGCTCTCACCAGCGAACGGTGTACGCTGACGTGGACGCCAGAGAACGAGACGATTTGTCTTTTCGATTGAAAACGCAACCACACCACCATAAGCGCGATTCGCCCCTACTCGCTGTTGAACCTCGCATAAACATGGTTCACCAATTTTTGTTAGATTACATGCACCTATGTTGTGAGGGCGTAATGAAAAAATTGATGGAATATTGGGTTGGTGGCAAACAACAAAAGTTTATGCGCCGGCGGTATAAGCTGCGAAGTCGACAACAGCAAGAGATTTCGCATTTACTGATGCAGCTACGTCGATGTATGCCACTGGAATTCCAACGCAAGCCCAGAATTTTACGTTTTATTGCTGACTGGAAAGCGGTCGAGTTTCGATTCTTTCTTTTATATTGTGGGCCGATCGTTTTAAAAGGAATCCTCGATCCTGAGCTCTACAGACACTTTTTATTATTTCACGTAGCGTGTCGCATGTTGTGCTGCAATGAATTTGCTTTCACGTACAACGCACTCGCCAAAGTGTATCTGAGATGTTTTGTCCAAGTGATGACAGCTATTTATGGATACCAGTCTCAAATTATGAACGTACACAACCTTATCCATTTGGCGGATGATGTACGAAATACGAACTGCACGCTAAACGCTATCTCTGCTTTTCCTTTCGAAAGCCTGCGTGGGCGAATTAAGATACTCATTCGAAATGCAAACCGCCCAATGGTACAAGTGTGCCGGCGCTTGTACGAACTTGCAGGAGTTGCTACAAAACCAAGGATCCCATCGAGTATTAACATTTTGAAATCAAAAACCAACCACAATGACGATCAACTCGAAATACAAAGGATCAGATACAAGGACTTTACTTTGACAACGACGTTTCCAAATAATTTGGTCCTTCTTGATTCTGGTGTAATATTGAAGATTACGAAAATGCATTGTTCACAGATAGATCAACAAAACATCCTTATCAGTGGGAATCAATGGAACCCGAAACGCTCAATTTTCCAACACCCAACGAAATCAGAGGACTTAAAAATGTACCAACTTGTCGGTCAACCTCTTAGGCGAGTCGTAGAATGCAGTATAGCGAGAGTGGAGCGAAAAATGGTCCAGCTCGAAATAAAGCCGAATTTCGGTCGTAGACGGGCAAAGATTTTTGCAATTCCTTTTTTGCATTAATCTAAAAAGGAAAAACGACAACAAATACCAATGTACATCGTGTATGATAGTGTAACACCTACAATATACAGAAGAAGTCTTAAGTTTTACTACCACGTGCTCTCTCTAATTATAATTTTTGACTTGACGACATGATTTTTTAAATAATACTCCTTCTTATGTAGAATTTTTTCTAAATTTCAATCAATTTGCAAACAATTAAGTATTTTGAACATGTTTTTTTGTAAAATAATCCTGCACATACGGTATAGATATATCGTATCAAAAAGTTCATCAAAATACCATAGCTATACAAATTTGAAAAGAGCAATTTCAACGAAAAAAAACTACTAACAAATTTCGATATTGTGTAAATATTGTGAAAATATTTTTAATATTGTGTATTAAAAATATTTTCAAGATAACTAAATTGAAAAAAATCGACATGACGAGCATTGAAAATTTTCCGTAGCAAAAACATAAAACAACTCATTGCTAATTTGCTAATTAGATTTGTTATCATCTCTCTCGAATTATGGATGGAAAAATATTTTTTGTTCCAGGTGCTATTTCTCCCTGTTTTTTTAGTATGTGATAAAAAGAAAAAAAAACACAAGGACTTTTTTCTGCTCATCTATTCATATCGGGTTATATGCGATAAACAATAATATTCATTAATTACCGTGCACCGAAGAAACTCTTTTTTGAAAAATATAAGAAGACTACGACAACGCCATCTAGCGTACATCAGAGAAGCTCGTCGAACGTTAGAAATATGGCGCCGTTTCGTGGCAAGCCACGTTATCAGTGCAGAGTGAAATCGAGTGTCAATAGCTCGATCTATAATTGAGAGAAATTCAATGAAAAA
Organism: Ophion slaviceki; assembly: GCA_944452715.1. Lineage (NCBI taxonomy): Eukaryota > Metazoa > Arthropoda > Insecta > Hymenoptera > Ichneumonidae > Ophion > Ophion slaviceki. The sequence continues at coordinate 38,536,070 of OX101790.1, forward strand.
ACGTAAGTACATTTAAACAAATATTTCAATTAATCGAAACGTATACATCCAAGAGAATTTTTCAATATATTTTCCCTCAAACAAACTCACTGTACAAGTTCGAACTGCAGGTGTATATATTGAGGTTATGTAAGAGAAAATTTCCGTCTTGGAATATCATGAAGTAATGCATGACATAATTTTTTCTCGACTGTTCTCTATACTTGCTACCATGTAAGATAGCACGGAACATGTTTATAATTTTGAATTGTTGTACTCAACAATTTTTTGTTTTAAAAAAATTGACAAAATTTGTGTTTTGCCTACATTTATCGTTTTTTTTATCCAAAAGATGGATACAGTGAATACCTACCAACTCGTAGAGTTTGACGAAGACGTCATCTCAGGAAAAAAATCGATCGACTGCGTGCCAACATCTTGGATCGAATTCGATCCAGTGCTTGGCAAATGTTTGACCAAATTTATGCCACCGCCATACACCAACAAACGAATAAAAATACTAAAAGTGATGGCTCTGGAACAGTCGGATGCACCGAGTGATTGGAAGAAGTATCCCATCAACATTCGTGGAGCTGCTGGTAAATTTAAGTTTTCAATTCTTATGAATTAATGATGTTATAGGTATCCTTGGTGTTGAGACGCTGCGCCACGTCTCTTGATAAAGTAATATTAAGTATATAAAAAGGAATGTATGTAGAAAGGAAGACAAGATAAGTTGAAAGCAGGAAAAGAGATTTCTATGGCGCATGAAGATGCCAATTGAAATTGGTAGCTTTTTGCGTCCACGGCTCGGCTCGGCTAGAAAAAAAAATGCAGACGTGTATGCGTCTGTATATGTGTGTGTGTGTGCAAATTTCAATTTACAGCTTTTTTGCTTCTGAGAATCAACCCTAATTCACCCTTTACGTGCTATGAGTTCGGTTTATGAGTTATTTGTTATTATCAATTGTTTGTTATTATGTGCACATGTAGCAACGTACGAAGAAGCAATGCGGAGATTAAAACGATTGGCAGATCAAGAATACGCATATTCAACGGGGTGTGATGAACCGGAAAAAAGATCCCAGCTCACCACTAAAATTTTAGCTGCTGGAGCTCTCAAACGGAACGCACTTTCTGGTGTTCCATCGATTAAGAATTTCCCAATTCTAGCTTCACGAAATTCCATTGACGGTAATTTTTAAATCAAAATAATTTCTAATATATATGTCTATTCTATTTCTAATTCTTTTCTAAAATCTATATCTATTTCTAAAATCAAAAGTCAAGTTCTGTAGTTGGTTCCATCATGCCACGATTATAAAGAATGAAAAATTAAGGTAATTTGCTTTGAAAAAAAAAAAAAAAAAAAATGTTTGCTGATTTTCAAAATAATAGTTGTTCGATTTTCATTGTCATTTTGTAAAAGAGTTTAAATTTCTATTCATAAATTGGTATTTTTATTTGTAAATTTACAAATGTTTTATTTGTAAATTTGTAATTGTTTATTTGTAAATGTACAAACAAAAATGTAAATTTTTGTTTGTAAATTTGTAAATAGAGATCGTGATGTCGTCTTCCGAATCCGTCTCGTCCTCTTCGTCACCGGGACGTACTCAAAAAAGCCATTCAGAGAAACCAAAAAACAACCTGAGGTGAAGAAAAAAATGAATGTGCGAGAGCCTGCAAAATCAGAACATCCAGCGCCGGAGCAATCAAAAAAATCTATGGGAAATCTCTTGAACAACAATAGTTCATCACAAACTGATCGAAACAACAAAAATCTTGTTCAGGAAAGAAGCTCTCAAAAACAAGGCAACCTTGATGATAACGGTAAGATAACGATGGGTTTGATTGAATATCATAGAATAAAAAATTAACGTAATTTGTTTTGAAAAAAATTGTTCAAAATAATAGTTATTCGATTTTAAGCGTCATTTTTTTAACACCTGCCGTACAATGTTTGTGATACATATTAGTAAATGGCCAGGAAAATTATGTGTCACTCTTTAACTCTCATTCCGTTTAGTTCGAGCGAAGTTTCGATATGATTGTTTGTCCATGTAATTGTTAAAAAATATACATTCCATTTTATTTCTACTTTGTAATAAAAAAAAATAATCATTTTTAAATAATATTAAGGAGTTAGACTCCTTTGAAGCACGAAAAATCTAAGCGTTCTTTGGGAATTTTTTGCTCTACTAATAAAGCTGATTTTCAAAATAATAGTTGTTCGATTTTCATCGTCATTTTGTAAGAAAGTTTTAATTTTTATTTGTAAATTGGTATTTTTATTTGTATGCTTATTTGTAAATCTAATTTTTGTTTGTAAATTTGTAAATAGATATCGTGACGTCGTCTTCCGAAACCGTCTCGTCCTCCTCGTCACCGGGACGTGCTCAAATAAAGACATTCAGAGAAACCAAAAAACAACCTGAGGTGAAGAAAAAAATGAATGTGCGAGAGCTTGCAAAATCAGAACGTCCTGTGCCAGAGCGAACCAAAAAAATAATGGAACATCTTTCAAACAACAACATTTCTTCACAAACTGATCGAAACGATAAAAAGCTTGTTCAGGAAACAAGCTTTCAAAGACAAGGCAGCCTTGATGATTACGGTAAGTTAACGAAGTATGCGATGGGTTTGATTGAATATTATATATTGCGTAGTTGATTAAAATAATATATTAAATATATTAAAAATAAAATGTTATTAATTTCAGACATGCGGATACTTCTGAGAGAACTTAAAAACATCAAATATGAACAGCAACAAATGAAAATGGTGCTAGACGACATCCAGTCCAGCCTTCGGAACGTGACGGGAATTAATACCGGTCAGCCGATGGAAAGTTTCGAGAAAAAATATAATCTTCATACCCCATTCGCAGAGTACGAGTTATTCGTTGTCTTTGACAAACAATTACTCTCAAACGAACAATGCCGAACGGATTTTGTAAGTATATAAAAATTAAATTAAATTATTCGGGTTAGCGAGATTGGATTTAAAAAAAAGTATTGTGGTTTTTATTCCAGATAAAATCGATATGGTATCACTTTTACGACAAGCGATCTCTCACCAAAAACATTGCTGCGATTCTCAAGAAATACATGACTCGGGATCTCGCTCTGCAATTCAATGCTCAGCGAAAAAAAGATGGCAAATTTCTCTTTAAAGATGCCGCGTTTTCAACCTGTCTTTTCGGTAAGATATTTCATCAGTTAATTTTAAAACTTTAACGTACGATCAAATAAAATCCATATTTTTATAATTACAGATATGATCGAAAAAAAAGTGATGAACGGCGCAATACCCCGAGTTACCGAAAGTGAATATCTGTCGAACCTCGGAGTAGTTTTGACTAACGCCAAAGATTGGGGTATGGCGCGATCACGCACCGTAAAAAAAGCGCTGAACGATTAAAAAGGTATAATCCATAAAAAAAAGTAATCAACAAAACAATAAACAACGAAGTAATAATCAGTACAACAACAACAACAAAAAAATACAAACGCGATCGCTCACCATGAAAAAAGCGACAAATATTTAACAAAAAAAACTACTTTAAATGTGATATTATTGATTATAATAATTTCTAACCTACTTGTCTTACTTCTTACGTGTATTAATACTCGATATTTATAATATTTAATAAAATTTGTTATTTTTCCAAAGTGATCAGATTTCTTTTAATTTTCTATTCAACCCAAACCAGCGCACCCTATCCAGCGTCGAATTATAAAATAGCGTTCTTTCCAGCTAGCGTCTATCTAAGAGCTATCTAGCACTTAGCTAGAGCATCTGGCTAGCCGTTAGATTTCGAAGTGTTACATATAGAGCTAGCGGCGGGCTAGTTTCACTGCCAGCCGCTAGCAAGTAATGGGAAAAAATAGACCGCGGCTAGCTCTACGCGGGACCCATTTCTACACGGGAAATTTGCAAACAGTTTGCAAACAGCGACGAGGTGGCCATTTATCGGATATTGTGTTCCACACGTAACCTCCACGTTTGTACCTTACATTAAGGGGTTACCCCCACTTGCGATTTTGAAAAAATCGATTTTTTTTATTGCATTTTTTTGAAGTATAAGTATCCGGGCCCATACTTCTGTATGGGCCCGGAATAGATGACTCTATGTAAGTTTACAAAAAAAAAATATTTTCTTCGTGTAAACTGAAATTGAAACTTTAAACGCGTTTTTCTCAAAATGGCATTTTTGAAGTCGGTGACCAAGATTACTCGAACACTAATGAACCGATCTTCTTGAAATTTTGCAGGCTCATTTAATACATAAAAATATAGTATTTAATCGTTCGATTTTTTTTTTCGAAAAAAATGGCCGTTTTATAGCCAAAAAACGGCCGTTTTTTTTCGTTAAAATCGAACCATTAACTTTGACTGTCCGCCATTTGGTGAAAAATGAATATTTTTTAAAATCCTTCGATTAAAGACTAGTTTATACTTATATTTGACTAAATCCATCCGCATTTTTTTTCAGATGATCCACTTCACCGCAATGTTGGTCACCGCAAACCGTGTATATAAAAACATTATTTCATTGACGGCCATTTGCCACTAACCAATGTAATATTTTTCAATAAAAAAATTACTGAAAGTTCTTCAAGATGTGTTCTTTAAGATGGTATATTGATCGATTAAAAAAGTTTTGTAGTTTTCTTGAAAAAAAATCGTGAAAAAGGCCTTTTTTTGCGCTACAAGTGGGGGTAACGCCTTAAAATAAAAACATTCGCATTTTTCAGATAAATCATACGTTTTTATCAATAAATAAAAATGTCAGGTCATTTTGAGACACCCTGTATGAAAAAGCTAATTTCTATTAAAATTGTCGAGAATTAATTCCACTAGTGTATGGGTGTGTGTGTATCGAAGGATATACCAAGGTATATCGGACGAGCGAATCATCCATTCGCAGTAGTATCTCGTTTCACGACCGCTCCAGACCAGAGCAGAACTGACAGGTATATGCATATACAGTATATACATATATGCATCAGAAACAGCACGTTGTCCTGGAAACGCATGTATGCATCTGCACATTGACCTACTGACCGGATTTCCCGGCGCGTTTCTCTCTCTCTCTCTCTCTCTCTCTCTCTCTCTCTCTCTCTCTCTCTCGCGTCCCTCGACGGGGCTGTCGTACTAGTCCAGAGTGGGTGCACTTTTCTCTATATACATATATGTAGTTCGCAAATACGCTCGATTCTTCGGATATACGGACCTATCCCATCGTTTCGAGATATCCAACAATTTCGATTTCCTGCACAGCAACCGGGACAATATTATATATTTCATCTCTACACACATTAGGAAGTTCTGTGTAATCCTCTTTTCAGTTGTGTCAGCGAAATCCCTCGGACGTCGTATCGGTCTCCATATCGTTCGCTCTACCCTCCTACGCGTATTTAGCATACATGAGAAACGAAAGACCGGATAAAAATCGGAGAGTCCGCGAGATACGCTGTTCAACACAGGGAACAGGCAAACAACATTCTTTTTTCAAACGATATATCAAGAGTTTGCAATTTGTTTAACGGTTTATGCCTAGTTGTATCAGTAAAAAAGAGCTCATTTTTGGGATTTTTTAATGGAGAATTGTGGTGATAAATTTCTACAAACAATTAGGTATTTGAAAAAGTATGATCTGGAGAATACACTGTGAATTTTTTAGTGTAAAAATATTTAATTATTCGACTGCACACTTCCGCCACGAACCTCTGACTGCATGTGGGGTCGAACGGACCCCAGACGTTTTTCAGGTCCTCGTATTTCAGTGAATGTACATTTGTTTTGTAGAAACGTTTTTTTGCAGTCAATGATCCTCACTTTGTGGCCCAAAGCTATTTTTTTTTTAGGGAAAACCCAAATTAAGTGCCCAAACGTTTGTTCAAAGTGGGAGATGCGTTGCAAAATACGTACTCGCACAAAAAAGAAATGGGGTCAAAGGGAACTAGTGTGCAGTCGAAGGGTTAAAGGGGGTATTCCTCTCTGAAAAATAAAAAAAATCGTTTTTTTGCAGTGATGCAAAATGACGTGAACTTTCAAGAATAGTTTGAGACCAACCGGACCCTGAAATTAAAAAAATTGACGAAGTTACACCGATTTTAGTGATCAGTGTGCGTCGGGTTAAGGGGCTATACCAGTGTGACACTTAAAAAAAATCGTTTTTTTTGCCTTTTTCGACAGTTTATACTTTCAAGAATATCATTATCATTTATATCATTTAATCTTGCAAAAATCGATAGTTGAATTTTTAAACGTGTTTTTCTCGAAATGAGATTTTTCAAGTTTGCTGACATTGTAACGCAAAGAGCAATTATCCGATTGGCTTGAAATTTAAACTGAGTACTCTTGAATATATTTACTCTACAATAACGTAGGATATTTTTGATTCGATGAAAATTGACGATTTGGCATTGAAAAAAATGACCATTTTATAGGCAAGAAAACAGATTTTTTTTCATAACTACGCCATTTTGTTAGATTTTTATATTTTTCGAAAATCTTACGACATTGTACAGGAAATACTTTACAGTTTAATGACATATTTGCCTTTTTCGGTTTCAGCTACTAAATCGGCCAGAATCATGTCAGCAGTAGAGGAACTTTTTTTTGGCGCCTCCGAAGACAGCGCATAAGTCGCTTGGATCTCAATATTTTTCTATGAAAAAATTATGCAATATAGGTCGAATATAGTCAAATATATTCTTAATTTTCCCAATCATTTAATTGAGTACTTTTCTTCCAAAAAATTCCCGAAAATCACCCAAATTTTTAGCGTTCACACTGGTATAGTCCCTTAAGGATGCCCGCAGATCGCATAGATAAAGTGTGCAACACGATCTCGATGATGAGGAAGGCCACTTATATGGTGCCGGAATCGCTGACTAGCGGTAAGACGACAATATTTCACAAGATCGTGTAAATTATGTACAATAACTTTGAACGCGAATGAAAAAATCAAAAACATTTCGTTAGTATACTAGTTTATCCTATGATTAATCCAAGAAATTTCCGAAATATTAAATTAAAAAAAATGGCGCATGTTCAAATTGACATTCTTGATTTTGGCGAAAAAGTGGGCATTTTTCGTTCATCAAAGCGAATATATACATCGGAAAAAAAATCTTTCGATGAAATTTATTATAATTTTATTTACCATTACTATATTTTATCGACTCTTTATTTACTATTACTATTTTATAAATTTACTACATTTTTACATTCAGAAAAAACCTTAAAATTTCAGAAAGATCGATGCAGTAGTTTCTGAGATATTTTGCTCACCGACATTGAAAATATACTTTCGAGAAAAAAGCGTTCAAACTTTCCAACGACATTCCGAGCGTTCCGACGAATGTCAACATAACAGCCTATAAATCTGTCAATTTTGATTCGATCACGTTGAAATGTTCAGGGACTATTTAAAAGATGACACTGTGTCAAGATATGTCGGTTTTAAAAACAGTTATTTTTCGACTTTTACAACTATGCATAACCCCTTAACGAAGTACAGTAAAAACGTCAAACGTGTTTGGACAGAGGAAAAATGGGGTAGTTCAGTACTGCCGTTGCTCGTAGAATCTAATCGAACAAATTCGCACTGTTAATTGGAGTCCCGACATTTTTAGGAGGACAACCAATTCGTTACATATTACGAGGAAAATTTTCGCTCTCGTGATAGAGCAGCAAAAAATGGTTTAATTTTGAAATTCAAAAAGCAATATGTACCTATATCTATATAGTTGGGTGTAGGTAGACTTGCCTATTAATTTAACCGAAATAAAAATGATATAGTATATTAATTTCGGGTCCACATCTGCTCTGGTAATTTTGCCAAAGTAACGAGAGACGGAGAGAGGAAGAGAGTCGCTCGGATCGATACCGATGTCCCCGATATTTCAATCAAATGTATTTAACTCAAATAAAAGTATGTATTGCCGCATAGGAACGAGCTGGGCGCAGCTAGAACATGATTTAATTAACGAAGGATATTACTGGGTTGGAGCATCCAAGATCATGCCAATAGTGATCGACTATACATAAAACAAAATTGTCCAGTGTAGGTAGCCGAAGTATAAATGTGGAACTTTCCTCATGAGTTATCATCGTTCCGGTAATATATTTAGCTTTGATTAAAAACATCGAATCGCTTTATATGCTGGTTTTTCATTAAATTAAAAATAAATGGCATGTCAGATTTTTCGTAAACAATTCAATTAAAATTTTCACGATTTTACACACATTTGCGAAAAAATATTGATTCAGTGCTATTGAGTTGGAGTACCTTGAATTATATGGTGTTATGGTGGTTATCATAAAATAAATTGGCTCGTCGAATTATTTATTCATCAATGACTTTTAATCCGGCTATTTTTTTACCTCCCTTGTTTTGAGTGGGTAAACAATTTTATCGCCGAAATAAAATTTTCCCGCAGAAAATAAATTCAATGACAAAAAATAAAATTTGATGGCAAAAAAATACATTTTATGGGAAAAAAATACATTTTATGGGAAAAAATTAAATTTTATGGCAAAAGAATTAATTTATGGCAAAAAATTAAATTTTATGACAAAAATTTACCTTTACGGTAAAAACTCAATTTTTTTGCGAAAAATAAAATTTTATTGCTGCGATGAAAATTTATTGCGAAAAATTAAATTTCATTTAAAAAATCAAAGTTTATGGCAAATAAATCAAATTTTATGTGAAAAAATTACATCAATGGAAAAAAATTCAATTTTACGACAAAAATTTACCTTTACGGCAAAAATTCAATTTTATTGCAAACAATCGAATTTTAAACGAAAAGTTGAAACATAAAATTTTGTTACACAAAGTACCAAACAATTTTATCGCAAAAAGTACTTTACCACCCCAATAATCTGCTAACTATAAAAAACTGCGAGTAATAATTAATAATTGTATAATTTACTAGGCGTTATTTAACGCAGACACATCTGTTTCACTGTTCAGCCCTGATCGAGAGAAAATCAGGATTACGGTGTACTTTACGAACGGCGAGGGTCGTGTTCCCAATGCTTTTAGGTGATTGAGTTTTTTCGAAATTGATAAATGGAGGTACTCGATGGGATAACAGACGTTTGTGATTAACCGCCTACGTATCTGACGTCGATAAATATTCTATTCTACAGAACGTCTGCTGCTATCGTCGACGTTCCAAATTACTGTTGAATTATGTATTTCATTTCGCAAAAAAAGAAACCTGTTCGCGATTTTCTAATATAAACTCTAATTTTTTACAACAATTGCATCCTTGTTCTTCTATTTTTTGTAAGAATGTAGGTCTCCTTACAAAATTAGAAAAACGCAATGGCCTTATTTCCACATCGTAGAAAATACGTTATTTTAATTGCAGCAATTGAGTTTTCCATATTCATTTTTTATATTCATTTTTTTCTCGTTGTAATTATTTGTATACTTCACTGGATTATTACAAATAAAAATTTCCTCGTATTTGGATGTGACGGTATAAAAGTGCAGATATGCAAAATTACGCAAACGTAAAATAATAATTAATTTGGTGACGATAAAAAAAAATGGTTCGACGTTCCGCGAGCGTCTCTGGACGTGACACAAATTGGTCCATATGAACTAGTAGTACGAGTATATGTGGTTGGCGAGCGAGCTGCTAGGATCTTTCGCTCCATGCCATGCTCAACTCCCGCCCGCGGGTGAAGCGACCCCTGCCAAGGTCAAACAACCCTGCGCGTTCGATCATCCCCTGGCAGCCGGGCGAACGAACTTTTCTCTCCGCAAATTGATAAAAATTTCGAGGGCTGAGCCCTTCTCGAGGACGAAAAACGTATACCCAAAAACAAATACTCTCCGCTCGATTGGTAGGATTGGTGGGTAAATGCAGATTGCCGTGAAACGAATTTTTCCTCGATCAATGTTTGCCTCGTTGCGTTCGCCTCGGCATTTTCAATGTCCCACTTATTTTATCGATGACAGACAATTCGCCCCGATTGAAACTAATTTCGAGTAATACACCGAGCGCATCTTCTGACGAAGCAAATTATAGGGGATGTTTCGCATAAGGATTTCTGATGAGAATATTATTAAGGATATTTGGGATAAGGATTCTTTGATAAGGACATTATCAGCGATATTTCGGATAGGAATTTTTTGACAAGGAAATTGTTAGTGATATTTTGGGTGAGGATTTTTTATTAAGGAAGTTATTAGGGATATTTCAGATAAGGATTTCTTAAGGGGCCAGTCCACTTTGAAAATTTCAAAAAATCGAATGCAAGCAAGACTTGAAGAAATCAACGATGATAAGCAATCAATAGGTATTTTGTACGGTGCAGGAATTGCCGATTGAGTTTAGGTAAGAGTTTTTCATGGTATAAACTTCAAACGCGTTTTTCTCGAAACAACGTTTTCAAAATCTAGCTCCATCGTATCTCTAAAACTAACAAATCGATTCTCTTGAAATTTGAACCACATATTGTAAACATGATTCGCAAAAAGATGAACCTCGCTGGTTTTAAAATTTTGATTTTTACTCTTTTTTGCGAAAAACTGCGAAAAAACGCGTTCTTTTGACCTTTTTTCGTTTTTCATCTGCCATTTTTTTATTTTTTGATAAACCTTTACATCCGAGGGTCATTTTGTAGCTGGTGTTATACTGAATCTAATGGACTTTGATTTTTTTGTTTTAGACAAGCCGTTGCCGAGTTGTGATGGAGCTACGCAGCCCACCTATTTTTGAGGCGTTACGTTAAACTATAGTTTTTGTACTTAAAAATGAATAAAAATGAATTGAAAATGTTTTTTTTTTAATGTATTTCAAGACTTTATTTATCGAGCCCAACAACTTTCATATTCATATCTTTTATAAAATCCTCAAAAATAAATCGCGAAAATAGCCCCTTTTTCGTGGCTCCAAAGTGGACCAGCCCCTTAATGAGGAAAATATTAGGGATAGGTCGAATAAGGATCTCTTGATGAGGAAATTGTTAGGGATATTTCGGGTGGGGATTTCCTGATCGGGAAATTATTAAGCATATTTCGGATTAGGATTTCTTGATAAGGAAATTATTGAAAAGAATTCGGATCAGGCTTTTTTGATAAGGAAATTATTGAGGATTTAACGGATAAGGATTTCTTGATAAGGAAATTTTTGAGAATATTCTGGGTATGGAAATTATCAAGGATATTTCGGGTGAAGATTTTTTGATAAGGACATTTTTAGGGATATTTCGTGTAAGGATCACTTGACAAGGAAATTATCAAGGATGTTTTGGATGAGGATTTCTTGATAAGGAAATGATCAAGAATATTTTGAATAAGGATTTCTTGATAAAGAAATTATCAGGGATATTTCGGAAAAGGATATCTTGGTAAATAAATTATTACGGGGTAAGGCTACTGTGGAAATTAAAAAAAAAATCGTTTTTTTTTTGTTTTCTTAAAAGATGCCTTACTATCTTAAAAATGACATACTCAAAGGATTAAGGCGGGAAAAATGTCTAAATACTATTATTTTGAATTTTGGCGCAGCCTCTCTCTGTCCGATGCAATCCGTACCGAAACCTTTAAACGCGTTTTTCTCGAAACTACATTTTTCAAGTCGGCCGGACTCATAATTCGAACAAATCTTGACCGACTGACTTGAAATTTTAACTGTATATTCACAATTACATTCTGCATAGAAGCACGTAGGATTTTCTCGATATATTACATAGTTTTTTTGTTATAACAATTTTTGGACGATGTTTTTTTGAGGATTGTTGGAGAATTGAACTTTTATTTAAAAAACGCGCTGTTTTTGCAAAAATCGATATATCAAAAAACTAAGTACCTAAGTACGTAACTAAGTACGTGTGAATCCTACGTACTTCTGTAGCTATTCATATGTATAATCGAAAAAAAAATTCCATTCACTGTAAATTAAATATTGCAGGTGCCGTTGGTCCGGCCGCGCGCCTATGAAAAAAGGCTTCGTCGAAGAAAAGCTGCGCAGCCGCTATTTTGTTTTATATTACTTTGAAAAAAAATACTTTATACAGTTTATGATATGTACAATAAAGGACCTTATTCAGAATTTTTATTTATTCCATTGACCCGCTAAAATAAATTCGCGAAATATACTTATTTTTTCCCCTCTACAGTGGCCTACTCCTTAAGTATATTCCTGGTAAGAATTTCTCGATAAGGACATTATCAAGCACATTGCAGATCAAAATTTCTTTATAGGGAAAATACTGAGGATACTTCGGATAAGGATTTCTTAATAATTAAATTATTATGGATATTTCGCATAAAAATTTGTCAATAAGGAAATTCATAAGGATGCTGCTAAATAAATAAACGAAAAATCAGTGTGAGAGCATGCAAAGTGCAGATTGATGAACATCTCTTCCTCCAAATGATATATTGCATTCCTAGTATATCCTTCGTATGCCCTTGCGGGGTTTACCGATCCCACTCCTTTTACTTTTCATCCCACACGTGTCACTTAAGGTGTTATATACATTTGAAATTTTCGAAAAATCGATTTTTTTCGTAATGTACATATATTTAAGACACCCACAGAACATTTCTTGTCAATCCGGCGAATATTCTCGAAGTTACACGCACATTTGTAACGACGTATCAGAGCGTTCAAGTGGTTTTGAAACTTTAAAAGCGTTTTTCTTAAAACCCTGTGTTTTAATGTGTTAATTAATTTAAGGCCTACATTTTTGTCAAAAATCCATTTCTTTGAGAAGCCGCCATTTTGTCAAAAATTATTATTTTGCTTATTCCTTCGATCAATTACAAGATAATTTATTGTATTAACGAAATATTTTTGGTTTTTTCATTTTAGATGATCCAGTCCAGAGATATCGTGCTCACCGCAAGACCCCTTTTTTCAGAAGTGCTCCCGGAGATCAGCTATAGCAGGTTTCAAAATAATTATTTTTACAAGTAAAAAATGTTGAAATACAGTGAAAAGTTACCATAATACGTGTACAAATTTAAACGTTAATAGATTTAAAGGTCTTCTCAAGAAAAAATCCTGAAAAATCGATCTTTTAGGGCCTCCTGACTGTAACCCCTCAACTATTTCCGGTACTTCACAGACCTCCTGAGTGTTGCCCGCATTCACTCGTTTCCCACCGGACTCCTGTATCGTATCGTGCCCTCGTGGTCACAGGGAAACTACGAAAAACCCTTACCGATCTAGGCAGCTATATAGTCACCTACCCTCAGTTGTCTTCGTCATCGAAAACTGACTAAAGTGGCTGGTACCAGTGGGCGCGCAAGCGAGTCAGCAGCTGAGCGGTCACCCATCCGAGTATTGACTCCAGCCGCCTACCGTCCATGCGTCTGTAGTTTTCAAATACCACCTACGCCCTTTCAAAATATTCCAACTATACTATGCTTCACCATAAAAAATACTATACTTCACTATATCAACTAAAACATACCTATACCTTCCCTAAAAATACTATACTTCACTATGCCAACTATACTTCACCATAAAAAAATTCTAGACCGTTTTTCCCCCACAATGGAAAGTTGCTTCGCAAAAAAAAAGCGCCAGACTATAAATTTGCGAGGAGCGTCAAAACCGTCCGATACAAGAAATCCCACTTGCCATGGATATCTCGATGTACCTCTATATGCAACGAGAGCCACGGACGGAAATATTCCGAACGTCGGATCGACGGACTGGTCCGCCCGGCCTCACACAACATCCTATACTTAAGAATCCGAAAGAGCATATCGCGTTCTCAAAGTCGAAATAACGCAATTCAGGATCGTTTATCACGGAGGGTTACGCGATTCCCGCCCTTTTTCTTCCGAGCTTTCGATATTTACAAAGTTGCCTTTCAAGGAGCTGGCATGGGGATAGGTCGCAGCGTTGCATCTCGCTGGATCTCGTATCCACGAATATATAGACGTCGACGACGACAAGAAAGAGTGGAGAGGATTGGTGCACAAGGCGAAGTAGGTTGCAAGCTCCGCGTATAGAGAGGGTGAAAATCCTCCCCCCCCTCTCGTTCGCTTTCGCAGGGTGATGTTAAAGCCCCTGGTTTTGCCCAGGAGTGGACCGGCCTCGTCGTGTCAGTGGCCCCAGCTAGTTCAACCTCCCCTCATCTCTGGGCTCGGTGAACGAAGAGGGTGGGAGAGCAAGAGGGTGGCCTAGTTTTCACTGTGCTCTCTCGCAGTGTCCCATATCGAAGCTCCAGCCTCATTGGTATATATGTGTAGCTTCGATTCGCCTACAAATCGCGCTACCTCATTTCTCCCTCCACTCTCGATCGTGTCCTCCTTCTCGACTGTCCCTCAGCTGTTTCTTTTTCCTCAGCTGCGTCTGCCGAGGGTGTCCGTCCTCTCTTACTCTTTGCCTCGGCTCTTTCCTTCTCGCACTTGTCTCTCGTCGACGAACCCTCGTACGTTCAATGCTCTTCCCTCAGGCTGCCTTCCCATCGAACACTATACACGAACACACTCGGAGACTCGCGATCTTCCGAGGAATAATAGAGACGGAGAAGAGTCTCCATTGTCTCGAATGAGCTTTCGACGACGTAGCAACTCTCGTTCTTCATTGGGGGTACCCATCTACCCACCTATCTCTTACTATGTCACCGACTCTCTGCCCCTTCCTCTGCTATCCCTTTTCCAACCTTTTTATGCTACACCCTTCCAACCCTCGGGGCTTCGTCGGGATCCTCGGGAAGTCACATTCCCGCTGGTTTATAATTTAGTTTCGTTCCCGCATACAAATATGGGCCGCTCCTCAGCGACACGGTGGTCGATGCTCGGAGACTGCACCCGGAAACGGAAGTCTGCGTTTCCAAAAGGAAACTTCCACTTTTTGGAAACCGTTGGGCGACTGAGGCAAAACAGGGGTGGCGCTGGCATTTTGCTTACTAGGAACATCACTCGAGTGTCCGCCTTCCGGTGAACGTCACATGTGTGATGAAGCATTTACTATTAACACGTGTTTTTTTTAATCGGCGGAAAACTGGTTTTAAGGGTGGAAACCACCCCGTACAAGGAAAGGTTGCGAGGTCGATCTCTCCGATTTCGATGAAAGTTGGCATGCTTGTAGAATGGGGAAAAATAGGCGACACGTATTTTTTTATATCTGCGGAATCCGATTTTTAAGGGGTGAAACGCACCCTCGAAAATGGGGGTGGTTTTCGTTTTTCATCGATAACGTTATCGTTCTCATCTCCAATGTATAGTACACGAAAAAATAAACATTGTTGCGATTTGACATTTTTTCATATCTCGTACCGTCGGAACGATAGCGACGAAAAACGAAAAACACCCCTATTTTCGAGGGTGCGTCTCATCCCTTAAAAATCGGGTTCCGCAGATATAAAAAAATACGTGTCGCTTATTTTTACGCATTCTACAAGCATGCCAAATTTCATCATAATCGGAGAAATCGACCTTGCAACCTTTCGTTGTTAGTGAAAGGCATCTCGAGGGCTGATTTTGCAGTTTCACCCACAAGCAGGCCACCGATCTGAATGGAACAGAAACCAACATTCTTCTAATATAAAGCTATGGAGAATCCACTATAGAAGTATTCAAGAAAAAATCAACTGAGGGGTGGTTTCCCCCGCTAAAAGCCATTTTTCCGTTGATAAAAAACATACGTGTCTAATAGTTTTCAATGCTTTAGCACATAAATTAATATTAACAAAATCGAAGGCACTTGAGTGATGTTCTTTGTTGGATATGGGGTGGGTTGAGCACAGCTCGAGGATAACCACATTCAGGGCAATTCTGCCTTGAACGAAAGGGCGTAGAATTCCGGCGTGGTGCGAACCCACAGTCGGAGGTGAAATTCACTCTTCATTTTCATAATTCCGTTTTTAGGTCGAGAATAGGAAAAATTAGGGTGGATTGAAAATTTATTGGATGGAGCGATCGACGATTCGAGGATTTTGTCGAGGCAGATTTTAGTGGATTCTCGTATTGACCTTTCGCATACCCCATATAGAGTCGCGGGTAGTTATCAAATTTTCAGTAATTGTGAGCTTGTTCATATCAAGGAATCTCTGCAGTGCCCTGGAGCACCACCTGCAACGGCTCGCACTCTCTCTCTCTCTCTCTCTTTCTCTCTCTCTCTCTCTCTCTCTCTCTCTCTCTCTCTCTCTGTAAAGAGGGAATTGCAGGAGAACGGCAGCAGGAAGGGGATGATAAACATCCGGCAGAATTATGCCCAGCTCCGAATTATGATTAATTCATTCAGAGGAAAATTTTCACCGGGTTCATGGATCCGATTCATTACAAATGATAAAAAAAATATTGTTGATTGCTTTGGCAGGGATTCCGGCACATTTGCAGGCAAGTTTTCTTTTTTTGCTTATCGCTTTTTTCTTTATTTTTCGTTAGACATACAATTAAAAAAGTGTTTCTCCGAATTCGCGGGCTCGTATATACGTGTAGACTTGTTCCACGTTCGGCCAACGTTCTCATCGAAATATGTAGGTCACATCATACCGCCTGGAAAACTTCCATTGGACGAAAATGTGCCGGTAATTCCATAGAGACGGCTCGTACACAGAGAAAGAGAGAGAGGGAGAGAGAGAGAGAGAGAGAGAGAGAGAGAGAGAGAGAGAGAGAGAGAGAGAGAGAGACAGTGAAAAAAAAAATCCTTGAGCGGTTGAAATCGATTAAAAAAATGCCGATAGTATTTTATCAGATCGCAATGACGTTGTCGCTCATTTTTCCAAAGCTTGATTTCAGCACACCCATGTCCCGAACGGAAATATTATTTTCATCTGAT
This sequence comes from Ophion slaviceki, assembly GCA_944452715.1. Taxonomy (NCBI): domain Eukaryota; kingdom Metazoa; phylum Arthropoda; class Insecta; order Hymenoptera; family Ichneumonidae; genus Ophion; species Ophion slaviceki. The sequence continues at coordinate 38,552,833 of OX101790.1, forward strand.
TTCAGAACAGCGAGCATATCGAGTCCTTTCATTTTCGAAAATATCGCGAAATATTTCAATATACATAGGTATGTGAAAAATTAATCTATGTACATAAAAACATTCCAATATTCATTCGAATGCCCTTGCGGGCTTTTCCCATTTTTTTTCACGCCGCAATTGTCACTCCGTTGTTTGCAGTTCCTTTGAGCAGAGTGTTTCTCGCTACCACTCGTTTCCCTATGTACTCGCGTTTGCACGAGGCCACAGGGAAACTGGCGAAAACCCGTGCCCACGGAGGCGGCTATATTTTCACTGACAAGGAACATCACTTTGGTGTCCTCCTCCGATTTTGTTGAAACTTTTTTACGTGGAAGAGCATCAAAAACTAAGAGACACGTATTTTTTTTATCGGCGGAAAAACGGCTTTGAGGGGCGAAACGCACCCTCGAAAATGGGGATGTTTTTAGTTTTTCGTCGATGAAATTTTAACGGTACGAGATATTAAAAAAATCAAATTGCAACAATGTTTACTTTTTTGTGTAGTATACATTGGAGATGAGAATGATAACGTTATTGACGAAAAACGAAAAACACCTCTGTTTTCAACAAAAGTTTCAACAAAATCGGAGGAGGACACCAAAGTGATGTTTCTTGTGAGTCTCGGTCTTATGGATATTATGCATTATGAATATGTAATTACATATAGATGAATATGGGGCCGTCGATGCAGATACGAGTTTTCCACAGTTTCCCCGCACCCTCGACCAATGCGGTATAGTGTAGCTCAAGACGGATGAGGATGCAACGAAAGTTAGGTTAGATCAGCGAAGCGCGGGAAGGGAGTGATAGAAAAGGGGTAATTTGGAAAGGGTAATACGTAAAAACCCGCAAGGGTATACGTTCGAACTCAGGAAATAATTTTTTTTCAATAATAATATACGTAAATGCATAAGGGAAACAATATCGTTGTGTCTAAAAATTTAAATAAATATGCTTAAATCTTCACCATCCCGAAAATTCAGGCCTCATACCGGGTGTCCCATTTTAATGTTACACCTGATTTATCTCCCAAAATACCGCTCCGATCAAGTATTGAGTGTAATAAAACTTCTAGGGTTCAAAGACGGATGTTAAAAAAAGCTTTTTTGGTCCAAAATTCAAAATGGCGGCGTTAAGATGGCAGATATTTTTTTTTAATGGGATCATGAATTTTTTTTTCACCAAAACATTTATCAGATCAAAAGTAACTTTTGTAGGAAAAGTCTTTTGATAACGTTCATAATTTTTTGGTTGGAATACCATTTTTTATAATTTTAGGGCTATCCAGAGTGTACCACGAGGAGGTAAAGTCTTCAACATCTTTCGTGTAAGTATGCGTATGTGTGTGGGTGTGAGTTTGTTTGGGTTTGTTCGATAACCGAAACAAACCCAAACAAGGATTAATTCTCTGTGGCTCGTCACTTCGGTTGAAAAATGGTATTCTAACCTAAAAATTATGAACGTTATTAAAAAACTTTTAAGTTTTACATACAAAAGTTGTTAGTTTTGGCCTGATAAATGTTTTGGTAATAAAGAATTCATGATCCCATTTTAAAAAAATACATGTCAGCCATCTTAACGTCGCCATTTTGATTTTTGGACCAAAACAGATTTTGTTTTAAACGCCCTCCTTTGAACCTTGACAGTTTTATTATACTCAATTCACGATCGAACCAGTATTTTTCGAGATAAATCAGGTGTAAGATTAAAATGGGACACCCGGTATGCTTTTGAAAAAAAATGGGTCTTTTTTTGATGGCTTAAACGATGTATGAACATTCCAAGAATATGGTTGATATGTATAAACATACTAAGAATTATACAGTCCGAAGAAAAATGGTTTTAGAACTTTAAAAGCGTTCTTGAAGCCATGTTTTCAAAATCGGGCGGACTCGCAGCTCCTACAATTTTCAACCGCTTGACTTCAAATTTCAACTATAGCTTCTTAGATAGATTTTCTAGCGAAGTACACACGATTTTTACGATCGAATAACAATTACGGTTTTTATAAACAAATTAAGGCCAATTTTTCGACGATAAGAAATGTCCTCCAAGTGATGCCATCTTGCGGAAAAACCATATTTTTAATAATCGTGTGTACTTCTCTAGCAAAACTCATGTAGATTATGAAAAATAAAATTATTCTTGTTTTGGGTGCTCAAGTGCGTCTCCAACGAGTCCGCCCGTGGAAGGCCTCGAAAAAGGCGTTCGCTTTTCATCAGCCACTGGGCCGCAATTTGAATTTTTTGCAATATAAAAAATTCATTTTACTATCTACAGATATGTAGAATAAACCCTCCAAACCTCATTCCGATAGCTTTATAAATTGCAATTGGTTTATTTTCAAGAAAAAAACCAAAAAGCTTCGTTTTCCGACCTTCCCCCCGTATATAAGGCCTTAAGGTCGGACCGTGAATTAGAAGGTCCGAAAAATCGGTTTTTTTTTTAAATTGCTTAAATCGATAGACAAACTATCCAAGAACATATTTACAAAGTTACAGAGGCCAATTGTCAACATTTTGGAAGATACAAGGCCAAAAGCAGAGACGCGATTGATATTTGATATTGATATTTCCTCCTAGTGAAAACTTTGAAGCGCGTTTCCTCCAGTTTTCATTTTCACGATTTTTCCAAATTGGCGGGCGTGATAGCAAAAAAACTAAACGACCTATTGAAACAAACCAAAGTTTATTTTCGTCAGTATGAAAATCTCTTCTAAATGAATTAAAAAAGTCGTTGAAAAAGTCTTTCTAAATAACTTTTATAGCACGTTAAAGTGTTTTTTAAACACATTTTTTTCCGACCTGAGAAAAGTTATAATTTCACGATTTTTTCAGCTTTTTCTTAATTCACCCAGAAGAAAAATATATGACAATGGAAAATTTTATTGGTTTTTTTGTTTCAGTCAAGAATTACGAGCTACATCTTTCCCGCCGATTTGGGGACTGCAGTGACAAGACGCACATGGAATAGGCTGATAAATCTGCATTCATTTATTGTTTCATGTTGAAACATTGTTTTTATACATTTCGAATATACGAGAAAAGATACCTCAATCTTTACTGGGCTCACTTGTTTTTTTCCCTTAAGGGAAGATATACACCTAGGAGCCGGAAAAAGGTCATTTTTGAGAATTTTTTCAAGGAAAACTATTTGAAATTTCGGATTGGGGATTTAATTATCTAAAAGTATATACATTCAAAAATATGTTTAATTTTCTTTATTTAAAAATATCAAAAATATACAAGGATATTGCATGATCCTTGGCGCGTCGTAAAAAAATCTGCGTATACGGTACCCACAGGTGTTTCTTCAAAAATCATCTGAAAAAAAAAAACGAAAAAGATTATTAAATTAGATCCTATAATCTAGTACTTGTCATAGCCGATTTTTAAAATACCGATTTATGACAACATGGCGGATGTTTGAACATAAATATCGATTTTTGGGCCAAAAATTAGTTATTATTTTGCCTATAAAACAAAAACTAAGTAATGGAAAAAAGTCCTATGACAAGTACTAGATAATGGTGTATAGAATAACCACAAAAAACCTCAAGGCAATCGGTTCATTGGTTTTCGAGAAATTTTGGGTACCGATTTGAAAAACGTGGTTTTGAGAAAAACGCGTTTGAAAATTTGGGAATGAATAAATCATGAAATTTGTCAACTTACATGGAATCATCGATACCGGGCCCATAGTGTAGGTCTTCTACGGTTGACGGAATGTTCATAGCTTCTAAATCGATTTTTTCGACCATCTGGGTGTATATCTCTTCTTAAAAAAAATCCTCGAAAAAAACGCTTTTTTGGACCTTCTAATTCAGGCTCCGCAGACTCATCTTTCGAGGATCGCGAAAATTAGCAAAGTTCTGCTGTTTGACCAGAAAGTTTGACGCTCACGATGAGAATATCGTCGAGACATCTTAAGATCCGATGAGAAATTCAATTAATGTACTTTCTCATTACGACTCTCATTGCCGGAGTCACTTGTGGGATCGCGGAGGTAACGACCTACCAGCCCAAAACTATGGTTCAAAGTTACAGAGTTTTCATACCAGCCACTTGCAATTTGGAAACTTCGTTCATTTATTAGAAAATTGAATCGGTAACTCGTATTTCCACGATTACATTCTTGTACATGATAAAGCTGTGCTTTATCCGTACACTTTTGCACAGATGTGATGGATGGCAGGAATAAAATGGAAAGGCAATCAGGAAATAATGTTTGCGGTATACGACTGGGACGAGGGAGAGTGAGGGAAAATGGGAAGACATTATCGCGAAACACGTAACGTGGCACTTGGGCGACGATTGATGAAGCATTTACAGCTGTTTGCGGTCGCGAAAATGGCTCGTCAGATCGAAATTTCCTCTCCCGGAAAATGGAGGGGTCGAATTTGATACGATTCAACCGTTTACCCTTTAGGGTGCAATGGACATAGTAAACTTGGCACCCCCCCCCCCCCCCCCACGTCTTTACATCCCACAGACACATTGATCGATAAACGTCAAGATATATACATCATCCGGGATGTAAACCCTATACCCAACATTCCGTGGTCCATCGACCGTCTCGTTTTTCACGTTTATCAAAAAGTGTTATAAATCGGTGGCACATGGAGGGCTTGGGACCACATAGGGCGAGTTTCGCGCCCTTGGAGGGCTTCCCTCTTCGATCAAAGATCCGCTCCATTTTTTGTGGATTATTTTTATCGTTATAGTTTTTCTAGTCATTCGGGTAGAAAATGAGCGATGTAGGCATCTGTTTTTTTTCATGGCATGCCGTGAAATGGGGTTACCTGGAACAGGTTTTAGAAGTTTTAAGGGGTTACCCCCACTTGCGATTTTGAAAAAATCGATTTTTTTATTGCATTTTTTTGAAGTGCAATTTGAAGTACAGTTTTTTGATGCCCGGAATAGATGACTCTATGTAAGTTTACAAAAAAAATATTTTCTTCGTGTAAACTGAAATTGAAACTTTAAACGCGTTTTTCTCAAAATGGCATTTCTGAAGTCGGTGACCAAGATTACTCGAACACTAATGAACCGATCTTCTTGAAATTTTGCAGGCTTATTTAATACATAAAAATGTAGTCTTTAATCGTTCGATTTTTTTTTTCGAAAAAAATGGCCGTTTTATAGCCAAAAAACGGCCGTTTTTTTTCGTTAAAATCGAACCATTAACTTTGATTGTCCGCCATTTTGTGAAAAATGAATATTTTTTAAAATCCTTCGATTAAAGACTAGTTTATACTTATATTTGAATAAATCCATCCGCATTTTTTTTTTAGATGATCCACTTCGCCGCAATGTTGGTCACCGCAAACCGTGTATATAAAAACATTATTTCACTGACGGCCATTTGCCACTAAACAATGTAATATTTTTCAATAAAAAAATTACTGAAAGTTCTTCAAGATGTGTTCTTTAAGATGGTATATTGATCGATTAAAAACGTTTCGTAGTTTTCTTTAAAAAAATTCATGAAAAAGGCCTTTTTTGCGCTACAAGTGGGGCTAACGCCTTAATAAACCCGTCTCATCGAAGACTGGCTTCAGTGGGTAGTATACCAACTTTGGGTACACAAAAATGATACTGATTTTGATGATATGTGTTCTAGATGTCGCCAAAACAAAACAAAAAGAATCAACACATAAAACCAAAGAGAAAACCGAGAGCATAATGCTGGGTAACTGGCTATCTCACCTCCACTCTTATGGCCATCGCACCCGGATACTCCAGGAGAGATAGCCAATCGTGATTTTTCAAAAATAGTAATCTTAACGTTGATCCGATAGGAGTTTGTTTTAATTTCGTAAATTATCTTAAAGTTAAACGTTCAAAGGTTAATTACAAATGAAGATAAGTTAAGAAACATCTCTACTTTTATTTTGATGGATCCTTCAAATAATGGCCAACTACCCCAGACTTACCCCAGATCATAAAATCGTAAAATTTGAAGGTCTCTTGAACTGTTTAAGGTTTTTTTTTTCAAGTTCAAACAAAAGTATGCGATATATCGTGTTTCTCCCCTATACTTATTTATCATCGGAGATGCATCTCATCAATAAATATGATATCACGTGATCGGGAAAATAGGTTTGGAGGAAATTTGCCGGGTCGACGTGACGAGCGAGCCTGAACCACGTCATATACACCCTTAGTTGCGAGATGCACGCGAGAATACCCCGAGGATCTTGAACTTAACGAGAATCTCATGCCTTCCGCTTATGATTACCAGGCGTGTTTACCGATCCGACCCATGATATTCGACTATGACAGCAGGATATCCAAGCGCCTCCCGTGTATTTCCTAATCCTGCGAGAAGCTCCCTTAAGATAAGGCTGCCAGGTTGGACAGCCGTGTCATCGTAGTATCTTGTTTGAGTTTCCCCAAACGTCATCACCGTACACATGACCTATCGTAATCCGACGAATACGAGACACCCTACACGCCCGCCAGCTATGTTTCCAAACAAATGGACATAAAGAAGGGCATCCGCTTAATTCGCAAACTTTTCCGGCTATTCGAGATGGCCACGAAAGATTCGATTGACTCGTCCATTGTCTGAGTCTAATGGGAGTCCGTTTCCTCGTGGGTGTCTCGTTTGGCCCCATAGGGAAATGGATATCAGGAATGATCCGGCAACTCAATGTCACACTAACAAGGAACATCCCTCAGGTGACACCCTTCGAGTTTGTTGAAATTTGGATATGTTATAAAGCACCGAAAAATAAGCGATACGTATTTTTTTTATCGGCGGAAAAACGGTTTTAAGGGGTGAAACCACCTCTTAAATAGGGGTGGTTCACCCCTTAATTTTATTTTTGCAATGCTTTGGATTAGAAGAGTTTTCGGTTTTGTTTCGTTAAAATCGGTGGACTCCTTGTGTGTGAAACTGCCGTATTACCCCCAGAGATGCCTTTTTTCGAGGGGTGGTTTCACCCCTTAAAACCGTTTTTCCGCCGATAAAAAAAATACGTATCGCTTACTTTTCGGTGCTCTATAAAATATCGAAATTTCAACAAAATCGAAGGGCGTCACCTGAGGGATGTTCCTTGCAAGAGATATGTAGGGTGGTCTCATCCATATTTTAAATATATTTTATATTTCCCTGAGGGGACAATAATATTTTATAATGAGTATAAGTGGTGTGCGGCCGTGTTGATACTACGAGATGTTGAGGAATCGGCTTCGATTCGGCCCGTGCGATTTCCAAGGTCGTGGTGGAAAGAAAGAAGGTTCAGTCTTTCTCGAACTCTCTTAGACGTCACTACTCGACATGTAGAGCAGAGAAAATTGTTTCTAGTTTTCTTCTTTGTACTTGTGAGGATATATTTAGTTTATTTCAATAGATAATACAATAACCAAAAAACGATTATACCTATCAATTGAAATATAAAAAACGGTTCGAAATCAACCCTCCGAATCAACCTCACGAGACAGTATTTCATCATCAAACATACTGTCAACATCAACCATCCTCCAAGCACAAACCAAAAGAAAACTAGAAATATTGACAATATTCAGAACAAATAAAGTTTCTGAAGAGGATCCGAACCAAGGATCGAAACGTAAACGAGTGAAAAAAACTCCTTCTTTCTTTCCACCACGACCTTGGAAATCTCACGGGCCGAATCGAAGCCGATTCCTCAACATCTCATAATATTTTATAGCCATAGTTACTGCCAAAAGTACAGTACTGCTTATTGATATTCTAGCAGTTGCATGGCTTACATATGTTAACCGCAATCACCAATCTTACAAACATACGTCTATTCTTTAAGGGGTCTTCTGACTTTAGACGCTAAAAAGGCTATTTTCATTAATTTTTTTTGATACCTTCATATTATTAGATATTGATATAAAAGTTGTTACATTTAATAAATACACTTCCCAAAAATATTTTGAAAACATTTTATTTATTTAAGTCTCTATTTATAGACGAAAATGGTGGTTACAAAAATGTCCTACAAAAAATTGTAGGTCTGCGCTGTGATGAAATCTCGGAGATGGATCATCCGAAACAAAAAATAAAACGGCTTTAGATTTAGTATGTTAATGGCTATAGCGCATATCATACGATTTTTTATAAATGCAAAAATTAAAAATGGGGGGCATTTTTCGAAAAAACAAATAAAAACGTTTTTTCACCGTCTTTGGCAAAACATAGTAAATATCAAAATCAAAACGGCTTTAGATTTAGTATGTTAATGGCTATAGCTCATATCATACGATTTTTTATATATGCAAAAATAACAAAATGGCGGGCATTTTTCGAAAAAAAAAACGTTTTTTCACCGTCTTTGCCAAAAAATAGTAAATATCAAAAAAAATTTAAATCCTTAATATGCGGTATAGATATAGTTGTAAAGAATATGTGGTTACAATTTCATAAGGATCGGTTCAGTAGTTTCGAAGATTTTATCAACAAGCCGTCGAAAAACGTTGTTTCGAGAAAAACGCGTTTTTATTTTGTTTGGGTTACATAAATACATTAAAAAAACGTTTAAAATGGATTTCGAAAGTGTATTTATTAAGTGTAACAACTTTTATATTAATATCTATAATATAAACCTATCGAAAAAATTCATGAAAATAGACCCCTCAATGCACCATAATATTGTAGGTTTTCATAAAATCGATATTCCCTGATACTATCGAAAATTTACTTCCCCAAGATTCTAACAGTGAACTGAAATATGTATACATTGATTAAAAATGTTGCCTGTGATTTGCGACGATGTTTATAGTGATTTGTACGGGTGGGGGTCAAAATGTCAAATGACCAAGTGTAGAACGACAAAGATTTCGAAACGACAGAATTATGAACTGTCAAAATAACGAAGGTTAAATTATTCGAAATTTTATCTTTTGACCGATGACGTGTTTATCGTACATATCAGTGACTGTATACAATAATTTTTTTTGACGCGATTAATTTCAAAAACGGTGAAAAACACTTTTTTTGTTTTTTTTTTCGAAAAATGTCCGCCATGTTGTTATTTTTGCATATATCGAAAATCGGACGATATGCGCTATAGTCATTAACATAGTGAATCTAAAACCGTTTGATTTTTTTTTGTTTCGGATGATCCATCTCCGAGATTTCATCAACAGCGCAGACCTACATTTTTTAGGACAATTTTTAACTACCATTTTCGTCTATAAATAGTGACGAATAATTTTTTTAAAACGCCTTTCGAAAGTGTATTTATTCAGGCTTTAGGCCACTCTAGAGGCCGAAAACATAGGCTTTTTGTGATTTTTTTTCAGAAAAACTACAAAAAAAATCGAGTTTACAAATTTTTCAAGATATATCCAACATTTCAAGTGAATCGGTTGAAAATTGTCTGAGTTATGTTTCCGGTCAACTTAAAAAATGCAGTTTTGAGATAAACGCTGCACAGCCGCCATTTTGAAATCAATTTCTTCAAAAAAATTATTGTATACAGTCACTGATATGTATAATAAACACCCTTTTTTAAATCTCGATTTATTTTGTAGTTTTTCTGAGAAAAAAAATCCCCAAAGCGCCCATTTTTTCGGTCTCTGGAGTGGCCTAACCCCTTAAGTGTAACAAATTTTATATCAATATCTATAATATAAACCTATAGAAAAACCCATGAAAATAGCCTTTTTTCAGCGTCTAAAGTGAGAAAACCCCTTAAGTGATGTTCCTTGTTAGTGCGGTCACTTTGGGTGTTAGGAATGTTTTGGTGTGTTTTGTTAGGAATGTTGGGAATGGCTTTGAACACACAGACGGATCGAGAGAGAGAAAGAGAGAAGATAAGGAAGAGTAAGGTAGAGATACAATTTTTGATGCCGAAACCCAATGTTCCTAAGCAACGAAATTCCTTCCCAACGAAATTGACCGACCCTCCAATCGATTGGCATCCCGAAACCATTTTCTCTATCAACATTGATAATACGATATTCATAGATACATACATATATATCTGTGAATATGTGAGCTACCGGACTTGGGCCTCGACCTCACATGGGGCTAAACTTTCCGATCCATACCCAAAGGTAACATCATAACCTGAGATTCAAGCTTCCGGGGTTATTTCAGATTGCGCAGTAGCTTCCTGAAATTCTGGACTGTGTTGTGTACGTAACAACATCTGGGATTTTACTGGTACATATAAATAGTTAAAAAAAAGTAATTACGTATTTTCATACATTTTTTTTAATACCCAAAAATGGAATACATTTTTTTCAAATTACATTACAAATTATAATTAATAATTATATAATTAATGACAAATAAATCAAGTAACTAAAATCTATTATTGCCGTGACTGCGGCAAACGTTGGACGATATAGGTCAACTGCTCCTGCGATAATAATTTCATTGTGTTGACTCGAAAAGCCTGCAGCCTTTATATTTTCAGTTTTGCAATTTAAAAAAAAGTTAAAAAAAACGAACGAGCGTTAAAATGCTCCTCGACTGTAATTAATTTCAATTTATCGTAGCTCTTTCGCCCTTTGTTTTACCCTCGTGCAACTTATTCGCCTCGCTTGGCAACATCAAAAGCTCGTGGAATGGAATTTATTCGCAGGAACGTATATACAACGGGTATACCCTGGTGCCGCTTCGCGGTGCATGAAGCTCATCGCGCGATGCAAGTATTCGATCGCATGGAAGATACGATTTCAATGACGTTCAATTTTACTTGTCACTATGGCCTGAGCAAAACTTATTCCGCGTTGCAAGGACGATGGGAAACTGTGGAAAACGTGCGGGGATCGTCTTACGGAGCTAGGGACACGTGTATTATTTCCTATTTCTGTTTTACGTGGCTGTGTGTATCGAACGTTGAGACGAGACGATCCAGTCTTCCTCTCGACATTCGTCGTTAGTGGAAGGGCTCGAAGTTGCGAAAATTAGTTTAGAATCCTCACGAACAGTGTACAATTATACTTGTAATCGATTTTGGAAATGTGGGTCAATCGGGCCTTTTTGAAACTGCTAAAAGTTAAGGGCACTCGAAAAAAAAGCGCGGACAATACGTCGGTTTAAATTAAGGCGGGAGATCACTGTGATGGGTCGAAAAATGTATTTTTGTTGCATTTTCTCAAAGTGTACATATTTAAGTATATGTGAAAAAAAAACTTCGAGTTCAAATATTGAAAATGGACCAAACTACAGACGATTAAGTGAAAGCAAGCAGACAGCGATTGAAAGTGTAATTTTTGCCTTCATTCAATTGTATTTTCTAAAAAAGGCCTTAAAATGTTCTAAAATAAATTTGAAAATGAATACCAAATCGTATTGTTTTGCTAACAAGTTGCAAAATAAATTCAAACATTTTTCCTTTTCCCTTGATTCTCTGTAAAAAATAAGGGGTCGCGTCGGACCATGGGGAGGTCGGTTTCGGATCACGATTTTTCAGAACGACCAAAATGCAGACTTTCATTACGGCCTCGGCATCTTAAGGGGTTACCCCCACTTGCGATTTTGAAAAAATCGATTTTTTTTTATTGCATTTTTTTGAAGTATAAGTATCCGGGCCCATACTTCCGTATGGGCCCGGAATAGATGACTCTATGTAAGTTTACAAAAAAAAATATTTTCTTCGTGTAAGCCGAAATTGAAACTTTAAACGCGTTTTTCTCAAAATGGCATTTCTGAAGTCGGTGACCAAGATTACTCGAACACTAATGAACCGATCTTCTTGAAATTTTGCTGGCTTATTTAATACATAAAAATGTAGTCTTTAATCGTTCGATTTTTTTTCGAAAAAAATGGCCGTTTTATAGCCAAAAAATGGCCGTTTTTTTCGTTAAAATCGAACCATTAACTTTGACTGTCCGCCATTTTGTGAAAAATGAATATTTTTTAAAATCCTTCGATTAAAGACTAGTTTATACTTATATTTGACTAAATCCATCCGCATTTTTTTTTCAGATGATCCACTTCGCCGCAATGTTGGTCACCGCAAACCGTGTATATAAAAACATTATTTCATTGACGGCCATTTGCCACTAAACAATGTAATATTTTTCAATAAAAAAATTACTGAAAGTTCTTCAAGATGTGTTCTTTAAGATGGTATATTGATCGATTAAAAAAGTTTTGTAGTTTTCTTTAATAAAATTCATGAAAAAGGCCTTTTTTGCGCTACAAGTGGGGGTAACGCCTTAAACAAACGGTACCCGAAATCCTCGTCAAGCTGCTCAAAACTTAGAATAACGTTCCCTCTAAAGAATCAAAATTTGTCTTGAACAAAAAAATTTATTTGATGCACTTTCATTGCCTTTGCTGATTAGGCGGTCGGTTTCGGACCGCGCTACCCTACCAAAACTTTCAAGTGCATTTTTCTCGAAATGACTTTTCTCGACCTGGCTGGAATTATCATTCTAGCAATAATTGTCCGATTTTTTATTTTAAAAATCCAAATTTCAGGGTCTAACTGAAGTAGCTATGCATGTACGTAGCCATTTTTTTATTTAGTATTTTTTAAGCCCCCGTATACGAGTAAAAATGTATCCAAAATTACACTGTTTGTCACAGACATTGTGTGATTTATTTTCTCGAGAAACGGCCACGTACGTCGAGAACTACATTTATATAGATTTAAACACTTTTTAATTTTTATTTTTCAGACCAACCATTGTCAATTTATCGATCTGGCCGTTGGACCACATTTTATATACAGAGGCTCTATTATTTCATGTGAACTTATTTCATGTACATATTCATGACAAAAAAATACAAAATTGACAACATTATTAGCCGCGTCCAGACTGGCCGAGGCAAGAACCGAGGCAGGTTCGCGCGGCACCGCCTCAGACTATCTGGACGTGCCTCGCTCCGACCCCTATGACCGAGGCACGTCCACATAGTCCGAGGCGGTACCCCGCGAAGCTGCCTCGGCTCTTGCCTCGGCCAGTCTGGACGCAACTAATAATGTTGTTAATTTTTTATTTTTTTTTGTCGTGAAAATTTACACAAAATATGTTCAATGTGTGCTCAATAACGTACCTTTTTTCCGAATACCAAATAAATAATCTAGCAGACAACAAAAATCTAGTACACAAAAAGGCCGTCTATGGCGGTACGGGTTTTTCACAGTTTTCTCGTACCCTCGGCAAATGCGGTACAGTGGATAGGAAAGGGTCGAATGGGGAAGGGTAATACGTAAAAATAAGCAAGGGTACAGAACTCAGGAATTAATTGGGACCTCAATAAATGAAATATAAAATATTATAAAAACAGATATTATAAAATCACAAATGAAGAGGAGTGATCCCTCTAGGCAGTCGAAAATAATAACTCAGGAAATAATAAAATAGTGTGCATGGTCATTTTATTTGTGAATGTATGAAGATGCATTTGACATTATTATTTATCAAACTTCACAATCATCGTGTTAAATCTTCAAAATGATAATGAGAAATCTTTCCAATAATTATTTCAGCTCGATGGATTTGAAATAATGGTTGAAAATAATTATTTCGATTCGAATAATTTGAAATAATTATTCGAAACAATGAGGATGTCGAACGCTCTCGCCTAACAGCCAATTTCAAATAGGAGGCATAACAAAATATAACCCGCGATTATTAAAATACCTTCCACGCAACAATTTGATAAATTCTCGTTTAATTGAAAAAAATTCTTGTTCGCAAGCTCAATTGGTTACTGACCCGTATAAAAAAATCTCTCTTGTTTTTCTCCTCTTCCTGCACTCTCAACTTTTACATTTCGGATAGCCCAAATATTATCCAGCTACTTTTGGTGTCCCGCTAACAGAAAATGCGCAGTGGTAAACGCGGTACAATTTATCTTCGCTATTGTAAAATGAACGATTAGGCGGGAAATTTCGTGATAATCGAGTTAACAAGCGTACGCTATGAACGTCCGAATGAGCGAAAGAGGTCGTTAGTACTTTAAGGGCAGTGATGTATGAATAGATGGACGGTGTGTATACAACGATTCATTCAAACGCCGCAGCTGGTCGGTCGATTAGTTCGACCAGCATGCGTTCGCCGATTTAATGCCCGCAATGATTCGCATAATTCGATATCACCCCCCCCCCCCCCCTCCAACAAAAATAAGAGTAAAAGGCGAGCCACTCTCCAAACAATGTACACTATGAAAATACGGGTACACTTTAGGAATTTTTTATTGAGATGAAAAGGTCACCTAAAAGAAAGATTTTCTATAGAAACATCCTATTTAACATTTTTAGGACGAAAACATTTTGACAACGATTAAATTTGATTTTCTATTGCCGAAGATCTCGACTAAAAAGGGCACAAAAAGAGATAAAAATAAGCCCTTCTGAGCTATTTTTTTCTTCTTATTTTGGACTACTTTTTAACTCGCTGGGTGAGCTTCAACCGATTTGTTTTTTTTGCGGAAATTCCAGCCGATTTTTTTTCTCTCAAAGGACTCTGAAGAACTGAGATTTTACGTCAAGCTTGCCCCTGAACAGTTTAGCACGATTATTCGGCATTTCGTAAGGTAGCGCAGGTGTCAAAAATGCGGTGTACCTCGACGAGTACAGGGCTTGAAATAAAACATCGGGTAACGTACCGAGCCCCCCCGATTGAGCTGAAATTTTGCACAAACCTTCCTTTTACCATTTTATAACAAACCCTTGAAGGGATTTTTGGCGACTCGCAATAATTTTCGAGATATTGAATTTGTAAGTTTTTTTATACCGCACGCCGAATTTGACATTTTCTTTCGTGGACATATTCTCAACATTCTATACTTTAAGAAAACGGCAAAAAACAAAACGATTTTTTAAAATTTGTAGGCTGGAATACTTACGGTAGAACGAGCGCGCGCTCTTGATTTCTATAGATTTTGTTCCAATTTTCACCAGACATTTTTCATATCATTGTGCATGTTTGAGTGACATTTCAGAGCAGTCGACTATTTAGATTGGGAGATAATGGGTTTTAAAAATGCAACTTTTAACACTGCAGGGTCTGCATTTAAATTTAGACAGAATAATTTTCCGTAAAAAACATTTGTCCCCAATAATAAGAAGACATATGGCAACACCGCATCAAAGTAATTTTTAATCGAACAAAGTTTTTAATTAGTCATGAATTAACCAACACTTTTATTTGCCAATGAAGATAACATAAACAATATAAAATATCAATATTTACAACCCAAATGTTTTGTTTACGATGAAAGTTTTCAACTTTAGGAGCACGATAATTTTTTTTCTCGAAATATTGAACAATACTGCTCTGCGGTGTTGCCATATTCTTCTCATTACAGGGGACAAATGTTTTTTTTTACGGAGAATCATTCTGTCTTTACTGAACGTTTTTAGCAAAACTGAATAGTAAAGGCAATCCAAACTGTCTTCACTCTTTCCCTTACTAGTTTGCTATTTAAAAATAATTTCCATTCAAAATTTATAAACACAATAGAATGGTACGACGAATTATGTGACGTGACTTTCGGTCAATGCAAACCCTGCAGTGTTTAAAGTTGCAATTTTAAAACCCATTATCTCCCAATCTACATAGTCGACGATTCTGAAATGTCACTCAAACATGCATAATGATATGAACAATGTCTGGTTAAAATTTGAACAAAACCTGTAAAAATCAAGAGCGCGCGCTCGTTCTACCTTAAGACGGCTGTGGCCGCAACAGAAGTTAGGTAAGGTTAGCGAAGTGCGGGTAGGGGGTGATGGGAAAGGTAATACGTGAAAACCCGCAAGGGCATACATTGGAACTCAGGAAATAAAACAAATATATATTTAACGGGTTACTGTTGTCCGGAAAAGTTAGCAAATTTTGCGATTTTTTCTGAAAAAACGTGTGCAGGTTGTAGCGTTCTTTATTTTTCACGTTAAAGAGTATAGTGTCAAGTAACTTTTACAATGTTTGTATTGAAAATATTTATAAATGTGGTAGATATAATAGTTTGTGCAGTTCGCTGTTTGAGAAACGTCCTTCCCAGTGATTACTGCTGCTTGAAAACAAATCATCCGAAATAAAAAGAATCAAACGCATTTAGTTTTGGCGTAAAATCATTTGGGGCTTGGACGAACGATTCGATAAAATACTGATTTTTGAAAAAAACGTGACAGTATCAATTTTCGGTGAAAAAAAGAACTATGCATCGAAAAAAAAAATTCCTTCGTTCCAGCAGTGTTTTTGACATGTAAATGAAGCTTGTAAAATGTTAAGTTTATCGGTGCGGTGATTCTAAAATCACAAAATGAGTTTAACGTTCGCCGGTTCGCGGAAGCCTACCTATAAACGCCATAACACTTCTCATTTTGAACGGACCCTGGGAGATTTTCGGAAAGTACTTTTGAAATGTTATATTTTGAGAATCCGTCAAAAAACAAAAGTCGACGTATTCAAAAACTTCAACCAGGTACAAGCCCTCAATATAATTACGACCACAATTAAGCCTTTAGTTATGAAATATATATGAAGCGGAGATGTCCACATTTATGTGCGCATATATTTATAAAATTATTTATTATTGAAAGTTAAAAATGATTTAACATTTTTTTTTGTATAATTTATAAGTGTTCTGTCGTTCAGCTCATATGTACAAGGCCCATTTTCCGCACACACACACGCACACACATGTATATAAATATATATACAGGGTGTTAGGAAGATCGATGCAAAGTCTTAAGAGGGTATAGGTCACCTCGTTCGGAACATACCTAACCTAGGTTACCTTAGTCCAAAGTCTAAGGATTTCGAGTCATCATGGTACATATGATTTTTGGAAAATTTCCCAAAATTAGGTACTAACTCGTTTACCTCTTACGTTAATGCTATTTTTCAAAAATAGCATTAACATAAGAGGTATTCTTTTTTTTGACAAGGTTTGAATTATTCAACACGTCCCATTTAGTTAGTTGTGTGGATGTAGATGATTGTATTGGTGTTTGTCGATTGAATACACTTTGAGCTAAGACGCAAATAAATCATTAGTTACCAATTATTGTCTGTTTGAACATCATGAATGAGTTATTACCTGATTATGGGAAATTTTTCAAAAATCATCCTTACCATGAAAACTCGAAATCTTTAGAATTCGGACTAAGGTCACCTAGGTTAGATATGTTGCTAACGAGGTGACCTCGTTGCAAACCGAAAAAAACCCAAAAACTATTGCGCGTCGCCAAAAATGCCTTTAGGGTTTGTCTCAAGGGATATTCATAACCTTGAAACTTAAAAAAATCAATTTTTGGTTTATTTTATTTTCTTATTGCGTAGAGTCTGGACCTTGATTTGGTTCAAATATTTTGTAAAAATTTAAAAAATTGACTGAGTTATGACGATTTTAGTGGAGCAGGTCAGAACGTCCCGTTGCGTTACGGCTCTAGCGCTGCGCCGTGCATTGTATGGTTTCTAAGGGCATTGATATGACGTTGTCCAATCCGACTGTTTGATTGTTGTATGGTGCAGGATTTGCAGATTGAAGGTACGAAAAATAATTGTGATTTTATCTCAAGCAAGTAGTACATACACCAAGGCATTTTCTTACGATTAAATTTTTCAAATAACAATTGGAACGAAAGAGTGCATTTCATAGATAGAAATTTTAAATAAAAGGTGTTTAATTTTTTTACTAGCTCTATTAGTAATGGAGATATAAGCGACGAAAATTAATCCCATCGCCTCTCGCTCAACGTTTCGTTCCTTTCACTCATCGTTCCGTCTTTCTCATAAAAATGTTCCTTGCTCATATCTCCATTACTAATGGAGCTGGCGAAAAAAATGAGTCATTTTTTATTGTCAATTCAAAAAGAAACATCTTTTATTTCAAACTTTATTCTACAAAATGCACTTTTTCGTCACAATCGTCATTATAACAATTAAATTGTTTATAACGGGAAAAAATGATTCTAGAACAAAATAAATGTCCTATTCGTATTGCCCGTACCCGAAACCATAAAGAACCACCGAAGATATTGAGCAGACCCAAACATTTATACGAAAATGGTATACGAAAAAAATGGACTCAGTACATTTTCTTCTCTTGCATTTGTCTCGAAAGTATACTTTGCAATTTGGCGTACGTCATATCTCAAAACCTAATCGTCCGATTCACTTCAAATTTGGATTAGACATATTTTATAACATATTCAATCGACTAACCGGATGATTTTTTCATATGTTCGTCCGCTTGTTAATAATAAACGTTTAAAGTCGTTATTTTTGGTCGAAAATCGACCTTTACTTTAAAAACAGTGCAGTTTATGCAATTTTTAAAATTTCGAAAACGTATCCGCTGAGTCTGTAGCTTTACCATTGTACTAAAAGTATATTTTTCCATTTTTGACTTTAGATGAATCCACTTACCGGAATCATGTACACGACCGAGTCGTGCGGAAGCTACAGCCCTGAGATTAAACAACAATGATTACGTTGTCTATATATATTTGGCATTAAAAAAAAAACGGTGACATGTCGAGACTATGCACTATCTGTGTGCGAAAGATAGGCCTTATCGTCCCAATACCTGAGACGAAAAAAAATATTGAAAATCGATTTGTTTTTTAACTTCAAGGTTATGCACACCCCTTAAAATATTAAAAGGTAGATTCGTGCAAACTTGGGAGGAGGGGTTTCAGAACCTTGCCCAAAATATCAAGAGGCAAAAAGTTGGATTAAAAATAATCAAGCCGGCTCAGATTCCGAAAAAAGCGAAATTTTCATTTTCACGGTGGTTTGTGGTGAAAAAACCGCGAAAGTCCGCACTTTCCGCCGACAGCGTACAAAATGCTTATTTTTTTTGCGTTTCAACGAGGTCCAGAAGTTCTCGCTCCCCAGAACTTTTCGCTTCGTCCTCCTTCCAACACTCAAGGCGGCCAATCCCCTTTTTTTTGGGGGGAGGCTTTCACAGTTAATTCAGCAATGGTCCATTTGCGTTCGTGCGCAGAAAGCCACCCTTCGTTGTTTCCCGATCCACAGGCGAGCTTTTCCTTGCGTGTTTTCGCGAAATAAAAAAATTGCGCGAAACGAGCGTTCGGGGGTTGCGAGCCCGGCTTGAAATGTAGATGCGGAGGGTGCGGATAAGGGTCGTAGGTGGTACACGCGTTCTCGAGATGTCGAACGAGACGAAGGAGACAGGGTGTGCGAGCATCCACGTACGTTTTTTCTTCAGGTGAGATTTTTCACCCTTGCGTATAGGGGGTGGCTGGCAGGGGAGGTGGGCGAGGCGAGTGAGAAAGAAAAGGGTGGAAGTGTCCGAGAGCAATTGACGATGAGGGTAAACGAAAGACGGAGAAGAGTTCATGCAACCCCTCCAGTAGTGTCTGTCAAAATATACCACCCCCATCGTTTTATTGATCGACGTTCGAGAGGCGCTGTGGGCTCGCCGGCTCTCTCTCTCTCTCTCTCTCTCTCTCTCTCTCTCTCTCACTCGGTTACTACTCTACGCGATATTTTTTTTCCACCCCTTGCGCAACTTCCAAGCAAACGATGCAACGGCCAACTAATTTGGAGAAAAACAAATCCTCACGACGTAACAGTTAAAGGGAACGTTCACTCACCCGTTGCACGGTGTAATTTAACGCGTGTCGTACCGGTGTATTGTTGCGGTTTGGTAGCCAAAAAGCACACGATGCTCGTCGAGGGGTGTCACGGCTCGTCGGCCATATTAAACGCGAGCTCCAACGCCTCGCAACGGATACTTTCCGAAGCTTAAAGGTCGAGTCTCCGATACAGGGTGGAGACACACTGTGTATGGTGGGGGATGAAAAGTAAACGGCGTTGCGAAACGGCGCGAGAAGCTGCGCACCATTTATATATATATATATATATATATATATATATATATATATGTGTGTATGTATGTATATGTATATGTATACATGTGTGTGCCTGTGTGGGTGCGTGCGCGGCAAATAAGGGTTGATAAAGCAAAACACACGCTCGGGCGTTTGGTTACTTCTTTAGCCTCATGGTATCCTTGGATCGTTGCTCCCTCTGTCTATTCTTTTTTCACTCTTGCCGATAATCTCTTATTATTTTTTTCAATCGCGAGATTAGAGACGATTTTTCTTAGGCTGATGGAATTTTTTTGGCAGAAATTGAGTCTTCACAGTGATTCAATTAAACATTTTTACAGAAATTAAATTTGACATTTTTACAGAGATTTATTTTCTACAATTATTAAATATAACATTTTTGGAATGACACAATTTTGACAACAATTTCATTTGATATTTTTACAAGCATTACATTTTTGTGATTATAAAATTTGACATTTTTACGATTATTTAACATTTTTGCAATCGTTGGATTTTTGGAATTGGCATAATGAACAGTTTTACGATTATTACATTTTGATATCGATTGAATGTTTACAATAATTAACATTAACATTTTTGGAATCATTACATTTTTATATAGATCAAGTTAGACATATTTACAGAGATAAAATTTGTAGAATTTTTAAGTTTAACATCCTTGAAGTTGTAAAATTTTGACAATGATTCAATTTAACATTTTCACAGGGATTACGTGTTTGCAGTTATGAAAGTTAATAGTTTTAGGATGAATACATTTTTACAACGATTAAATTTAACATTATTTACGAAGAATGAATGTCTACAATTGTTAAATTTGAATGTTTTAAAGTGATTAAATTCGTACATTGATTTATAATTTAACATTTACGCAGGGATTTAATTTTTGCAATTATCGAAATTAACATTTTTACAATGATTACATTTTTACGATGATTTAATCCAATATTTTTACAGAGATTTTATTTTCACAATTATTAAATATGACATTATTACAATGCATACATTTAACATGTTTACAGGTATTGAATTGCTGCAATTATTAAATATGACATTTTTACAATGATTCAAGTCAACGTTTTTTAAAATTATTTTAGTTCTCTTTTCCGTGAGCTTGAAAACACAGGATTAAGCCAACCTGAAAATGTTTTCTCAGGTAAAAAGATAAATAGAAGGTTCGAGAGAATATTTCTGCCCGTCTACGTCAATGATGACGGTATTGGTAATTTATGCGTTGCAAATTCTCTCCGAATGGAACCCTGTTCGAAAATATTCAATAAAAAACTGTAAGGAAATGAAGGGATTAAGAGGGGAGATACCTTTCGGCGAGGAAAAAATTAGCTGATTTACATGATTTTTTTTAAAAGGAAAATTTTTTCACGATTCATGTGACTTGGGGTATTCTCTATTAGCACTTTTTGCTGTTGAATGGAATTAAAAAAAATGATCAATCTTTAAAAATGATGGTGATATTGCACGATCTTCTAAACTGCATTTTTAAAACTGGCATGACGTATAACTAAAAAACTAATCGACGGATTCTGATCAAATTTGGTATTAAACTTTCTAACGTTATTGTCTAAAATCTGACGCCAAATGTTTTTGAAAATAAAAAAAAAGTATTTTTTAATTGCGAAGAGTAGCTATTTTTTCCGGAAAATGCAATCTTTTTGTATCAAAGCATACCATTTCATTGATTTCCAACATTTTTCACTTTTTCTTGGTTCATATTCTGCGCATGAGTGTTAATAAAACAAAAATCTTCGTTGCTTTTTTTTCAGTCTAACCCCGCCGACGTTACGTGTCACGCCGTCTGACAACATCCGCCGCAACCCGTTTAGAAGACCGTGCCATATCACCGCCATTTTTAAAGATAAATACAAAAAATAAAATACCATGTAACAGCCAAAAGTAGTAATAAAACATAACATCAGTCTCAAGAATGGTGAAGAAGTATTTCCTTTAAAAAAAAATCATGTAATTCAGACATTTTTTCCTCGCCCAAAGGTATCTCCCCCCTCAATTCGAGAGGTGGTTCGGTGGGTGTTTCAACGTTCAGAATTCACGGATTTTTCGCGGTATGAATTTCAGTGTCTCGGTGACATATTCTTCCTCGGAGCAGAGGTTTTGATCAATTCCGTATTAATTTTTTTTTTATCCGAACGTGGCTCCGAATACAAACGAGCTGCATGCAGCGGCTCGCATACGGTTGCCGCGAAGGATTCGTACGGACCAATCCTCCTATAGGATGGCTCAAAACGACCTGACATTTTAATTCATTAAAAAACGTATTATTTATTTGAATAGGATGAATATTGTTATTTTAATATAAGGAACAAACTTTTCAATAACATTTTGGCATAATTGCGGACTAATTTCATTAAGGGGGCATCCCTCTCTACAAACTTCAAAAAATCGTTTTTTTTTTTCATTTTGTTATAGTGTGAACTTTAAAGAATATTTTAAGACTAACCGGACCCTGAAATTCTAAAAATTGACGAAGTTACGTTTATTTTAGTGGAACAGTGTGCGTTGGGTTTACCGCGATCCGTCGAGTTTGAACGTCATTATCTCGAAACTACGTATCTTGACACGACGGGATTGATATCTTGAGTGACTTTCACACTATTGACTTGAACTTGCACAGTTAGCGTTCAAACAGTAGTCATTTTCGGTTCACGATCGCATTTTTTAATTCGATGAACCATTTGTTAATAACAATGACTTCAGCATGCTGTTTTTCAAGAAAAAAATGAGGTTTTTTTGGGAGAAGCTATAATTGTTCGTATTTTTCGAAATTTCGAAAAGTGGACTGGGATATATTTGAAAAAACATTTCTTTTTTTTTCGTTTCAGATTACATTTGAGACAAAAAATGGATTTATTCCAACCAATTTGTTACTAGAAAAAAATTCATCATTCTGACCCTTCAAATTGGGCTTCCAGAGAGGGATACTTCGTTAAGGCCTTAGGCCACTCCAGAGGCCGAAAAAAATAGGCTTTTTGGGGATTTTTTTCAGAAAAACTACAAAATAAATCGTGATTAAAAAAAGGGTGTTCATCATACATATCAGTGACTGTATACAATAATTTTTTTAAAGCGATTAATTTCAAAATGGCGGCTGTGCAGCGTTTTTGCGATGACGTCTCCGTTTTTCCAGGGTCCACGGCCGGACAAACAGCCCCTGCAATTTTTGAATTATAATGAGCCAATGATTTTTTTCTCGATTATATATAATAACTGCTATAGAAGTACGTAGGATTTTTTCGATATATTGATGTTTGGCCAAATGGCGCACTTCTAAAGTGGAAAGTGAAAAATTTGCCTAAAAAATCGTCAGATAATTGTTAATCACAAATGAACTATGCAATACAACAAAAAATCCTACGTACTTCCATAGACAATGTATTTTTCAAGATATATTCAACATTTCAAGTGAATCGGTTGAAAATTGTCTGAGTTATGTTTCCGGCCAACTTAAAAAATGCAGTTTTGAGATAAACGCGTTTGAAGTTTTGGGTAACTCGCTGCGGACCAGGCGGCCTTGTACTAAAATTCGAAAATCGAGTACTTAGAGATTTTTTCCGGCCGTAATCTTTTGGGCCATCATTTTTGAGGTCCTAGGGGACCATTAAAAAAATCGATTTTTCGAAAATTCTAGAGTGGCCCTTAATGGTGCGTCCAAATGCTTTCTTGAGCTCCGGAATGGTCTGTGGAGCATCGGCATACACTTTTCCGTTCAGAAAACCCCAAAAGAAGAAGTCCAATCCCGTCAAATCGCACGATCTTGGTGGCCAATTCACATCGCCGCAGTGCGAGAAAACACGACGATGAAACTTCTTGGAATAATGTGTCTTCCAAGTCCATGCAGTTTATGCCATTTGTCGGATATTGTGTTGCACACATAACCTCCATGTTTGTAATTTGTATTAACGCGGTCCTCTAGTTTCTCGGCTGTTTTTTTACGGCTTTTTCAATAATTTTTTACGGGCAAAGCATCGAAATAATCAATCTCATTGTTTTTGCATAATCTTTATTAACATTTAAATAAGCTTTACAAATTTTTTGAAGTCAAAATATATAATAGAATAAACGTTATAGTGGCCGACAGGAAGACATCAAGTAAAAGAGATGCTTGACGGTGACCAAGATTGCGGCTGTTCTGCTTATCTGAAATCAAAAAACCAAACGGCATTTTAATCTTCATATTTAAGACTAGCGATTGAACTAGAATGAATTCTAAATTACAAAAATTGACTTTTTCATACACTTTTGAAAATTACATTCTATTTTTTACTCATTTTTTCTTAAGTTTTTCGCTCGTACAAAAAAAAACTATCGAAGCAATCATGATAATCCTAGTTCAATCGCTGGCTTATAACATATTAAAGATGCTGTATAAATTTGAACAAGATCGGTGCAGTAGTTTCTGAAATATCGTGGTCACCGTTTCGAAAAATGGTGTTTCGAGAAAAACGCGTTTGAAAGTATACCTGCTCCGCATACCTGCTCCGTTCCAGGGCCGTAACTTGTGAACCACTTCGAATATCGAAAAATCCTTTGGCACACATTTTCTACACATGTTGTAGATGTGATTTATGAAAAAAAAATCGATTTTTTCGACCCGAGAAACTAGAGGACCGCCTTAAAATAAAAAACTTAACTTACGTACTTTTTAAATAAATAATACGTTTTATTAATGAATAAAACCGTCAGGACATTTTGAGACACCCTTTATACGTATCTGCCAGTCGGTCACGATATTCCACGTCTTCATTGAGACGACGGTAGGTATTGAGACAGGATTAGAACGTTGGATCCAGGTAGTCTTCCATTCCTCGAACCCCAGGACTGTGTTGCGTTAGCAACCCTCACGAGTCCATTTTACAATTTATTTTATCAGGTGCAGAACTTGTACAATTTTTCTTGACTTTTCACAACGTCTGGATAATATTCTTGGCTTTTTCTTCCGTTCCAATTTCTCTTGTTTTTTCGTTCAGCTGCGAGTTTTCCGAAACTCTCGGAATCTCCATTTTATCGCTCGGCTCACTAGTTAAATTACCGGGGAAATTATCACGCTGAGTGTTCGCTTCGCCGTAGAGAAATGCCCGGCTGCAGCGGTTTTCTACATTTTTTCGTTCAATTTTCATCCGGTCCTTTTGTTTTTATCGCTATGCTTCAGACTCCACGAGGTATTTCGGTTAACCCTCAAGGGCGATGGAAAAAACAATGACGAGCGTTGTTTGCATAAAACGCCTAATACGATTCGAATGAATAATGGGTTTCGGCCGTCCATAAATCGTGATACGAAAGTTGCCGCTAACGACCATTCGTGGGTGAATGACAACGTGAGCGATCGCTTTTCACGAGCTTTTCCCTATCGGGAATTTTTTTTCATTATAAATGATCGACGGCAAAGCGCCGATGAACTGGGAAAATAATTACCTTGAAACGCTAATCGTAGGGACTTAATTTTCATTTCATTTGATCTGAGATCGATTAATTAAAAAAAAGTAGCATTCATTTTTTTTACTACTAATTTATTGGTTCTTACGGGGTCTTCTCACTTTAGACGCTGAAAAGGCTATTTTCATGAATTTTTTTGATAGGTTTATATTATAGATATTGATATAAAAGTTGTTACACTTAATAAATAGACTTTCGAAATACATTAAAAAAAATTTAATGTATTTATGTAACCCAAACAAATTTTAAACACGTTTTTCTCGAAACAACGTTTTTCGATGGCTTGTTGACAAAATCGTCGAAACTACTCAACCGATCCTTATGAAATTTTCACCACATATTCTTTACAACTATAACTATAGCGCATATCAAGGATCTTTTTAAATTTTAGCATTATTATTTTTTTGCCAAAAACGGTGAAAAAAGATACGTTTTTTTGTTTGTTTTTTTTTCGAAAAATGTCCGCCATTTTGTTATTTTTGCATATATAAAAAATCGTATGATATGCGCTATAGCCATTAACATACGAATCTAAAACCGTTCGTTTTTTGGTTTCGGATGATCCATCTCCGCGATTTCATCAACAGCGCAGACCTACAATTTTTTTAGGACATTTTTTAACCACCATTTTCTCTATAAATCGTGACTTAAATAAATCATTTAAAAAAATGTATTTCGAAAGTGTATTTATTAAGTGCAACAACTTTTATATCAATATCTATAATATAAACCTATTTAAAAAAGTCATTTAAATAGCCTTTTTTAGCGTCTAAAGTAAGAAGACCTCTAAAAACTAATTGTTCTAAATGTTATTATATTGATTTTTCACATTTACTAAAATCAATTTTCAAAAGTAACATGTGAAAGTATTTTTGTATTCATTTTTTACATATTATTTTATTATTTTCAAAAATAGTTTTGTAGAATATTATTATATTAATTATTCACATTGTGTTGAAGGCGAGAAATCCCTTTAGAATTTTCAAAAAATCGATTTTTTTACATATTTCGAAAGCATGATACCCAAAGAATATGCTGACCAAAGGAAAACTCGAAATGTTGTAACAAACTTATGTCTAAATTTGAAAAGGATCAGATTATTTTATCCTCTCTAAAAAATTCCCGAAAAATACCTATTTTTCACGCTCCTAAACAGATTTCTCGCCTTAATCAATTGCGTCACTCAAAAATCTTTGACACCATTTATTACTTATTCGATTCAGTTTGTTTCTTTATCTTACTTTATTTCTTATTTTCAATGTTCAATAATTAAATAAAGACCCTCAACATTTTTCCCAAACGCAATTGCATCGCAGTTTTTTACAACCCATTTTTACGATCCGATCTGATAAAGGACCTATGAACAAATACTCCCGTCGCCATTCTAGAAATCACGACTCATTTATAATCATTTCGCGAGAAAATGATTTTATTTAGCGACCGAAGCGCTCGTCACTCAAGCAAATATGAATTTCCCAGCATGTCGCTACATCGTAAGCTTTGGTATAGGAGGTATGGATGGGATGGTCGGGTTTTCGTGGGCACGTACGTACGTGCTTAGTATGTCAAGCCGGGAACATAAGTAGAGATGTGTGCCCGCTACGGTGAGATAGAACGGACGGAAATCAGGAAGAAGGGTCTCGAATGAGGGCCCTTGATAGTTCTGCACATAATTAATGCGACCCTATCGAACGTCCCTCTTGTGAGCATTATAAGGAGACAGTGCTGAGTTAAGTTGAAGCAAATACCACGGGGTGTCCCATTTTGAATGACACCCTCAACCGCTCGAAATTAATCGAGCCTACGTGGCAAAATGTACTCGAGCGTTGCTTGAGTTTGTTTGGGTTCTATTTTTAAATTGAATTACACAATTTGCACCCAAATTACGTAACGCTAAATTTTCGAATTTTTACCCCCCCCCCCCCCCCCCAGCTCATGCCGTTACGTAACGGGTGCTTTGTCGTCAGTAATTGTGATTTTTTTTTCACAGAAATAACTAATTATGCGAGGTTCGGGTTTATACTCATTTTATGAAGTATATATTCATGTAGTTTTGTACCAATTTTTATGAAAAAATCTTTAAAATTAACCGAGATAGATGCCTTGATTTGATGACGAAATAGAAAAATGTCTTCATTGTCCCATCGATATCTTTATGAAAGGTTATCTGTAAATAAAAAGTCAACAATTTATCGATATCTATACAAACGTAGCTATTGTTATGCGTAGCTGTTTTTTATTTTGGTTTTTTTTTACAAAATGTCGACAGCTTGGAAATTTTTTTCTATTTTTAAGGCCCTTTCTTGTATTCAAGCAGAGTTTAAAAATAGTAATTATCAAAATTTAAAAAATCGGCTACGTACAACCTTCGTCGCTGCGATTACGAAAATGTCAAAAAAATTGACAATCGGTTCATTAGTTTTTGAGTATTCGCTGGGACAAGGTCGAAAAAAATAGTTTTGAGAAAAACGCGTTAAAAGTTTTCGTTCCGTTTTTCTCGATATAGTTTTTTTTTAAATGTTTATACTTACACTAAAGTATCTAGTCGCGGGCGATATGACGGTTCTCCATCTTCGTTATATTTCACAAAATAATAAGACCCTGCACTTCATATACTGTAAACGATGCCACACTTGTAGGGACTGAGGGCACTAACCGGTCGCGCTACCTGTTCTCACTAAAGTAACTGTAACTCCGTCAATTTTCGGACTTGTGAATAAAAATGTTGCCAACATATTTTTGAATATATGTACTTTCAAAAATTATAAAAAAAAATTATTTTCAAATTTTGCTTGGGGAAAGTGGGAAAGTTACTGTGCAAGTTCTTGCACAGTGACTTTCCCCCATAACTGACATTTCGTATGGAAAGCCGTCAACTTTCCGCGGTAGTACGGCGCGCAAGTTTTGCATTCAAAACTTAAACATGCAGAAATTTTACTATTTCTGGCAGTTCTAGAATCGTGATGTAACGCAAACCTTAACCCCCACCCCCACGTACGGAGACCATAACGCCTCGCCGGCCCCTTTGGCGCTGAATTTCGAATGCCAAAAAAAAATCGACGTTGTTAGAAAATTGATCGAAAAATTATAACAAAAAATCATACCACGTGCTTCGGTTCATCGTAAAGAATAAATTTAATATTTAAGGCAGTAGTCTGGTCTAGAGCGAGATTTTTTACGTCATTTTTGGGTTGGAATAACTTTTAAACCGTTGAAGTTGTCTTGATGAAATTTCACATATGTATTTATTGTTCCTTTGAGAATGTATATACATTAAAAAAAAATTATTTCAAATATTTTCATGTAGTTTTTTATTTTTTTACAACATGGTCCGCCGAAAACCGCCTCAATAAGCGCCCACTCTGGGTGATGTATGCATCTGAAAAAAAATATATATATATACATTCTCAATCTGTATGAGTAGCCTAAGCACTGGTAGCAGAATTTGTACTTAAAAAAATTTTGTTACAAAATGGCGGCCTGTTAAACTTTGATTAACGATATTTCATACATTTTCGGGTATTCGAAGAGTTATAGAATGTGGGCAAAATTATTGTTCGACTAAATTCTGCTACCAGTCCTCAGAAAGAGGCTACCGAAGGTATGTGCAAAATTTGAGCTCGATTGGTCAATTAGTTATCGAGATAACGTGGGCGCCGATTTGAAAAACATGGTTCTGAGATAAACGCATTCAAAGTTTTTTTTATCGGGAGCGCGCAGCTGCTTCCCGACCGCGCTACCTGAGCGCGCGGCTTGCTTATAATTTCTATTACTGTGCTAATTTTTGAAATATCAGCAAACGCTTTTCACGAGCGTATTAAGGCCTAAGGCCACTGTAACGGTCCAAAAAAAAGGTTTTTTCACGAATTTTTTGCTTCCAAAATTGAAGGTAATTGAAAAAAAACTTTTAAGGGTGTTATCGGGCATACATTAAACTTTATTATCAAATTTTTTTACAGCAAAAAAAAACAAAATGGCGGTTCCACAGCTATCTTCCCGGGGCATGTTTTGCTTGCAGGGCTCCGCGGCACGCAGCACCACTGGTGCACTTTTGAATCTAGAACAAAAAAAAACCATCAATCTAGAGGGTTATAGCTAGAGAATGTCGATCGGATTTTAAAAAGTATCAATTTTTGTGGATTTGGCGTGCGTTTGAAAAAAAAAATGATTTTTGACGAAAAAAACGGCTAGTTTTTTGTTAATAAAAAATCAATAAATAAAGTTATTGAAAATCCCGATCGACATTCTCAAGATAATGTTAATGTTCATATCTGGTCAAAATTTCAAGTAAAAAAAATGAAAATTGTTCGAGTGATGCTGCGTGCCATTTTGAAAAACCGTATTTCGAGAAAAACGCGTTTAAAGTTTTGCGAATAGTTTTTTATTGGAAAAAAATAAAAAAAAGAAGGTAAAAAAAAAATTTACCGTTAGTCTGCAATCCCAGCACCATACATTTGTCCTTCGATGGCCAAATTTTCGTCTGGCAAAATTTACAGTGGCCTTACCCCTTAAGAAAGGTCTAAGTAATAATAAAATAAAGAAAAACAATCGATTTTGTCAAATTTATAGACCAGAGTCTGCCTGAAGACATTTTTGTGCTAATTTTATTGTTCGGCCTGCTGGGGTTATTGCAGTATGGATCAGACAAGAGTTATCGAAAATAATAGCACGTTTTTTTTTAAATTGTAATAACAAAATTCTCCATTTGAGACATTTTTTATCGACCTTATAATTTGAATGACATTGGAATGACTCATTAAAAAGAGACACCCTCTGCAGCCTTGCGATGAGGGCTGGAGGAACGGCAAATCGATACGCGACGTTGTTTTCTGATAATGAAAAATTGAGTGAACCGCCAAAATTGCAAGCAGTGACCACAAAAAGCAAAAAATAATTATAATTCATTGTAAATTGAGCATTTTGCTAAAAACTTCGTCAACAAAGCGACGGGTTGCGCTGCGATGGCCAGAGCCAGGACTTGGATCGGTGACCGCTTAGTTGAGCACCGGCCTACACCAACTACTGAGCGAGTGGTCATTTCACTGAGTACTGGAATAAATTTGCCAACTTTTTCTAAAAACGAAGCTCAGCGGAATATTTTTTTAAATATATCGACAACCCTTGATCATTGTTGAGATTGAAAATCAATGTTCTTGGGCGTTGCATGGAAATTTGGTTTGGATGAGATTGTACATTCTGTGGGCGTTCAAGCTTCGAAAGTTGTTGCGTTGCTGAAATCAAAGCACGAGCAGCTCGATGTTACAGAGGGGAAGGGAGGAGAGGGGGGGGGGGGAGAGAGAGAGAGAGAGAGAGAGAGAGAGAGAGAGAGGCTTTTCACTGTCTCCTCGTAGGAAAGTACTTTTGGCGGTTTGGCTCCCTCCGAGAATTAGTTGTCGAAACTGCAAGAACCGAACACTCTCGTCGCAGAGCAAAGAGAATTGCGGTACAGCGAAGGATTTTGCTCCGTGACATATAGAAGACGAAATACCACTGGCGATGTATCGATGCCTCGACGTATACGTACCCGGGTGGAAAACGTAACTCATCACCACCTACTCACGAGCTGGTAAAGTGTATGTATGTTTTCAATCGCCATTAGCTAGCCGTTTTAGCTATTGACTACCTAGCCCTGTAACGCTTTGATCCTCTAGTGACTGAATAAAAAAAAATAGTGACTACATAGAAAGAAATATTTCATGGCTGTATAATATTTCTGACCGAGCCATGACCAAGTTTTTTTTCCAGCTAGTGACTGGGAACAAAAAATTACGCGACTATTACATTTAAAAAAAAATACGGCTACATATATATTTTTCCCGATTTTTTGGCACATTATTTACATCGTTGCACCCTTTAACGATATTCTTCGTTGTTCATCAATTACGGATATGATATTTGCGCTGCCAATATATTAATGGTTCTATTTGAAATTGTATCAGACAAAGTTGCGACGTTGTGTACTGAGCCAGTTCTAATTGTATAATTTCTAAATTTTCGTATCGTGTACATATGTTACAATACATAATGTTAGAATATTAAAAAAAAGGTGGATTAACAAATGTAAATAACATTATCGGATCAATGACTTAACTGCGTTCGCATTGAGAGCGATAATCACAAATAATTACATAACCTTAAATTGTATTTGTCCGATCATTTATTCCGGCTACTGCCGCTGCAGTTGGCTAGGGTTGGCTAAGTCATCGCGAGATACCTGCTGGAGTGATTTTTTCATTCGCAACGCCATCTGCAACTCAAGTTGCTTAGCCAGCCATGAGCCAATCGCTTGATGGAACTACAAGTAGTCACATAACCTCACTTTGTCATTCGTGACCAAGATCGGCTGGGCAGTGACTACACAAGGGCTGGATAACAAAACATTTAGAATATTACTAACTCATAGCGAGACAACCATTGGTTAGTTCGTATGAGCTCAATCGGGCCAGCCAGTTATTTAGTCGTAACTCACAAGGCACAACACTTTGGTGTCCTCCTCCGATTTTGTTGAAACTTTTTTATCCGCAAGAGTATCAAAAACTAAGAGACACGTAATTTTTTTACCAGCGGAAAAACGTTTTTAAGGGGTGAAACGCGCCCTCGAAAATGGGGGGGGGGGGGGTGTTTTTTATTTTTCGTCAACAACGTTATCGTTCTCATCTCCAATGTATAGTACACAAAAAAATAAACCTTGTTGCAATTTGATTTTTTTCATATCTCGTACCGTTAAAACGTTATCGACGAAAAACGAAAAACATCCCCATTTTTGAGGGTGCGTTTCACCCCTTAAAACCGTTTTTCCGCCGACAAAAAAAATACGCGTCTCTTAGTTTTTCATATTCTTCCACATGAAAAAGTTTCAACAAAATCGGAGGAGGACACCAAAGTGGTGTTCCTCGTCAGACAGGCTAGCACAATTAATACTCGGGCACCCTGTGCTTCGTTAATTGTTCTTTCGGCCATTACTTCCTCCCTCTCTACCTTTGACCCAACTTGTCCAGCAGGACCGGACAATCTCATGAAACCCATTCGCGCAATGGATCAGTGATCGAGATTCTCCATATATTCAATATTTCAATGTAATTGCTACAACGCATATTTGACTGTCAAAAGTTAAAGATCCTTTTTCGCACCGGAGGGATGAAGAACAATTCTTTTTCGCCCCCGTGCGTATATAATGACAAAGAGGATCCGGAGGGAACGAAATGACGCTACGTTTGCTCCTCATCGCCCGCGGAAACGGTGTGGCTTCACCCCTTTCGCGGTCTTTGTCCATTTTCCTCGAATCCTCTTTCCAGCCACCACCACTTGCCCAGAGAAAGTTCGTAAGTTCGACTTGTATATGTGCGCATTGATGCATACTGTGTATCATTACTTCATACTGTAGAGCTTCCGGATCCTACATGTACACGCGATTGCCAGATGTGATTGTGGCCACGCAGTTACGCTCTCTTAACTGTATACACATATATAAATATATATATATATATATATATATATATATATATATATATATATGTATATATGTGTGTGTGTGGGTGTGTGTGTTTATACATGTACAGTTAGGAAAACATAACTGGGCTGCCACAATCACATCTGGCAATCGTACGTACATATAGGATCCGAAATCTTCGTGGTATGAAGCAATGATGGAGAGACGGAAACAAAAAGCGAGATAGAGAGGGAGAGGAAAGAGAGAGTGAAAGAGGGGGAGTGATTGAGAGAGATTGATTGATACAATTTATTAAGCCTCAGTTAACATTTTTTTGAGCAAATAAGCATACAGTATAAATGTAAAATGTCGTGACGAGTAAGTCGTAACAAGCAATTGAGAGGTTAAGCTTATTTAATTAGATAGAAGTAAGAAGGATGAATTGGCCGGTTAAGCACCGAGAATTATATAAGACTCAAGCTGATTTCTGGGCTAGATGCGAAGTATACAGGCGTGAATGAAATAAAACTATAATTATGTTAAACGAAAAACATAGCGAAAACGAAAAATAAACCTGAGAAAAATTTTCTTGGAAAAAGTGAGCTAACAAATATAATAAAATATGAAAGCTTGAAAACTTTCAAGAAAGGGAGAGAATGAGAGATTGATTGATTGATAATTTATTTTATGCCTAGGTAAAAACCTTTAGGCGAAAAGTACGGATGATGTGAACTAATAATGAAAGAAACAAAATAACATTCACGTTAACTAACATAGGATATATGAGATCACATTTTAAAGTGATATAATTAAAATAAGCAGCGGTTAGATAAGTGCACAAATCTTATGGTCCCATATGCAAACAAAAAAGCAAACGCAATAACGAGAGTAAAAAAACGAGAATAAAAATAAAAAAAAGGAAATGAAAATTAATGAAAAATGCACAGACTGCAACGGCGGACATGCGCAGGCCATAGTAGATGTAAGATTCTTAGATGCTAGATACATTATATTCGAGAGAGAGAGAGAGAGAGAGAGAGAGAGAGAGAGGGAGAGAGATGTGAGGATGTTTTAAGAGAATTGCGACGCGTGCGCTTCGCTGTCAGTAAATCGATTCGTAAGGATCGAGCAGTGAATTCGCACACCAACTCTCTCGCGCCACATCTCTTTTCCTTTCTGTTTATTTCTCCCTCTCTCTCTCTCTCTCTCTCGCTCTCTCTCTCTCTCTCTCTCTCTCTCTCTCTCTCTCTCTCTCTCTCTCTCTCTCTCTCTCTCTCTCTCTCTCTCACACACACACACACACACACACACACACACACACACACACACACACACACACACACACACACACACACACACACACACACACACACACACACACACACACACACACACACTCTCTTTCTCTAAATAATAAAAAAGTAAGATAAGTAACGTTGTAAGTAGTCAATAAATTAACAAATAAGAAAATTTAAAAAATGGGCTCCAGATCTGGAAAGTATGTAACAGAGCGCCATAGTTGAGGCAGAATTGTCTAGAAATTCGAGAAAAAAATCGATTAAAAAAAAAGTTATTTTATTATTCTACAGACTTTTCTGAACACATCTGTGAAAACCGTGTAATGATAGCAATGAAATTAGCCGAGTTATAGAAATTTCAAGGTGGATGCTTGGGGAGCGCAGTCGAGACGTGGCAAATTTGAAACGCGATTTTCTCGAAAGTATGATCCAATCCATTTGGCCAATTGAGCTCAGATTTGGAATACACCTTCAGTGGACTGTTTTTCAATGTTGGTAGCAACATTGAGTGGGGAAAATTTTTTTTTCTCGGAACTCGTAGAATGGTCAGAAAAATAGGAAAAATTGATAATCCTTTTAGCATGCCGCTATTTCGTAATTTTTTCGCTCAATCTGGTACCAACTGTAACTGCCCATTTTCAATCGTTTTTTTTTGGACTTTTTTTAAAGAAAGGAATAAAATACATGGTCAAACGAACTTTTCGGCTTTATTAGGTATATATTGAAGTATGGAAAAAAAACTATATTTGTCAAATGGGAAGGGGGAAATTAAAAAATAATTAGAAAAATAGACAAGTTTGAAATAAAGTTCTTTCTTTCGACTATAATTTTTATATCAAAAGTGACATATTTTTTACAATTTTCAATTAATCGAAAAAAGTGCTCGTACTTGATGGTTAAAATGATCTAAGAAGCTACAGTTGAAATTTCAAGACGATTGGACCAAAAATTGTTCGAGTTCTGCTGTGTGCCGATTTAAAAAACATGGTTGTGAGAAAAACGTGAAAACAAATAGCGTCTAGTCGACGGTTTTATAGACGCTACAGCTGATGAATTTTTTTCCCGTCATCTAATGCCACCTATTGGTAGAAAATAAAACTATTTTTAGTCGGTAACTTTTTCCACAAAGATTTTAGTCAGTAACTTTTCCACAAAGAAAGCCTATTTTTAAAATAGGCTTACAAGAGTCGAGTGATTCCACACCGCATCTAGCGGTGTGGAATCGCTGAAGGGGTTTTTCGCGCTCGGAGACTCCCCTAAAAAATAGCTCGAAAAGCACTTTAAAACTGTTTTTTCAGCTATAAACGAGTGTGCATCATATTTTGGAAGCTTCAAAGGATTTTTCCAAAGTGTTTTAAAAAAACGATTTTTCGAAGATTTACAGTGGTGTCCACCTTTAAGAACATGTTTGGTTTGCTTTTGGATTCATACAACGTCCACAACACTGGACGCCAATTGGGAGAGTTTTTCGCGCACCGTTGTAAACAAATGTACAAAAGTACCTGATAATCATTTTTTTTTCTTCAACTTCTACATATTTTTGAAGGATCAATAAACATGAGTGTTTATTAAAAGAAAAAAATTGTTATTCTATCCTAAAAATCACCTCCAAAATAGCGCTATATACAACAATACTGCATTAAGGGGTAACACCACTGTAAACGTCTAAAATTAAACGATTTTGCGCGATTTTTTTCGGGAAAGGACAAGTACAAGGATAATATTATTGAAGGATGTTATTAGTCATTTCTTCAAGTGAAAAAAAAATTTTATCGAAAAATTATACAAAGAGGTGACGCTGAATCCATTCTGGCGAGGCATTAATTTTCAACAAAATTAATTTTGTTGAAATTAATTTAAATTAACTCAAATTAAAAATTAATTTAAACAAAATTAATATTCAATATTCAACAATTCGAGACGCTCTGCGGCACGCAATATAACTGACGCAAATTTAAATATGAAAAAAATTAAAAATTCTATTAATTTACATCAGTATAGCTAAAGAAATACGTAAGGACTATTGAATATTAATTTTTGTGTAATTGACAAGCGTTTCAAGTAAAAACTCAATTTTCGACTGAAAAAAGGACACTCATTTGTCGATAAATAATGTTATAATTAAATCATGGAAAATCCCGTTGGAGTGAATAGAATGAAAATCGATGGAGTTATGCTGCATGCCATATTGAAAAATTGTGTTCCGAGAAAAACGATCGACGTCTCGTACACGGGCCAAAAAATGAACAACTGCCACTGCCATCGCAGATCCACACGTGCCTGCGAGCCTTATTTTCACAAGTACCAAACTTTTGCCCCTTATTCTAGATGGTTGAAAGCATCTCTTAAGGGGTTACGTGGGTTTGAAAATTTCAAAAAATCCATTACATTTTTTTTTATTATCTAATAGTACAATATTTCTAGAATATTCTCCCAAAGTTTTAAATCAATCGGAGTAAAAGTCTCGAAGAGAGAGCCTTTGGGAACTCCCCCCCGTTGGGGAAGACCGGCCGGGAGCGACGCAGCTACATCGAATTTTTCTCAAAACACTATTTTTGAAGTCGGTGAACACCATTTCTCAAAAACTTGAAATCTTGCACACTTCTTCAAAATAGCATTAACTAGTGATTCAACGAAGGTTTTTTTCGATTACAATTAATTTTACAAGGCTATACGTAGTGTAAATTGTACCAAAAATTTAACTATTTTGCATACAACTCTGCCAAAAATTTACATTTCAATTTTAAAAAAATCCTTCTTTCAATCTCGAGCTATACTTGTCTAACACAGAAAAATTTTTGTTTTTTAATTTCAGATAAAGCTATCATGAAAAATTCTGACCACCACGAGGACACTTTTTTAAGGGTCTCCGGAAACCAGGTCCCATCGGCTGAATTTCCCAAATTTTTGGATGAAATTGTTTAAAAATATTGTTGAAATGTTGCTCTTTTATGTGCTTACCATTTTGAATAAACTAATTTATATATTTTTTTTAAGAGAAAAAAGGCTTTTTTTTGCTTCGAAACCCATGTACCCCATTAAGCCAGTAGAAGAAAAAAAATCGATTTTTTTTCTACCGTAGTGTTACGCCTTAAGAGTGTTATCAATGAACATTTGTATGGTTATTATAATTTTGCAATATCTATCTATGTCTATCTCTATCTCCATCCCCCTCGATCTCTCTCTCTCTCTCTCTCTCTCTCTCTTATGATCTCGTTCTCCATAACGTGCTTAGGAAAGCTCGAAAGTCCATTGTCCCATTGAGATAACCGGATCATGCGACTCGTTGGAACGATTGTTTCACCGACAACCAAATATCTGTCGAGCAGGGCAGTTTCGTTCCGGATTGTCTCAGCTCCGTCGTCAGCACAGCTCACTGTCTGATTCGTCTGGCAAGCGTCATCGTCTAGACATTTTAATGTCGATATTACGATTTGACAGCGAGTAAAAATAGACAAAAAGAGCGGGCTTGCAGAGGGCGACTGTGTGCATAGATTGTACAGGAGAAAAGAGGAAGTAGCATTGATCAGGGGCGTTGGAAAGAAGCCAGCTTGTTTAATTTAAGGGGTCATTCCAGTGTACCATTTTTTGAAAATCGATTTTTTTGCATTATCTAAAAATATGGAATTCGATAAACATGATTGTTAAATTTTGGTCGCGTAATTCGAATTATTCCGGTTGCTACAGCCTTTCTTGGAAAAAGAGATTCGACGTGTTTTGCAAAGCGGTGGAAGATTTTAAACGAAGAGTTTTCAAGCTATCCGTCTCAAATTTTGCCACATCATTCTTCACGTCGTACAGAAGCATTTTTTTTATTTGAAAATCTCACATTTAAAAAAATGAAAAACTGTCGAAAGGCCCAATTTGACACACAATTTTTAAATGGCCATAATTTTGTTGTTTTTAATCGAAAAAAATCCTCTATATGCTTCGACAGTTTTTCATACCGATTGATAATCTTTTTGGTTTTTTGCTTTCAGACTATTTTTGGAGGAGTAGAACTTTCCATCGTCAGGCGCGAATTTTTTTAGACATAATTTTGCAGTGGCCAAAAAACGTACACAAAAAATAAAACTAAAACATGAAAAAATATTTTTATTTTCAACATAAGTCATTCGACATAAACGAAAAAAAAAATCGGACTGATTATCGAATTATATATATTTTTAAAAAATCGTGATAATCAGCTATTTTCACGGTAGTCACACTGGAGTGGCTCCACTGCCAGGCGCTACTTTTTTTAGGCACAATTTTGCAGTGACCAACAAAATTATACAAAAAATAAAACTAAAACATCAAGAAATATTTTTATGTACAACAGAAGTCATGTGAATAAACGAAAAAAATCGGACTGATTATCAAATTTCTTTTTTTTTTTCAAATCATGAAACCAGCTATTTTCAAGTCAGTTACACCGGAATGGTCGCTTGAAAATCAACAAAGCTGATAACCGAACGCGATCAAGTTCATCAGTCGTGGAGGAATTCTCCAGACATCAGTTTGGCTTTTTCTTGATAGCCAATCAAGGTGGATGAGAACCTTCCCAATGCTCTAGGACTTTCCACCGTCAGGCGCTATTTCTTTACGCATAATTTCGCAGTGGCCAATAAAATTATAAAAAAAAAACAAAACTAAAACATCAAAAATCGATTATCGAATTCTACTTTTTTTTTTAAATCATGAAAATCAACAATTTTCACGCCAGTCACACCAGAATGGTTTCACAGTCCGGCGCTTCTTTTTTTTTAGACATTATTTTGCAGTGGCCAAAACAATTATACGAAAAATCAAGCTACAACATCAAAAAATATTTCTACGTCCAAAATAAGTAATTTGAATAAACGAAAAAAAATCGAAATGATTATCGAATTTTATGTTTAAAAAAAAATCATGAAGATCAGAAATTTTCATTCCAGTCACACTGGAATGGTCGCTTACAAATCAACAAAGTTGATGACCGAACGCGATTGAGTTCATCAGTCGAGTGAAGGAATTCGCCAGGCATCTGTTTGACTTTATCTCGATAGCCGATCAAGAAGGATGAGACCCTTACCGGGTTTTTTTAGACATAATTTTGCGGTGACTGAAACAAAAATACAAAAAACAAAACTAAAACATCAAAAAATATTCTTATGTACTACATAAGTCATTTGAATAAATGAAAAAAAATCGGATTGAGCATCGAATTCTATATTTTAAAAAATCATGAAAATCAGCCATTTTCATGCCCGTCACACTAGAATGGTTTCACAGTCAGGTGCTACTTTTTTTCGAAATAATTTGGCAGTGGCCAAAAAAATTATAAAAAAATGAAGCTAAAACATCCAAAAATATTTTTACGTACAACATGAGTCATTTGAAAAAACGAAGAAAAAAATCGGAATGATTAACGAATTCTATGTTTTAAAAAATCATGAAAATCAGCAATTTTCACGCCAGTCACACTGGAAGGGTCGCTTAAAAATCAACAAAGCTGATGACGTCATTTTTGGGTTGTCATAACTTTTAAATCGTTGAAGTTGTCTTGATGAAATTTTACATGTGTATTTATTGTTCCCATGAGAATGTATCTACATGAAAAAAATTATTTTAAATATTTTCATGTAGTTTTTTATTCTTTTACAACATGGTCCGCCGAAAATCGCCTCAATCGGCGCCCACGCTGGGTGATGTTGTATGCATCTGAAAAAAATATATATATTTTCTCTATCGATATGAGTATTCTGAGCACTGGTAGCAGAATTAGTACTTAAAAAAATGTTGTTACAAAATAGCGGCCTGTTAAACTTTGATTAACAATATTTCATACATTTTCGGGTATTCGACGAGTTATAAAATGTGGGCAAAATTATTGTTCGACTCAATTCTGCTACCAGTCCTCAGAAAGAGGCTACCGAAGGTATGTGCAAAATTTGAGTTTATTTATTTTATTAGTTATCGAGATATCGTGGGGGCCGATTTGAAAAACATAGTTCTGAGATAAACGCGTTCAAAGTTTTGATACCATTAGATGAGGTTTGCTTGCGGTTTGCTTATAATTTCTATTACTCTGCTAATTTTTGAAATATCCATAAACGGTTTTCACGAGCGTATTATGGTGCACACAGCAAACCAACTTTTTTTCGAGGCGCCTCCGGGGTTTAATTTTCACTCGCTCAATTTTGAATATTTTGCAATGCAAATTTAGGAGAATGTTGTTCAAATGTTACTTTATTATATGTAAATTTTTCAATAAACGAACACTATTCGTTACGCCAAAAAAAATCTTAAAAACATGCCTTTTTCGCCGAATTAACTTTACCCCGCCCTTAAGGCCATGTGCCACACGCCAGAAAATTTCGACGCGGCCTCTCGTTACGTCGGTAGCGCAGATCTCGTAGTTTTTAGCTACGAGTCGCTACCGACGGACAGCGCAGCGATCGCGAATTCGGTCTCGATGCTTCGCACTGGGACGAAGAGTCGAAGCCAAATAGACGGCGATCGCTGAGCGCGCGCGTGTGTGTGTGTTTGCTACGCCGCGCCGACCGCGTGGAGAAAGAACGAATACATTCTCGCACGCCGTTCGGACGTACGCAAGCACCTTACATCTATGTGTGTATCACACAAGTCATACAAGTATGCGTAGCGACCATGGTACACTTGTATTGGAAGCATGCGCTCGCTCGGCAGGAGAGCGGTGAAACTTTGTTGCATTTTACTTTGTATATGCAGCCATCGAATCGATTTTTTTTCGACGACGGCCACAACCAAAAGACTCAGGCATTTTCCCATACTTTTTTAATTCATTTAAACAAATAAGCTCG
This sequence comes from Ophion slaviceki, assembly GCA_944452715.1. NCBI lineage: Eukaryota > Metazoa > Arthropoda > Insecta > Hymenoptera > Ichneumonidae > Ophion > Ophion slaviceki. The sequence goes on from OX101790.1 coordinate 38,593,618, forward strand.
AACACAATTTGTTACATCGATGCCGCTTATCGTTAACGATATCGATAGCTGCCAAAATTTCGAGCGACCGAAATTGCTCGAAACTCACTCTACAAAAGAGTGGTAAAATTTTACAATGCTCATTATTTAAACAAATGTGTTCAGCATTTTTATCTCTGCCAGGGTTCATATTTAGCAGCATTTTTGCTGGTCAGCTTCTCGAACAATCAAGATCGCTAGCCTCGCTCTACGGAAGAGCGGTGAAATTTTGCGATCGCGCATTGTTTAAACAAATGCCCTCGAATCGTTTTTTTGTCGACGGCGATCATCGGTGGAAATTTCTTTATGGTTGAACTTTCTAGCAAACGGGGTTTGCTAGAGACTCGTATGGTGGAAGGGTGCATTTTCCCATTCTTTTTTAATTAATTTAAACAAATAAGCTCAAAGACTATTTGGCATCTCGGTGTCGCTCATCGTCGACGAATTCGATGTCTGCTAAAATGTCGAGTCTCGACCGAGATCGCTCGAGACTCACTCTACAAAAGAGTTGTGAAATTTTACAATGCTTTTTGTTTAAACAATTGCGATCGGCATTTTTTTCTCTGCCATGGCTTATCTTCGGCTGGCTGTCTGCGGTCGACCAAATTCGCGAGCGAACGAGATCGACCGGGTCTCACTCTGCGAAAGAGTGGTAAAATTTTATTATTACTGCAAAAAAATACGTTTAGCATTTTTTGTCTCTGCCGGAATTCATCTTCGGCAGGTTTCTCCAAAGATTCGAATTTTCTAGCAATGACGATCGGAGAAGTCTCGCTCTACAGAAGAGCTGTAAAATTTTACTATCGCGAATTGTTTAGAGGTCATCGGTGTAAAATTTTCAAAAAATCGTTTTGTTGGAAGCACTTTAAAAAAATCCTTGGAAACTTAAAAAATTTTACAATGCTCTTTGTTTAAACAATTGCGATCGGCATTTTTTTCTCTGCCACGGCTTATCTTCGACAGGCTGTCTGCGGCCGACCAAATTCGCGAGCGAACGAGATCGACCGGGTCTCACTCCGCGAAAGAGTGGTAAAATTTTATTATTACTAAATTATTACTAATTACGCTAAAAAAAATCGTTTAGCATGTTTTCTCTCTGCCGGAATTCATCTTCGGCAGGTTTCTCCAAAGATCGAATTTTCTAGCAATGACGATCGGAGAAGTCTCGCTCTACAGAAGAGCGGTAAAATTTTACTATCGCGAATTGTTTAGAGGTCATCGGTGTAAAATTTTTGAAAAATCGTTTTGTTGGAAGCACTTTAAAAAAATCCTTGGAAACTTAAACAATTTTACAATGCTCTTTGTTTAAACAATTGCGATCGGCATTTTTTTCTCTGCCATGGCTTATCTTCGGCAGGTTGTCTGCGGCCGACCAAATTCGCGAGCGAATGAGATCGACCGGGTCTCACTCTGTGAAAGAGTGGTAAAATTTTATTATTACTAAATTATTACTAATTATGCAAAAAAAAATACGTTTTGCATTTTTCCTCTGCCGGAATTCATCTTCGGCAGGTTTCTCCAAAGATCGAATTTTCTAGCAATGACGATCGGAGAAGTATCGCTCTACAGAAGAGCGGTAAAATTTTACTATCGCGAATTGTTTAGAGGTCATCGGTGTAAAATTTTCGAAAAATCGTTTTGTTGGAAGCACTTTAAAAAAATCCTTGGAAACTTAAACAATTTTACAATGCTCTTTGTTTAAACAATTGCGATCGGCATTTTTTTCTCTGCCATGGCTTATCTTCGGCAGGTTGTCTGCGGCCGACCAAATTCGCGAGCGAATGAGATCGACCGGGTCTCACTCTGCGAAAGAGTGGTAAAATTTTATTATTACTAAATTATTACTAATTATGCAAAAAAAAATACGTTTTGCATTTTTCCTCTGCCGGAATTCATCTTCGGCAGGTTTCTCCAAGGATCGAATTTTCTAGCAATAACGATCGGAGAAGTCTCCCTCTACAGAAGAGCCGTAAAATTTTACTATCGCGAATTGTTTAGAGGTCATCGGTGTAAAATTTTCACAAAATCGTTTTGTTTGAAACACTTTTAAGAAATCCTTGGAACCTTAAAAATTATGATGCATATTCCTTTGTAGCTGAAAAAAAACCATTATAAAGTGGTTTTGGACCTATTTTTTAAGGAAGTCTCCGCCGCTGAAAACCGTCTTTGGCGATCTCTCATGCCGGTAGGCGCAGTTCTCAACTCTTGTAAGCCTATTGTGGGAACGAAATGACCGACTAAAAATAGTTTTATTTTCGACCAATAGGTGGCATTAGGGGGCGTCCATTAATTACGTGAGGCGTTTAGGGGGGGGGGGGGGTCGAGCGAAATGTCACCCAATCTCACGTGGAGGAGAGGGGGGCTTCGGCAAATATCACGTACTTTTAGTAATTTTAGTAATTTTAGTAATCATGTAATTTTTATCACGTAGGGAGAGTCTCCCTACTACTTTACATGGTGGAGTAAATGGTACTACAACCGCAGTTACTTCTACTACAATTTATTTTCCATGAACGTATGCATTTTGAAAAATCTCACGTGAGATTAGGGGAGGGGGGAGGGGGTCGAGCAAAATCTCACGACATCTCACCAGGGGAAGAGGGGGGGGGGGTCGAAAATCGCCAAAATCACCTCACGTAATTAATGGATGCCCCCTTAGATTACGGGAAAAAAAACTTGTTCAGCTGTAGCGTCTTTGAAACCGTTGGCTTCAAACACGTTTTTTTCAAAACCATGTTTTTGATATCGGGACGGAGCAAAACTCAAACAATGTTCGACCAATCGACTTGAAATTTTAACTGTAGTTTCTTAGATTGCTCTACCAGTCAAGGACGAGCGCTTTTTTTGATTGACTGAAAATTGTCAAAAATATATCACTTTTTATACCCAACCCCAACAAATTAAAGAAACAAAAAATTTCTTCACTTTTTAAAGTGTTTTTTGAAAGGCTGTATCAATGTTAAAAATAGTCGTATCAAGATGAAAAAGAAAAACATTATTAAGCTTCAAGTCTATAGTTTGAGATCCTTTGGCAAAATAATTTTGTGAGCTACGGTTATCGCGTAGCTCACAATCATAAGAGTAGCGAGAAAATTATTTTTCCAATTTTATTTTTCAAGGGATTTTTTACAGTTAAATCAATGCATAGGTCCGTTAGCTTGTTTATTCAGTTCCAATTTGGTTTTTTTGTGGTCTCTCTACGTCAACTTTTTGCTGAGATACCCGACTTGTAATAAAAAATGTTCCTTTTGTGTTTGATCAATGATATCACAGCAACCAATGATCGCACAGGAAATTATTGGGCAGCCTTAAGAAAGTTGAATCAACTTCGTACAAGACGCTTTCGTTGATTTTTGAGAAAAAAAATTATTTTTCACCATTAACAGTAGTTTGAAAAATAGGACAAAAAATGACATTTTATGGTTTTTTAGTAAATCTACTACTCCATTACAAATATTGGTAGAAAGACTAATGTCACCACGTTTATTTTTCAGCTTAATGTACCCCCAATAGCCGTGTAAATTTTCAAATTGATCCACCGACCCGTTTTTCCGGACCGATCGATCAAATTGTTACAAAAGAATTAAAGGATCAAGTGTTCCTAAACATCGTGTAATCATGATCAAAATGAAAACACCCATTTTTTTCGACTATTTTTAGAACTTTGCAGTAATTGCTTGTTAAATTTAAGAAAAAAAATTGAAAAATTAAAAAAAAATTCTAATCTGTTTAAATTTGTAACATTTTTCAGGAAACAATGGTGACTCGTTGTTGCCACGCTTCGGCTTTGGCGCACCATAATTTCACTCATCTTTAATTGCATTGATTAAAAGTTGATACCCCTAAGCGATATTCACTAGTCGATCTGAGAACTTGTATGCCATTAATTGTCAATATTTTCTGCGAAGGTTATTAGGGATACAAAAAACACTTTTTTCAAAAATGATCTCTCGTTTAGAAGGAGATACCAATGAACAATTTTTTTCAAAAACTAATCTTTTTTTGGTCAATTTTTTCTACGTTTTGGTAAACAAAATTAATCTAATGTTTTTGTAAACTCTCATTTTTTTTCAATTTTTTATCATGCCTAGTTTTGAAAAAAAGATTTTTTTCCATAACCCTAATAACCTTCGTAGAAAATATTGAGAATTAATTGCATAAATGTTCTCAGATCGACTATTAAATACAGCTTGGGAGTATCAATTTTAATTGATGCAATTAAAGACGAGTGAAATTAAAGAGCGCAAAGGGCGAATCGTGTAAAAAATGAGTCAGTATTGTTTCCTGAAATATTTTACAAATTAAAAAAAATGTCCATCTCTCGAATTTTGTTCTTATATTTAACAAGCAACTAGTGCCAAGTTGTGAAAAAAGTCGAAGAAAATTAGTATTTTTATTTTGATGATGATTACAAGATGTTTAGGAATAATACACTTGTTCCTTTAATTGTTTTGTAAAACTTCGATTAACTTTTGATGGAAAACGGTTCGATGAATCAATTTGCAGACTAACAGGGGTATTGGGGGTCACATTAGTCTTTGCATCAATATTTGTAACGTAGTGGTAGATTTACTGAAAATCCAGAAAAAAGTCATTTTTTGTCCTTTACCAAATAACGGTTAAGGGTGAAAAAAATCACAAAAACCAACGGGAGGGGCTGGCAAGAAATTCATTCGACTTTTCAAAGCTGCCCTCTAATTCCCGTTGCGATAATTGGTTGCTGAGATATCGATAATCAAAGACAAAAGGATCTTTTTTCATTCGAAGTCGGATATCTCAGCAAAAAAATTGACGTAGAGAGATAAAAACCAAATTAAAGCTGTATAAACAAGCTAACTGACCTATACATTGAGTTAACTGAAACAAAATTCCTTAGTCCGATGACCCCTGAAATAAAAACAAATTTAGAATTTTTTCTCCCGGTATTTCTTATGATTGCGCGATAGCCGTAGATCACAATTTTTTTGCCGAAAGAACTCGAAACTATGATCTTGAAGCTTCAAAAGGCTTTTTTCATCTCGATGCGACAATTTTTCACATAGACACAGCGCATAAATCAAACCAAACAAACAGACCTAAACAAACCCTAAAAAATGAAGAAATTTTGTTCCTGTAATTTTTGGAGTCGTATATAAAAAATTATGGTTCAAAAAACGAACTTTTTTTTAACTCGTCTCTTTTCTTTAATTATTTTAAAGTTTCCCCTCATTTAACTGCTAAAACTAACGTAATAAACGAAAATATTTTACTCTTAGTTCCACGATTAAATTGACGATAGTTTACTGCGTTCCACGGAGAGGGTATGAGGTTGAAGTTTGCAACGTTGGAACGTAATAAAAATTAAAATTTGTTAAGTCCTTTTTTATATTTCGGCAACCTTTGCTTACAATAATCCTCCAACCATTTTTCAAGATTGTTGAAAAAAATCGTCACCGTGTACTCCCATCTAAGGGGTCACACCACTGTAGAATCTTAAAAAAATTGTTTTTTTTTTACTTGACTTAAACGATGCTTTGAACCAATTATAATAAGGGGAAAGAGTTTGGCACCTGTAAAACAAGATCCGCAGGCCCGTATGGGTCTGCGGTGGCAGTGGCTGACCCGTGTGCGAGACATCGACCGTTTTTCTCGAAACACAATTTTCAAAACGGCACGCAGCATAGCTCCAACAATTTTCATCATTTTCACTCTCAATTTTGGGTACATGTTTAAAATAACATTCCGAAGAGAAATAAGTACGGGCTTTTGTATGAGTTAGTTATAACATTAGTTATTACCGAATGATTGTCCTTTTTTTCTGTCGAAAATTAAGTTTTTAGTTTAATGCTTGCCAATTACACAAAAATTAATATTTTCACAATTCTCTACGTATTTCTCTAGCTATACTCGTGTAAATTAATAGATTTTTTAAAATTTTATTCTAAAATCAAATTTGCGTCAGCTATACTGCGTGCCGCAGAGCGTCTCAAATTCAACATGCCTCGCCAGAATGGCTCCAGCGTCACCTTTTGGCATAATTGTTTAATATAAATTTCATTTTGTTCACTTGAAAGATATGGCTAATAACATCCTTGAATATTAATATTCTCTTATTCCTCCTTCTACAAAAAAAAATCGCGAAATATCACTCAATTTTGGACGTTTACAGTGGTGTAAGCTCTTATGGTAAAACGAGCGTGCGCTCTTGATTTCTATCGATTTTGTTCAAATTTAAACCAGACATTGTTCATATTATTATGCAAGTTTGAGTGAAATTTCAGAACAGTTGACTATTTAGATTGGGAGATAATGGATTTTTTAATTGCAACTTTTAACACTGCAGGGTCTGCATAGGCCGAAAGTCAGGTCACATAATTCGGCGTACCATTCTATTGTGTTTATGGATTTTGAAAAAAAAAAATATGATTATATAACAAACTAGTTAGGGAACGAGTGGAAAAGTTTGAATTGTCTTCACTATTCAGTTTTTCTAAAGACGTTCAGTAACGACAGAATAACTCTCGGTAAAAAATATTTATCCCCTATAATAAGAAGACATTATGCAACACCGCAGAACAGCATTGTTCAATATTTCGATAAAAAAGATAATTATTGTGTTCCTAAAGTTAAACACATTTAACGTGAAGAAAAAGATTTGCGTTCTAAACATTAATATTTCATATTGTTTATGTTATTGCATTGTGTCTTCTCATAGAGGACAAATATTTTTCACGGAAAATTACTCTGTCTAAATTTCAATACAGACCCTAGAGTGTTAAAAGTTACAATTTCAAAATCCATTATCTCCGAATCTAAATAGTCGACTGACCTGCCATTTCACTGAAACATGCATAATGATACGAATAATGTCTGGTTAAAATTTGAACAAAATTTATAAAAATCGAGAGTGCACGCTTGTTCTACCTTAACGCGTTCAACCATTGACCATTCAATTCTGTTGCCCTGGAGGTTTGGACCCGGCGACTCTGAGTATGAGATGATGGTAGCCGTAAACATTGAGATGCAAGAAGGACGTTGCGTCCTCGCCCTTTGTTTTGAAACGTACATACGTAAGCGAAAGACCTTGCATAGATTGGTGGTGCGATCCATGGTGAGATATTGTTTCTGAGCGAAGCCGAAGGGTTCAACAAGTTCCTTGAGGTCAGCCTCGCTGGTGCTCTCGCAGAGATTGGAGACAGCGGTGATATCCGGGCGGATACTGGAACTGTATACTGTGGCCGCAACAATTGATGCGGTTTCTCATCCTCGGCAGTACGTACTTGATGCCCTGGATAAATCCGATGGTCCATCTAGATGGTAAATCGATGCTACATTAGTTCTGTTTTCTACATGATAGCCCAGGTACCGTACCTACCATGTGTATGCGTACGTTATCGGTACCAGTTTAGTATGGTGAGGATACGGAACCGGTATATTTTACTATTGCACAGTGTACCAGTACCATGCTAGTAACACATACATTTGCGTGTAGTGGTGTACTACCGTACAGGTTCACCGAGGGTCTTCTATCTTTGTACATCATACCAATAGTACTCTCGGTCATCAGGGTGAAGCTATCGAGGAATCGCCAAAGGTCCACAAATAATCCGTGTTTGAGATGTGACAGTTTTGCGTTCGTAGGCAAAGGGTGTTGAACTTTCGTGCATAATTTTGGTCGCACACTGATCAGGAAATCGAGGATTTCGAGGGGTAATGGAAATGGCTACGGATCATCGAAAAATATGCTATCTGCGATTTTTTCACGAATAAATACCGAGGTATTTCTGCGAAGAGCAAATAAGCTTGAGTTTTTTGCACCGGAGCCGTTGGCTGTTTGACACATCGGCGAGCGAGAAAACAATGCGAGGGAAGATCGTGGCAAATTGCAAAGAACGTAAATTGAGGTTATAGCACGTACGTACCTTGACTTCCGGTGTTTTCTCCTTCGACTTCTCGCTGTCACTGTGTTCCTCGATCTTCTTCATGTAATCGGCCGCTGCGGTTTTCTCGTAGATTATTTCTTTGTCGTCGGTGGTGTGCCGGCGTCCTGATGCGTTCTTCACAGCAAAAAAAACTCACCAAAACGCGACGAAAACAAACTTCACTCGATCACACACACTATTTACATTCTATCACACACATCGTATGAAATATATTTCGAACGAATGTTCGAGGTTATGGCCGGAGGTTATGGCTCCGGCTTTCGACCTGTCAAAAAATAAATTGTTCCGGGAGGAGGCGAGCGCGGTCGGTAAACACAGGACGAAGCGAGCTGCGCGCCGCCAGTGAGAAAACGGATGCACTGAACGCTCGCTCCGGTACATGATATTTTGAGCTTTGTTGGTACATTTTTGCTAAATTGATGTAAAAATTTCAAAATGCTTTTTCTCCGCCATTTGTTCATGAAAACAGGTGAAACGAAGCTCAAAATGTGTGCTCTTTCACTGTCGAGAGCATGATTCGCGCCAAATTAACGAAAATGCGATGCAATGGTTAATAATTCACAGTTTTTCGCATGGTAACCACAAACTGCAAATTTTTTTTCGAAATTTTGGAAAATTTTGCGAATCATGCTCTCGGAGCAAGCATCCTGCATGCACACAACAAATTTCAATCCAATTGGTTGATCCGTTTGGGAGAATTCCCATTTCAAAATTTCGATGCGGTCGGAGGCATGTGGCACATGGCCTTAAGAAAGATCTAAGGAATAATAAAATGAAGAAAAAAATCGATTTTGTAAAATTTCTAGACCAGACTACTGCCTTAAGTAGATTTTCGGTTCGCGCTACGCTTACGAGAAATGACCGCGCGTGCGGCTTCTAGCGGTTACTCCGAGAACTACGGGTTTCCTCACACTTATAGTTTCGGTGGCGCTCGGTCATGTTTCGGTTGAATTTTTTCAACCAAATGCGCCACAAACAAATTCTATTTTCGCATAATTTGTTAACCAATTCAGACATTTGCTTAGTATCTTTCAATCAAAATAAAATATTGATATTTTAACGAGTAATGTACTTGAAAATCGATATCGGATATGGTGAAAAAAATAAAATAACAAATTTACTCAATAGAAATTTTATCTGAATCAAACGAGCGAAATTCAATTTTTTTTGTGTACTCGCATCAAAAATATTCATGTTGTGAATTGAAACGCTTTTTTGTTCGTTGCAGAAAATGCATTCAAAACTGTATAATTTGTTTGCGATAATTTTTTAGATAGCTTCAATAATATATTGTTTTCGGCTACCGATTTTTTTGTTCGTTACAGAAAATGCATTCAAAACTATATAATTTGTTTGCGATAATTTTTTAGATAGCTTCAATGATATATTGTTCTCGGCTACCGATATATCTTTTGAATGAAAAACAAACTTCAAATTTTATCATGTTATTAAAGTCAATAGCGTTTTGTCTGGACTAATAAATCAACGAAATTTCAAGCCTTCCCAAAGCTTTTTTTCTCGCATTTCGCATATTTCCAATCGACAATATTCCTTTGGGACATTGATCACGAGTGACCGAAGGATTGGAAGCGTAAGAATTTTCGCGCGCTCCTTTTGCCTTGGCGGTTCGCATATCGTCTCGAAACAAAACGATGCGCGCGCTCCCCCCTCCCCTCGCCTGGCGAGCTTTCCTCGTTTCCTCCGTTGCCCCTCGGCTCTCGACCCCACCTCGGCGATTTTCCATAGGCAGCCGGTGGGGCCGTTAAGCTCGCGGCAAACTGAAAGCCTCCCGCGACCGTAATCCTCTCGCCCTCTTCCGAAAGCTCGGTATTCGCGGCGGCGGCGTGCCTCTCGGTTCGACGGACTGCCACTGGCAGTTCCCCACTGGGTCTCCCTCAACGATCACGTGTTCCACAGGCTTCCACTCGCCTATATTTTCACCCTCCGCCATTCAGTACAATTCTGCCACCCGGACGAGCAACATCGCACCCCGAACAACCCAGCGGGAGTGCCGTTTCCTCCGAATATCGTAAACATTTTGTTTTCCATTTTTTTTTTGTACAAATGAACGATCGGAGAAGATGAGCCGTCGTTGATTGACGAACTCGCGCGCGCCCGCCCACCCCCGATCTCGTTATCGTGTACGAAAATAAAGTTGGAAAAGCACGAAGAAAGCACGAGAGGTCGAGAGAAGCGAAACGCCGTAGCAAAAGCGCGGATGTACGCGATCCACGACCACTAGCTTCCCTTGAATAAGGTAACAACTCTCTGACAAATGAGGAGCTGGTGAACAATACCGGACACGTCCACATTACGTCAATTTTTTTGCGTTCTTCAAGCACCCCTTCATTGGGTCCCAAAATATTTTGCATCAGATCCGGCTTTAAACACCTTAAGGGGCTAAACCAGTGTGAACGCTGAAAATTTGGGTGATCTTCGGGAGTTTTTCGGAAGAAAAGTACTCAATTAAATGTTTCGGAAAATTAAGAATATATTTGGCTATATTTGACCTATATTACATAATTTTTTCATAGGAAAACATTGAGATCCAAGCGACTTATGCGCTGCCTTCGGAGGCGCCAAACAAAAAGTTCCTCCACTGCTGACACGATTCCGGCCGATTGAGTAGCTGAAACCGAAAAAAGAAAAAATGTTAAACTGGAAGGTATTTCCTGTACAATGACGTAGGATTTTCGAAAAATATCAAAATCTAACAAAATGGCGTAGTTATGAAAAAAGTCTGTTTTCTTGCCTATAAAGTGGTCGTTTTTTTCAATGCCAAATCGTCAATTTTCATCCAATCAAAAATATCCCACGTCATTGTAGAGTATATATATTCAAGAGTACTCAGTTCAAATTTCAAGTCAATCGGATAATTGCTCTTTGAGTTACAATGTCAGCAAATTTGAAAAATCTCAATTCGAGAAAAACGCGTTTACATATTTAACTATCGATTTTTGTAAGACAAAATGATATTCGAAAGAAAATTAAATTTTTACCGGATATTCTTGAAAGTATAAACGGTCGAAAAAGGAGAAAAAAATCGACTTTTTGAAAGTGTCGCACTGGTATAGCCCATTGACATTTGTGAAAAACTGCCTTGCAAGCAGAAACGGACTTGCCCATGGCCGGCTGGATGAGAAATAAATAACAGATGGCCACAGTGATGACGATGATGACATTGAATGCGATTGTTGTGAGCCTGACATGGAAGAGTTTGTGTAGAATTATCAAATTGATAATCAAAAACAAATTTATAGTCAACTCGAAAAATCTGCTTCATGTCATGACCGGATATGGCTGCAAGACTTTCATTCGAAAGCGAAATTGTCCGCCATTCTCATTCAAAACCGGACTTGTTCAAAGTATAAATAAAAATAACCACATGGTAGTTGGTGTTTAAAATAAAACTAAAGCCAGGTCCAGGCTCACATTTTGAAAGAGCCTTTATATATTAAAATTCAAAATTCCAACTCACATCCATTTTGGTTATTTTGGTTTTTGACCTCTCCTGTAAAAAAGTGATTCAAGGACAAGTCCGGTTCTGTTCGCCAGCTCCGCAAATAAACGTAGTCGATCAGTCTCGTGCGATCAGCGATTTATAGGCCCGTCGCCACCGGAAGTCACACGTTCGACCCGCACGATCACCGATGATAACACCCTCAGCCCGTTTTATTTACCCCACATTTTCATCCATTGATGCGGCTAGAGGCGCGATGAGATCTCATTGGAATGGAGATACGTTAAATCGGGCCGAAATGGAAAACGAGAAAGTCGTCGACACGGATCAGCGAGAGAGCTTCCGGTAGTGGAAACAAAGACCCTAACTGGACCTTTAATCCTGGGCAGTCGATTCGGTCGATTTATGATCGCTGGATCGTCATTGATGAAAAATAAACTGGCACAATTGTTCTCGTGGGTTGTACGGTCAAATGGATTACCAAAAACGGTACCTTGCTATATTTTTTTTTGCGAAAATAATCGAACGTGACGCGTGTGCCGATGTGATTTTTCGTCGATTTTTACATAAATAATTAGCAACAAAAAAAATGGTTTTCTCAGATAGGAAAATGTTTTGTTGTTGTGCTTTCTTCATTTTTATAGAAATGCTACTCTTTTTCACCGGGCTAGGAAGATTCCCGGTTTTTGTCCGCGGGGTAGGATTTTAGGAGGATGAGGGTAGCATAGAGAATTTATATCTATATCAGAGAAGGAAGGAGAGAGACCGAGAGGGAGAGAGGTTGAAAAAGCTCTCTCGCGGAGAGAGACTCGGCATCGTCAGCAAAGCCACCCCAGGCACTTTCATTCACCGTGTGTTATTACAAACGTACATATATACGTAGACACGCGCGTGTAAATAAAAAACGATATATATATATATATATATATATATATATATATATATATATATATATATATATATATATATATATATATATATATATAGTTTTTGAAGGCTTTGACTTAAAAACCGTCTTCATAGTAGACAACTGTCCCTATAATCGACATTATATGAGCCCTACTGTCCTCAAAATCACCTTTGGATAAATGTAAGCATTCTTTCGTATGACAATCCAAGGGCCACCCCGTGCCGAAAGTTAACATTTCGTCGAAAAAATGCTAAGGATCGTCCTTGAAACTATGAATTCATCCTTCAAGGACAATAGTTTTTCGGTCTACTCGTCCGTCACATAAAATCCCAAAAAGTTTGACACTAGCTTACAGCACAGCAGTGTCATTTTCCAAAGTCGGAAAAACATACTTGTAACTAATTTCGAGTACAGTAAAAATGATCGTCGATTTCAATAAGACATTTCACAGGTCGTAAAAGTTAATCGAAATATTCATCAGAATAGTTGGTAATAATTTGTTCTGAGTGACGATGGATTTTCTATTTCGCCGCAGGGATGAACAGTGGAATTTGTGAAAAATTGAGGGTACTGTGTAGTCTCAAGTGAGAGATTCTAGTCTCGAGAGAGAATTTCTGAAATTATTAGAGCGAGGTAAGTGCAGACCCTCAAATCCCATTGTTTATTCCCTGCGGGAATGAGCGGTAACAATGACAAAAAAATTGACAGGCACGATGTAGTCTCGAGAAGGAATTTCTGAAATCAGTAGAACGAGCGGACTATGTGCAGACCGTGTAAAATCCCAAAAGTTTTGGAACTAGTTTACAGCATAGCAGTGTCATTTTTCAAGGTCGGAAAAACATACTTGCAACTCATTTCGGGCACAGTACAAATGAATGATACGTGAAAAAAATTATCGTCAATGTCGATAAGACATTTTGCAGGTATTACCTTGGAAAACGTTTCTCAAAATATTTATCAGAATACTTGGTTATCATTTTTTTGGGTAACGATGGATTTACTTATTTCCCGCAAGAATGAACAATAGAAATAATAAACACATTGGCACATACTATACAGTCTTGAGAGAGAGAGAGAGAGAGAGAGAGAGAGGGAGAGTCCCGGGAGGGAATATCTGAAATCAGTAGAACGAGCTGACTGTGTGCAGACCGTCTAATCCCATTTTCTAATTCCCCGCAGGAATAAACATTAGAAATTACTTTAAAAAGTGGATAGACACACATGTAGTCTCAAGAGAGAGATTCTGGTCCCGAGAGGGAATATTTGAAATCAGTAGAACGAGGTAACTATGTGCAGACCGTCAAATCACATTTTCTTATTCTCCGCAGGAATGAATAATAGAAATTATAAAAATATGCACGTACTATGTAGTCTGAAGATAGAGATTCTAATCCCAAGAAGGAATATATTTAATCAGTAGAACGAGCTGACTATGTGCAGACCGTCAAATCCCATTTTCTTACTTCTCGCAGAAATAAACAATATAAATGATTTAAAAAATTGACAAATGTAAAGTAAAAATAGGTAAAAATGTACCTATGTAGTCTTTACAAATCTAAAGTGAAAATAAGGTAAAATGTACTTATGTAGTCTCGAGATGAAATTTCTGAAGTTGGTAGAACAAGTTGACTATGTGCAGACCGTGTCAAAAGCCAAACGTTTTGAAACTAGTTTGCAGCACAGCAGTGTCCATTTCCCAAAGGTGGAAAACACTACTTGTACCTAATTTTGCGTACAGTAAAAATGATTGGTACGTAAACAAAAATGATCGTTCATTTCGATAAGACATTTCGCAGGTATCACTTCGAAAAACGTTTATCCAAATAGTTATCAGAATACTTGGTTATACATTTTTTCGGGCCACGATGGATTTTCTAATTCCCCTCAGGAATGAACAATAGAATTAATAACAAATTGACAGGTACTATGTAGTCTCGAGAGGAGATTTCTGAAATCAGTAGAACGAGCAGACTACGTGCAGACAGAACGTTCCCCTATATCTGGGCACGTGAGTTTTTATTGCGTCGAGTTGATTCGAATTGAAGTTTTTTCTCGATTAATCGACCAGGCACTAACTTTTTCTCATTTCCATGCGCACACAATGCAGGAGCATAGTTGCGTTTTGTGACGATTAGTTTGAAGTTTGACAATTAACGTTGCGAGGTAGACCTCTCCGATTTCGATTAAATTTGGCATGCTTGTGAAATGGGTAAAAATAGGCGACACGTATTTTTTTTTATCCTCCGAACCCGATTTTTAAGGGGTGAAACGCACCCTCGAAAATAGGGGTGTTTTTCGTTTTTCGTCGATATCGTTATCGTTCTCATCTCCAAAGTATAGTACGCGAAAAAATAAACATTGTGTCAATTTGAAATTTTTCCATATCTCGTACCGTTAAATCGTTATCGACGAAAAACGAAAAACACCCTAATTTTCGAGGGTGCGTTTCAACCCTTAAAAATCGGGTTCCGAAGATATGAGAAAATACGTGTCGCCTATTTTTACCCGTTCTACAAGCATGTCAAATTTAATCGAAATCGGAGAGACGGACCTTTCTTTGTGAGTGAGGTGAGGCGGAGGAGCGTAGAAAAAAGTTATCACGGAAGGACTGTCGTGAGTGATGTAGTTTCTTTTTCAATTTTGCGTCGTCAATGATTTGTGACGATTGACCGTCGATTTCGTGATTCCGTGTCGCCTTCTTGCTTGCCTCCCCTATCTCACACGGAAATCGCCATCGTTTCATCCCCATTACAACCCTCGAAGCGCCATATAAGCCCCTTGCTCGGTGATACTTTGCTCCTTTTAATAGACCAGAATGAGGTGTAGATGCGGGATAACAGTTTGGCGACAGCTTTCTGGTCAACACCCTTCGCCATTCACTCTCGCCAGTAGGTAGTTCGCCGACCCTTGGAAAGGGTCTGCTCATTTACGCGTCCGTTTTCCTCTTATTTTTCCCTGATGCGTCGTTCCCCCCCCCCCCCCCCCCCCAACCTCATCTCCCCCCTCGATCCCAAGGACGCGGGATTTCCACATTTTCTCAACAGGGGTGGACGAGACTTTGACGTACTTTATTTTTGCCGGTTAACGAACGGGAAACTATGCAAAGTTGTGGAGAGTTGTACCTTTGTCTGAATTTATTTATAAAAAAAACGCAAATGTGGAAGAAACTGAATACTACTTGTTTTTATTTTTAATCACGTTTAATTATAGCGAATGAAATAATAGACACTTATTTTAAGGAGTTACGTGGGTTTCGAAACCAAAAAAGCATATTTGCTCTATTAAAAAAAAAAATACAATATGTAAAATGTTTTATTCAAAATGTTCAGCAAATAAAAAAGCAGCATTTCAATGATATGTAAAAAAAAATTCCTCCGAAAAGTTGGGAAATTCAGCTGGTGGGACCTGGTTTCCGGAGACCCTGAAAAAGTGTCCTCGTCGTCGTCAGGATAACTCATGATAGATTTATCTAAAATGAAAAAACCAATTTTTTTTTCTGTTAGTAGATAAGTATCGCCCGTGATTAAACGTAGGATTTTACAAAAATTGAATTGTGAATTTTTGGCAGAGTTGTATGCAAAATAGCTCAATTTTTGGTACAATTTACACTACGTATGACCTTGTAAAATTAGTTGTAATTGAAAAAAACCGTTCAATCACTAGTCAATGCGATTTCAAAGAAGTGTGCAAAATTTCAATAAGATGTTTTATTAGTTTTTGAGAAATCGTTTCCACCGACTTCAAAAATAGTGTTTTGAGAAAAATGCGATATACCTGCGTCGCTCCCGGCTGGTCTTTCCCAACGGGGGGAATTCCCAAAGTCTCCTAGACTTTTACTCCGATTGATTTAAAACTTTGTGAGAATATTCTAGAAATATTGTACTATTAAATAATAAAAATTTTAAAAATGGATTTTTTTTTATTTCCCAACCCACCTAACCCCTTAAAAACATGTTTCCATGCACATTCGACAATTTTTTATTGACGTTAAGGGCTCGGGTGAAATTAAAGGTAAATTCGTATTCATGGAGAAAAAATCGATTGACATAAAAAGAGAAAAATAAAAATAATCGTCCTCTCTTCAAAATGCCGTTTGATTCGTGGAGTTCCGATGATTTTTCGGATTTTGGCATAATTTAATCGGATCATCGATTTTCGTGAATTTTTTCATACCTCTGCCTTTTTTTCGGCCATTGTTCAGGCGCACTTTCCGGGAAAAATAAATCAGATATCGCAATGAATTGAACGGCATTCTCTAAGTCTGCCAAAATCCGTTTCGGAAATCCCCCAATAAGTTTCCGCGACTCAAAACGGACCGCAGCTACAGCTGTTTGAAATTTTAGGATTTTCGTGATTTTTCGAAAGTGGCCGAAAAGGTCAAACATTGTTTTTTTTACTTTTACACCGTGTAACGGGCTATCCGAGGGGACATTTTCAGCGAATTTCGAATATTACGGAATTTTCGTTGAAAGCTTAAAATTCTTCGGGCTTAAGGGGCCAGTCCACTTTGGAGCCACGAAAAAGGCTATATTCGCGATTTTTTTTGAGGATTTTATAAAAGATATTAATATAAAAGTTGTTGGGCTTAATAAATAAAGTCTTGAAATACATTAATAAAAATTTTAATTCATTTTTATTCATTTTAAAGTACAAAAAATAGTAAAAAAAGTAGAAAAAATAGTTTAAGGCGTTACCCCCACTTGTAGCGCAAAAAAGGCCTTTTTCATGATTTTTTTAAAGAAAACTACAAAACTTTTTTAATCGATCAATATACCATCTTAAAGAACACATCTTGAAGAACTTTCAGTAATTTTTTTATTGAAAAATATTACATTGTTTAGTGGAAAATGGCCGTCAATGCAATAATGTTTTTATATACACGGTTTGCGGTGACCAACATTGCGGCGAAGTGGATCATCTGAAAAAAAAATGCGGATGGATTTAGTCAAATATAAGTATAAACTAGTCTTTAATCGAAGGATTTTAAAAAATATTCATTTTTCACAAAATGGCGGACAGTCAAAGTTAATGGTTCGATTTTAACGAAAAAAAACAGCCGTTTTTTGGCTATAAAACGGCCATTTTTTTCGGAAAAAAAATCGAACGAATAGAGACTACATTTTTATGTATTAAATAAGCCTGCAAAATTTCAAGAAGATCGGTTCATTAGTGTTCGAGTAATCTTGGTCACCGACTTCAGAAATGCCATTTTGAGAAAAACGCGTTTAAAGTTTCAATTTCAATTTACACGAAGAAAATATTTTTTTTTGTAAACTTACATAGAGTCATATATTCCGGGCCCATACAGAAGCATGGGCCCGGATACTTATACTTCAAAAAGTGCAATAAAAAAAAATCGATTTTTTCAAAATCGCAAGGGGGTAACCCCTTAACGTAACGCCTCAAAATTAGGTGGACTAGGTGGCTCCATCACAACTCGGCAACGGCTTGTCTGAAACAAAAAAATCAAGGTCGATTAGATTCAGTATGACAACAGCTACAAAATGATCCTCGGGTATGAAGTTTTATCAAAAAATAAAAAAATGACAGATGAAAAACGAAAAAAGTATTTTAAAATCGCGTTTTTTTCGCAGTTTTTTGCAAAAAAAGAGTAAAAATCAAAATTTTAAAACCATCGAGGGTCATCTTCTTGCGAACCATGTTTACAATATGTGGTTCAAATTTCAAGAGAATCGGTTTATCAGTTTTAGAGATCCGATGGAGCTAGATTTTGAAAACGTTGTTTCGATAATAACGCGTTTGAAGTTTATACGATGAAAAACTCTTACCTAAACTCAATCGGCAATTCCTGCACCGTACAAAATCCCTTCTTATTGCTCATCATCGTCGATTTCTTCCTTACTTGCTTTCGATTTTTTGAAATTTTCAAAGTGGACCCTTAACGCGACCCTTAACGCGAAAAACATGTTCCTATAATTCTTAACTGGGCCAATATGCATAGATATCGAAAATGACCCCGAAAAATCGATAGTTTTATTAATGCGATTTGGGACATAAAAGTCGATTTTGCAGAAGATAGTCACTCTCGATTTATTTTGATTAGAATCCAGAAAAAATCAGAACGGGATGGCAGTCCGTGACAGATGTATTCACACTTGTCGACGCTGGATATCGGGATGAATTTCATTTGCAACGTATCCAAAAGGAAAAAAACGATATCGAAGGAAGTAACGAAAGAAGAGCTCGTTCATATATAGGCTGACTGAATGGTATATGTTTGTCCGTCACATTTATTATTCGATCGATAAATCGATCGGATATATCTACATTCTCTTGTGCGGTTCTCTCTCTCTCTCTCTCTCTCTCTCTCTCTCTCTCTCTCTCTCTCTCTCTCTCCCATGGGTCCCTGTCATCATCTGTTATCGAGACGGAATAACGCTCAGACGAGAATATAGGAGAAAATGAGAATCTGCGAATGATTTTTACGGCTATCCCTTCGGCCCTTGCCAGGCATGGATTCCCATACAGGTGAATGCCATTCTGGGGGTTTGTTTGGGTTGAAACCATCGGATACGTACCGTGCCAGTTCGATCAAGTATTTGACGCATTGCAAATAATTCCGGTTATCATAAAGTTAACGTTTTTTTTAAATACAGTTATGAATGGATAATCCTGCAACTATCGATAGGTCAGGTCATGTCCTACTATATGCTTGATTTTCAGTTGATTAAAAGTCCCACGGTTTTCGAGATTTTGGGCTTTATGTGATTGTTTGAAAAGAATCATTTGCTTTTAAAAATGATTTAAAATCTGATTTAACTTTTAAACTTTTAAACTTGTTTTTTTTAAAATGTGATAAATGAATATAATAATATTCAGAAAAAATAGTTTTAAGAACTAATAAACTAGTTAAAAAAAATAAAAGTAATTTATTGTTCAATTATTCGAATCCAAGATCAAATGAAACAAAAACTAAGTCCCCAACATTAGCGTTTCAAGGTAATTCTTTTCCCAGTTCATCGGCGCTTTGCTGTTAATCATTTTTGAGGTTAAAAAGAAGACTTTACTAGATAAAATAAATAACCAAGAGTATTTTAAAAAAAACCGAGTCAAAAAAAGTTTTTATTTGCAGAAATAGCATTCGAAAAACCAGCAGATGATTTTTATGTAGAAAACCGTAGGACTTTTACCAAACTGAAATTCCAGCATATAGTAGGACATGATCTGACCTATCGACAATTGCAGGATTATCCAATCATAACAGGACACCCTGTATACAATGCTACTTCATACGTCCTCGGGGATTTTTGCGATTCCATCGCTTTGAACTTTCACCCCACAGTCACTATTTCGGCTCACAAAGAGACCCCTCAGAGTGTTTTCCACAACCACTCGCTTCCTCGTGCCCTACTGCATCGCGTTTGCACAAGGGCACAGGGAAACTGCCGAAAACCCGCGTCGATACAGGCTACTATATTTCTCTTCTTCAAAACCGGAAACTCAGTAAAACTTCCTGCCGCTCGGTATCTGGGACGCAACCGAGTACTGCATCCACGCGGTCACCCATCCAAGTATTGGTCCAGACGAACGCTGCTCGACACGCCATCCGTAGAATATTTATTCCGAAGATAAAAAGGGAGAAAAGAAATCGGAGCTTCGTTAAAATTCCATCTCAACCTCAATTGCCCAGAGCAAAAAATAAATTATGGAAAAATCAGTCGAGATCATTTGCATACTTCGTCCCTTTGGTTCGTATGAAAAAACTGAAAGAATTATTCTACAAAAGTTTCGAATACGAATGAATATCTAAGCGAAAACGCGGACTCCTTCGTGCGATGTGCTTGGATATTAAAAATCTAGTGTCTTGAAAACTATTCGAGATGAGCTTTTGGCAAGAAAGGCAGTGCTCGTTCTAACTTGATCAATAATAAAATGCCAACGAAGCACCCGAAGTTTAGACTTTAGACAGTCGGATAAACCCGTATGAAATGAGCTCCGAGTGCTTTTACCCTCGAAGACACATTGCCCCGTCCTCCGTGAGGGGATACGCGAAATATTTCGAAAGCTCGGTACACGCGAAAGCTCCTTTCGATGCGACGAGATGCAGCTGCAAGCTCAAAGGAGGAAAGGGCGCATGAATATCGTAGAATGGATCGAGCCAAAGAAAAATCCCTTCGAGCAACCTTTTCGTGTCCCCGCGTTCATTGTTACCGGGAGCTTTTGAGAATATTTGAGAAAAAAAAACGTTTCGCACGGACTCAACCCTACGTTGGCACGCTGGGTCACTTTAACCCGAATGAATTTTTAGTGAAATGCTCACTTTTCGAAAATTAAACATTTTTAAAATTATTTTAAAAGATGTCATTTGATATATTACGAATTTTAATTATGCAGACAATTTGAGAAATGTTTAAAGTTCATCGCTGATTTGAAAAAAATAAAAAACCGACCGAAGGATGGTTAATGGCAGATGGATGATCCGGGTGAAATTGACCAAGTGTGTCAAAATCGTGGCCAAACGCAAGTGTGTCGACGAAGGATCAGACTTTGAAGTTAGTCGAGAGGCATGGAAAATGCATAAACTTCGGGCATTTTTTTAAATATAAAATAAATTATTTTGGAAATGGGTTTCAACGTATTTTATTCTTCTATCAATGGAGAGCAAATTCCAATTTTATTTATTTAAAAAATTCAAAATGGCGGCGCCAAACCCAACAAACAAACCCAGATGTTCTAAACACTTTAAGGCGTTACCCCCACTTGCAGCGCAAAAAGGCCTTTTTCATGAATTTTTTTAAAGAAAACTACAAAACTTTTTCAATCGATCAATATACCATCTTAAAGAACACATCTTGAAGAACTTTCAGTAATTTTTTTATTGAAAATTATTACATTGTTTAGTGGCAAATGGCCGTCAATGAAATAATGTTTTTATATACACGGTTTGCGGTGACCAACATTGCGGCGAAGTGGATCATCTGAAAAAAAAATGCGGATGGATTTAGTTAAATATAAGTATAAACTAGTCTTTAATCGAAGGATTTTAAAAAATATTCATTTTTCACAAAATGGCGGACAGTCAAAGTTAATGGTTCGATTTTAACGAAAAAAAATCGAACGATTAAAGACTACATTTTTATGTATTAAATAAGCCTGCAAAATTTCAAGAAGATCGGTTCATTAGTGTTCGAGTAATCTTGGTCACCGACTTCAGAAATGCCATTTTGAGAAAAACGCGTTTAAAGTTTCAATTTCAGTTTACACGAAGTGTAAAGTTTCAGTTTATCTCAGTCAATTTTGTTCGGATCGACTTGAAATTTTCAGGACATATTCTCAGATACTTATACTTCAAAAAAATGCAATAAAAAAAATCGATTTTTTCGAAATCGCAAGTGGGGGTAACCCCTTAAGAATACAAATAATGTAAAAAAAATCGACTTTTTCATTGTCACGAACGGTAAGCTGTTCTTAAACAACTGTATGACTTTGATGACATTTTCTGGCGAGTCTCGCGATCTTTCGCTTCTCAGTCAGAATTTTCATCATTCAATATCTTTGTTTCCTCATTTTTATCCACATTCGTACGATCTCGGGGGCTTTCACGACCTCATCTCTCGTGTTGCCCATAGCCAATCTTTTCTAATTGACCCCCGTGTCGCAATTGCACGAGGGCACGGGGAAACTGTGGAAAACCCGCGACTGTAATTTCGCTGTATTTTCACTGATTTTCGGGTTACCATGGGAAACTCAGTAGAATTGGCTCCCATCCGGCAGCCAGCTCAAGCCAGTGGATCAGCGGTCACCCATCCAAGTACTGGCCCCGGCTAACGCTGCTCAATGGGAGATCGCCCCATCGATTTTAATCCTGTCAACACAAATCCGTAAACATGTCCGATGTACTTTTGACAAGCTTTTATTCAACTTGCATCGTTCGTATGTCTGTCATTCCGGTTCAAAATTCGTAATCCATTTTCCAAGCACTTGTTGGCATCCGATTGAGCTGAAATTTGGCGTACTCGTGTAACTTCGGTGACGGTGCAATAATACGGTACCATGGAAGCTGATGATGGAGGTGGGAGGTGGGAAATGCAACTCCTCAATAGCATAAACTTGGACAGTCAAGCTTGTGCTCATTTGTTTTGTTATCATGACCACTTTTCACTACACATGATAACGAGAGTCTGATAATGGTGGTGGGTGGTGGGAACTGGTGGAGGTGGGCTCATTAACTTTGTTGACTTGAGGACTATTTATAAATACACTATTATAAAGTTTCTATGTCTATCACTATAAGTGATTATGCCAATGTCTGAATGACATGGGAGTCTGGAATGGCAAATAAATGAACAAATTCTAATACTGAAAAGTATAAAATAAAATTAACGTAAAAAAACTTTTTTAAAACGAGCTTTTATTTAAAAGGTACTGTACCAAAAAGTAAAAAATAACGTTCAGTAAAATTGAAAATCAAAACAGTATAGCTACAAAAAAGTCTCTTTCTTGGTCTCTCATTATAGGTGCACGTAAAAGGTACATAAACGTAGATATTTTTGAAATATGAAAAATACATTTTAAAAGCTTGATGCGTCAACCGTCATAAGTACTACTTAAAAATTACTACTTAAAAATTTCTAAACCAAAGCCTCAATCTTTTCAAAATTGTATTTCATATTTTAAAGATATCTACGATTATGTAGCTTTGCAGGACTTGCACCTATGATGAGTGACCAAGGAAGGGACTTTTTTTCATTGTTTATCAATTGTTATCAAGTGTTATCAATTGTTTTACAAAGTTTTTTACATTTGTTTTTTTTACTGATATTCGCCCTATTTCACATAATTGTATAGTCTTGAACCGAAAATATTTTTTTCCACTTCTCCAAACGATCGAAAATATTTTCAAAAGCACAAAAGTGTTACGATTTATTTTTTCAAGCCGTCCTCTTCGTTTCTCCCGAGCCAAATTCACGAACAGTAGAAAAATTTTTGTTTGATAAAAAAAACACATTCGACTAGTCGTAAAAAACGCCTCACGTATACCGATATATCGAGCAAGGATTGATATCAAAGGCAATTGACGAGGCTTTCGTTTTTTCTCCCCTCCCCGTGGGGTAGCGATTTATTTTATTTCCACCGCATTTCGCATCGTTTTCCGTTTCTTTGTCCACGATCGTTTTCTTTATTGAACATCGGGAAGCTCGTCATTGTATGTTATCTCTGTATCTGCTGATATAGAAGCGATTCCCCCCTGTCACCCTCTGCTTTATATTTATTTATTTTCCGCAACGATCGCCGCATCGATGAGGGACCGAGACAAAGCGAGGAACAAAAATCATCAATTCTCTTTTCCGAACGCAATGTCATGTGTTTTTTCCCCATTAAGGTCTTATATACCTTTGGATGGTCGGAAAACACGACGTTTTTTTGGAATATATTTTTTTTTAATACTTTCGAATTTTAAATACCTCGTCTACAATCTAAACGAGGTACGAAGAGTTAATTTTACACATCTGTAGATATTCGAATGAATTTTTCATTTTCCAAAAAGTAAAAAAATTCGCAATGGCGCATATGAGCACCTAAAATAAAAAATAATTCTTTTTTCATAATCTACACGAGTTTAGCTAGTGAAGTACACACGTTATTGCAAAATATCGATTTTTGCTAATTTGGCAGCATATTGAAAAAAGCCGCATTTTTTACTTAAAATACGATCTTAATTTGTTTATAAAAACCGTAGTTGTCAATCACCCGTAAAAATCGTGTGTACTTCATGTAGGAAATCCATCTAAGAAGCTTCAGTTGAATTTTAAAGTCAATCGGTGAAAAATTGTAGGAGCTGCGGGCCCGTCTGATGTGAAAAAAATGGTTTCAAGAAGAACGTGTTTAAGGGGGGAGAGACTTTTAGGCGAGGCAAAACTTGTTGAGTTTTCATGATTTTTTTATAAAGGTAAGATTTCTTCACTATTTTTGAGACTCAGGGTATGTTTTATTGCTACTTTCGGTTGCTACAAAGTATTTTTTAATCAATCTTTGAAAATGGTCTTCTGAACGGGTTGCCGCGGATGTTGTCAGACGGCGTGACATGTAGCGTCGGCGGGATTAATCTGAAAAAAAACCAACGAATATTTTTCTTTTATCGACACTCATACGCAGAATATGAACTAAGAAAAGGTGAGAAATGTTGAAAATCGATAAAATGGTGTGCTTCGAAGGAAAAAAATTGCATTTTCCGAAAAATGGCTACATTTTGCAATAAAAATATATTTTTTTTAATTTTCAAAAACATTTCATGTTTTAAACAATAGAGTTAGAAAGATTTTTACTAAATTTCATCAGAATCAATTGATTTTTCTTTAGCTATCTGTCACGTCAGTTTTGAAACTGCAGTTTAGGAGACCGTTTCATACTTCCGCCATTTTTAGAGATTAATAAAAAAAATACCATGTAACAGCCCAAAGTAGTAAAAAAACGTACCCAAAGTCTCAAAAATGGTAAAGAAATCTTCCTTTAAAAAACAAATCATGAAAAACCAAAAAAGTTTCCTCGTCGAAAGGTATCTTCCCTCTTAAAGTTTTGAACCATTTTTCTTCGGACCATATCATCCTTAGGATGATTATACATATCAACTATATCATTCTCCGGATGTTTATACATCATTTAAGCCAATAAAAAAAACTATACACTTTTTTTAAAGGTATATGAGGCCTTAAGGGGTCTTCTCACTTTAGACGCTAAAAAAGGCTATTTTTATGAATGTTTTTGTCAGGCTTATATTATAGATATTGATATAAAAGTTACACTTAATTAATACACTTTTGAAGTACATGAAAAACCGTTTAATTTATTCAAGTCACTATTTATAGACGAAAATGGTAGTTAAAAAATTTCCTAAAAAATTGTAGGTCTGCGCTGTTGATGAAATCTCGCAGATGGATCATCCGAAACAAAAAATCGAACGATTTTAGATTCAGTATGTTAATGGCTACAGCGCATATCATCCGATTTTTGATATATGCAAAAATAAAAAAATGGCGGACATTTTCTCTATAGTTGTAAAGTTGATAGACATTTCTATAGCTGTAAAGAATATGTGGTTACAATTCGGTTCAGTAATTTCGAAAATTTTATGAATAAGCCGTCGAAAAACGCTGTTTTGAGACAAAAGCGTTTAAGGCGTTACCCCCACTTGTAGCGCAAAAAAGGCCTTTTTCATGAATTTTTTTAAAGAAAACTACAAAACTTTTTTTAATCGATCAATATACCATCTTAAAGAACACATCTTGAAGAACTTTCAGTAATTTTTTTATTGAAAAATATTACATGGTTTAGTGGCAAATGGCCGTCAATGAAATAATGTTTTTATATACACGGTTTGCGGTGACCAACATTGCGGCGAAGTGGATCATCTGAAAAAAAATGCGGATGGATTTAGTCAAATATAAGTATAAACTAGTCTTTAATCGAAGGATTTTAAAAAATATTCATTTTTCACAAAATGGCGGACAGTCAAAGTTAATGGTTCGATTTTAACAAAAAAAACGGCTGTTTTTGGCTATAAAACGGCCATTTTTTTCGAAAAAAAAATCGAATGATTAAAGACTACATTTTTATGTATTAAATAAGCCTGTAAAATTTCAAGAAGATCGGTTCATTAGTGTTCGAGTAATCTTGGTCACCGACTTCAAAAATGCCATTTTGAGAAAAACGCGTTTAAAGTTTCAATTTCAGTTTACACGAAGAAAATATTTTTTTTTGTAAACTTACATAGAGTCATCTATTCCGGGCATAAAAAAAACTGCACTTCAAATTGCACTTCAAAAAAATGCAATAAAAAAAGTCGATTTTTTCAAAATCGCAAGTTGGGGTAACCCCTTAAAGTTTGTTTGGGTTACATAAATACATAAACAATAATTTCAATGTATTTCGGAAGTGTATTTATTAAGTGTAACAACTTTTATATGAATATCTATAATATCAACCTATAAAAAAAATGCATGAAAATAGCCTTTTTTAGCGTCTAAAGTGAGAAGACCCCTTAAGTGCCATTCGAAAACTCTTTCTCGAGGGCTACTCGGAGTAATGCAAAAAAGGACCAATTCGGGAGAGCGAAATTCTCCGCATTCTCCTTTCGCATTGTCGTCGTTGAGCCTCTTGCCGGAAAAGTTTTGGCAACGTTCGCGTTGGAGGTACGAAAAAAGGGGGGGCAAAAAAGCTTCAGCCAGGCACGTATGTGTCGGTAAATTGTGTATGTAAGAAAGTTGGGTGTTCATCGCGATTAATCATGAGGTTGAGAAGAAGGGAAAGGGCATGAGAGAGTAAAGAAAAGTTCCATTGGGTGTCGGGTCTTTTTGAGTGATCGCATACACGATGAGTAGGTAGACTGAGAGATTCTCTCCCAGGTGGAACAATCGATTTTTCACATCTTAACCCTCCCTCCAAGATCCCACGGTCTCTTGTTTTTCTACATGTCTTTTTTGCAATTTTTTTGTCGTCGACTTTCACGCGTTCGTCGAACTTGTGGTTGATCGTGCTTGTCGGTGTGCCATGTCAAGGGCCGCCGACCTGGGCCAATACTCGGATGGATGACTGCTTAGACTTTTGCGCGTCGACTACACTCAGAAAAAATATTTATTACGTTCCAATAAATTGGCACATTAGAACATAATTTATTAGAAATTAATAAATGTTTACTCGTATGGAGACAGTTTTTATGTGATTGTAACTACAGCATTTATTCGGCGTCACTAAATATGTTTTTTTACGTGCCGATTTTTCACATCAATTGAAAGCCATATTTAAAATAGAAAATTTGAATAAATATTTCCTCAAATCAAATAAATACCACTTTCCAATCACGAAAACCTCTTATTTCGAGACTTTGATACTAATGCGCGCATGCGCACTTTGCCCTTCAACGCGACGGGCCCGACAGCAGGCCGCTTGTCAGATGTAGCTCATGCATGCGTTTACCACGTAGCTCCTTCCTATGCTAATGCTTTTGGCACCAGTGTCAGTGTTGCGTTTCGGAAGTAAGAAACTCGAAAGTGAGTAATGATTTAACTAAGTGTAAGTAAGAATATAAAGTGAGAAAAAAAACGTTCAAGTGAGAAAATAATGACGGACGAAATGACACAATTCTTCGAAAAAAAACCATCTGGGGGATTATGAAGAATCCTACTAAATGTTAAGGGGAGATATACACCTAGGAGCCGGAAAAAAGGTCATTTTTGTGAATTTTTTCAAAGAAAACTATTTGAAATTTCGGATTGGGGTTTTAATTATCTAAAAGTATATACGTTCAAAAAAATGTTTATTTTTCTTTATTTAAAAATATCAAAAATATACAAGGATATTGTATGAACCTTGGAGCGTCGTAAAAAAATCTGCGTATACGGTACCCACTGGCATTTTTTCAAAAATCATCTGAAAAAAAAAACCAAAAAGATTATTAAATTAGATACTATAATCTAGTACTTGTCATAGCCGATTTTGAAAATATCGATTTATGACAAAATGGCGGACGTTTGAACATAAATAGTAATTTTTGGGACAAAAATTAGTTATTATTTTGCCTATGAAGCAAAAACTAACTAACGGAAAAAATCCTGTGACAAGTACTAGATAATGGTGTATAGAATAACCACAAAAAACCTCAAGGAAATCGGTTCATTGGTTTTCGAGAAATTTTGGGTACCGATTTGAAAAACGTGGTTTTGAGAAAAACGCGTTTGAATATTTGGGAATGAATAAATCATGAAATTTGTCAACTTACATGGAATCATCGATACCAGGCTCATAGTGTAGGTCTTCTACGGTCGACGGAATGTTCATAGCTTCTAAATCCTCGACCTCGACCATCTAGGTGTATATCTCTCCTTAAGAAAAACTCTATTTGTCGGATATAAAACACCTATTTCTTCTAACTTATATACCCTATTAGACGTTACGAAAAATTATTAGTAAATCTTAAACACAAACTTAAATAAAAGAAATTCTTAGCTTAATGAAATCGTAGTAGGTCGACAGACGAATAAGAAAACTTATTCGCCGGGAGACTTGTTTGTGTTTAATTGTGTTTAAGAAAACATTCGCTGAAACTTGTTTGTCCTCAATAAATCTTTTTTCTGAGTGTACTCCGAGCGGGACGGCAGTTTTGCCGAGCATCCAATGCTAACACAACTGGAACTCGGTGAAGAGCTTTTATCCGTAAAGGATTTTCACAGTTTCTCTGTGCCCCTTTTCCTTTTTCCAGTACGTGCAAAACGGATCATCCCATGTGACAGCTATTTTTTTTAGCTTTTTTTGAGAATTTTTTTTTTGATGAGACATTGAAGCACACCGTTTTTGAATTTTTACCAGACATTTGTTAACATTTTCCCAGTCCCTCGGAATTTTATCGAACAAAAATAACGAGTTGAATGGACTTTACATCGTTCGGAAGACACTCATGTATGAAAAAAGTTGGTTGACGGCTGCCACGAATCCGGAGGTTTTGCTCATCTGACAGGGAAAGGTTGCGAGGTCGATCTCTCCGATTTCGATGAAATTTGGCATGCTTGTAGAATTGATAAAAATAGGCGACACGTATTTTTTTATATCTGCGGAACCCGATTTTTAAGGGGTTAAACACACCGTCGAAAATAGGGGTGTTTTTCGTTTTTCGTCGATAACGTTATCGTTCTCATCTCCAATGTACACGAAACAATAAACATTGTTGCAATTTGAATTTTTTTCATATCTCGTACCGTTAACACGTTATCGACGAAAAACGAAAAACACCCCAATTTTTGGAGGGTGCGTTTCAACCATTATAAATCGAGTTACGCAGATATAAAAAAATACGTGTAGCCCATTTTTACCCATTCAACAAGCATGCCAAATTTCATCGAAATCGGAGGGATCGACCTCGCAACCTTTCCTTATCAAATTAAAAAAATCTAACGGCATTTTAATTTGTAGACTTGAGGCTATAGCCGGAAGTGGAGTAAAGTAAAAATACCGAATATTAAATTCTTCACACGGTTTTAAAAGTTACGTTCCAAGTTTCGTCATTTTTTTTCGACTTTTCAAAACGTTTTTTTACCTTTATTTTTTAATGTCAATCGCCCTATTTCGCATAATTGTATAGTCTTGAACCGAAAATATTTTTTTCCTCTTCTCCAAACGATCGAAAATATTTCCCAAAGTGCAAAAGTTTCCCAATTTCTTTTTTGGGCGATCCTCTTCCGTTTCTTCCGAGCCGAATTCACGAATAGCGGAAAAATTTCTGTTTTAAAAGTTAACGGTTTTTAAAGTCAAGTTCCGAGTTTCGTCGTTTTTTATGACTTTAAAAAAAGTTTTTTTACGTTTATTTTTTACTGTTATTCGCCCTATTCCACATAATTGTGTAGTCTCAAACCGGAAATATACTTTTCCAGATCAAAAGTTCACGGTTTTTAAACTTAAGTTCCAAGTTTCGTCATTTTTTTCGACTTTTTCAGTTAAAAAACAACTATGGCAAATATCAGAAATAATCTATTTCAGGGGGGCACTATAGATGTGCTGACTATACCATAAAAATTTGAGTGAAATCCGTACGATAGTTTTTGAGATATCATGGAAGCCATTTTGAAAAATACAGTTTTGTCAAGAACGCGTTTAAAAGTTCAAGTACGATTTACACAAAGAAAATGTTGGCTCACCATTAGTCTGCTATGCCGGATCCATATAACACGCAAGAATTTGTTGCAATTTATGCAAACGTATTTTTAATTTTTTGGACCTGTCATAAAATTCCGAGAAAGAAACATCTGAAAATTGATGATCTAATTATTGTCCCAAATTATGGGACTTATTTTACATCTAGTTTGTACGTTTCATAAAAGGTGGAGAACAAATATATACATATTCATTGAAGAGTAGATATCGAAAAAAAAACTGTTACAGAGGAAGATGATGGGAAGAGGAATCAAAAAGGGATTTTGAAAAATAACGTAAAGTCATTTTAAACAACGTAAAAGTGACTAACTCACCGAATGAAAGGTTCGCGAGCCCGCGTTATTTAATTTCTAATCAGGGTAATTAAATTTGGATTATGTACGTTGCGAGCACATCGATCGATTCGAGTGTTTCATAATTCGAGCATCATTAACTTCGCACGGGTGGACGGGGGTGCATGGCAACCCCAACCACCCCCTTGTTCACGCAGCCGGTACTCAGAGGCATCACTGTCAACGCTAATGTAGTTTAATAATTCGAGTGTTTAACGAAAGGCTCGTGAGGTTGCCATGTGCTGTCCTTTTCGCTTCAATTATTAGCCAATAATTATAGTTTCGTCATAGGGATTACTCCCTTTCGAAATATTATTTTTAAGGGTGCAACAACGTTTATACAATCGTTTTATTTATTTTTCAATTTATAATGTTGTAAGGGGACATAAACTGGAATATGGGGAATGTATCAAGGGGGAAAAATTGAAAAATTGTAAAAAAAAAATTTAAATACTTTGGTCATAGGGCAACTCCTAATTCGAAAAATTATTTTTAAGGTTGAAAAAATGTGTATACATACATTTCATTGATTGTTCAATGTATAATGTTGCTTCGTGTGCCAGTCGTTATCCAATGCAGTAGTGTGGAGCATTCGCAGCAGGGCACAGGGAAACTGAGGAAAACCCGTGTCGATACAGAAGTCCATATTTCACGGAGTTTAATTTCTGTAACCGAAATTCAGTAAAGCCTCTCGCACAGTAGCCTGTGCGCAAGGCAATGCGCAGCTGAGCGGTCACCCATTCATGTATTGGCCGAGGCCAACGCGCGGCGACCGGGCCGCCATTATTGTCGGCCACAAATCAAGAGACGTGGCAGCGTCTTAAGGCGTTACCCCCACTTGTAGCGCAAAAAAAGGCCTTTTTCATGAATTTTTTTAAAGAAAACTACAAAACTTTTTTAAACGATCAATATACCATCTTAAAGAACACATCTTGAAGAACTTTCAGTAATTTTTTTATTGAAAAATATTACATTGTTTAGTGGCAAATGGCCGTCAATGAAATAATGTTTTTATATACACGGTTTGCGGTGACCAACATCGCGGCGAAGTGGATCATCTGAAAAAAAAAATGCGGATGGATTTAGTCAAATATAAGTATAAACTAGTCTTTAATCGAAGGATTTTAAAAAATATTCATTTTTCAGAAAATGGCGGACAGTCAAAGTTAATGGTTCGATTTTAACGAAAAAAACGGCCGTTTTTTGGCTATAAAACGGCCATTTTTTCGAAAAAAAAATCGAACGATTAAAGACTACATTTTTATGTATTAAATAAGCCTGCAAAATTTCAAGAAGATCGGTTCATTAGTGTTCGAGTAATCTTGGTCACCGACTTCAGAAATACCATTTTGAGAAAAATGCGTTTAAAGTTTCAATTTCAGTTTACACGAAGAAAATATTTTTTTGTAAACTTACATAGAGTCATCTATTCCGGGCATAAAAAAAAACTGCACTTCAAATTGCACTTCAAAAAAATGCAATAAAAAAAATCGATTTTTTCAAAATCGCAAGTGGGGGTAACCCCTTAACGCCAAGTACAATAATAAATAAAGAAAACGTTTACTCCACTGATTTCTACTTTATTTTCTATTAGCCCTATTTCTTGGTTCGCCTTCGAATTTTTGCGAAATTTATCAGCAAAGGTATTGGCGATCAGTTCGTTCCAAAATGACCCTTGAACGCCACACCTTATTTTGCATTTTACTTATAAAAATTTATTTGGGAATTTCGGTTTTTTACGATTCCTTGCGCGCAGGTGTAAAGAAATGGAGATCAAAGTAGCATCGTCGTTTGAAAAATTAGCTTCCGTCAGAGGAGGAGTGATTTGAAAAATAATCGAACGCGTTAATCGATAATTCGAAGGCACTTATTCGCTGGATTTAATCAGGTTGGAGCTTTAGCAACAATCAAAGATTTTAAATAAAATGAAAAAAAATTGTTATTGTCTACACTATACTGAGTCTTTACGAATTTTCTGAATTTTTTTCACCACAAAACACCAGGGATAAGAAATAGTTGACTGTATCTAATTTTACGTGCGGTTCAACAGGCAGGACGATCACGCTATGCGCGATGTAATTTTTTTGGCTATTTAGCACCAAGACAAACCATTTCTAACAACGCATTAACACAAACTAAACCTTTGTAAACATTTAGAAAAAAAAACCATTTTACCCATCGTAAATCGTATACAGGGTGTCTGTTATGGATGGATAATCCTGGAACTGCCGATAGATCATGTCCTATTGTATACTGGAATTTTAGTTTAATAAAAGTCCCACGGTATTCGCGATTTTGGGCTTTATGTTAACAAAAAATCATCGACCTTTGGTTTTTCGCACGCTATTTTTACAAATGATATGAATCGACTATAACTAAGCAATTTTTGAAGGGGTCTTCTCACTTTAGATGCTAAAAAAGGCTATTTTTATGAATTTATTTGATAGGTTCATATTATAAATATTGATATGAAAGTTATTACAAGTTGTTATAAATGCACTTTCGAAATACATTAAAACCATCTTTTCAATGTATTTATGTAAACCAAACAAATTTTAAACGCGTTTTTCTTGAAGCGACGTTTTTCGACGGCTTGTTGATAAAATCATTGAAACTACTGAACGGATCCTTATGAAATTTTAACCGCATATTCTTTACAACTATAGCTATAGCGCATATCAAGGATTTTTGAAAATTGTGATATTTACTATTTTTTTTGCCAAAAATGGTGAAAGAAGCACGTCTTTTTTATTTTTCGAAAACTGTCCGCCATTTTGTTATTTTTGCATATATCAAAAATCGTATGGGTAATTATGCAGTATGAGGACTTTTCTGAAAAACAACGGGAATTTTTTTTTTTCGCCGGTAACTTGTTTATTCCATTATATTGAGTGACATTCCGTCGGGGGAGGCTGACGTTTTCCATTAATTCAATAAGTTATGGGGTTTTGAAGTTCGCGGAAACACGTGATAAAATAGGGAATTTTTAAATATTTCGACGCCTACATTGGGGAGTTTGTTTGGGTTTGTTTGGGTTGGCCCTTAGGAAACACGTAGCTGCTTAGCGAGGCGTCGAAATATTACATGTTTCTGGAAACTTCAAAACCCCATAACGTATGGAATTAATGGGAAATATCAGCCTCCCCGACGGAATATCACTTAATATAATGGAATAAACATCATGGCGAAAAAAAAATTCCCGTCGTTTTTCGAAAAAATCCTCATACTGCATAATTACCATCGTATGATATGCGCTATAGCCATTAACATACTGAATCTAAAACCGTTTCATTTTGTGTTCCGGATGATCCATCTCCGAGATTTCATCAACAGCGCAGACCCACAATTTGTTTAGGACATTTTTTAACTACCATTTTCGTCTATAAATGGTGACTTAAATAAATAAATAAAACATTTTAATGTATTTCGAAAGTGTATTTATTAAGTGTAATTTAATTAAGTGTATTTTATCAAGTGTAATTTATTAAGTGTACTTCTATATCAATATCTATAGTATAAACCTATAAAAAAAATCATGAAAATAGCCTTTTTATAACGTCTAAAGTAAGGAGACTCCTTAAAGTAATTGACACGATATGCTTACTACATGTTTTTTTATACCGCAGGCTATCAAAGTCAGATGTTTGAATTAGCTCGGATGAAAATTCTGCATAAGATCTTTTTTTATAAAGTTTCCTTAACATTTGAGGTTAAAAAGAAGACTTTTCTAGATAAAACGAATAACCAAGAGAATTCTTTCAAAAACTGGGTAAAAAAGTTATCATTTGTAGAAATGGCATGCGAAAATCCAAAAGCAGAATATTTTTATCTCGAAAACCGTGGGACTTTTACTAAACTTAAATTCCAGCATACAGCAGGACATGATCCGATCTATCGACAGTTGCAGGATTATCCATTCATAACATGACACCCTGTATATTCACTATTGAGCCATGAAGGTTTGATAAAAAATTACGAATCTTGGCTGGAAAATACAGAACATTGCTTGCAACCTCAATGTCCGCGAAGTTGTCGTATTTCGACAATATTGATTAACGGTACCAATAATTTCGTGACATAAATATAAACAGGCATAATTATAAATTCAACATTTGATTCTGCGTTGTATAAAACATTCACCGACACATTTTTTTCACGATAATCATCGATAATGTTATATTTTGTCGAGTTGGTAGTAACACAAAACTTTTTCGTATTCACGTCATAAAAATATGAAAATGCATACTTTTGCTCTTTGATTATATATTTTATGAAAAATTAGCATCTAGAGAATGAATCTGTACCTCGTAGGCATTTTTTGAGGGTCATTGAAAAAAAAATGCATAAACTGCCATGTGACTCTGATGAATTTTCTTAATTCGGTCGAACTTTTGTGCTCATCGTACGTCTCAGGCGAGGCCTGTCTAGGAACTCCGAGAGCGCCTATCCAGTCCAGAGTTGAGGTTCTTGCTAATTACTACTGTATTAACATTTCAACGAGGGAGAAAACACCCACTGAGTGACGCAGTATAACACCGCTCCAGTGAATTTGTTCGTGTATTAGGGGGGGGGGGGGAGAGGGAGAGAGAGAGAGAGAGAGAGAGAGAGAGAGAGAGAGAGAGAGAGAGAGAGAGAGAGAGAGAGAGGAGAGAGAGAGAGAGAGAGAGAGTGACTGAGAGACGGGGGGGGGGGGGGGAGATCTAGAAGTGCTAATGGCAAGAGCGAAAATGCATTTTAACATGATATTGCAATTAATCAAGCCCGTGGGGCCTCCGGATAGTATGTCGCATGTACTCGGGTCACTGCTGTCACGAGCAATACTTTTCCCGGCAACCCTATATCCCGCCTCGTCGTCACGTAAAACCAACCTGAAAAACTCTGCCTTTTTCCCACCACTTTATGTTTTTTGGCCGCGCTGCCTCCATTTCTCACAGCCTCGAGAGTTCCTTTTTCATATTCTTTTTTCTCAACTTTCCTTCTTTTCTTTTCTCGTTTTCTTTCTATGTGCGAGGCACGTCGACCTCTCTCTCTCTCTCTCTCTCTCTCTCTCTCTCTTTCTCTCTCTCTCTCTCTGTCTCCGTCTCTCTCTCTATTTCTCCCAAGCAAGGCTACTGATCCCTTCGTGCAGAATTGGCAGTGGCTTTTTGCACCCTCGCCACCTTGTCTGCACTAATCATCCTTCGATTTGTAGCTCGTATATAAATGTAACGAGTATTTCATGGGGCTTTTTTCACTACGCGCACAATCACCGTTGTTCGGATGGAGATTTATTTTCCGGGCTTCACGTGTGACGACGTAATTCGATCGAGGAAGGCTGGATTTGAAATTGCCGATAAACAATGAGCATTTTGTTTAGATGATATTGTTGATTTTCGAAAACCCATTGACTCGATTGAATTCCCACGAAAATGAGTAGGGGAGAGGCACCATAAATCGAATACTTTTATTTGATAATGAGAACAAAGTAAACAATTGCTAAGACCTCCAAATTTTACG
Organism: Ophion slaviceki; assembly: GCA_944452715.1. Taxonomy (NCBI): domain Eukaryota; kingdom Metazoa; phylum Arthropoda; class Insecta; order Hymenoptera; family Ichneumonidae; genus Ophion; species Ophion slaviceki. The sequence goes on from OX101790.1 coordinate 38,629,417, forward strand.
ATTTTATGATCTACATGTCATGTACAACAAGATGCTAAAAATTATTTGACACATTACATTTGAATATCTGGAGTGGTATTATTTTTTTTTAACTGACCGAAATCATGGTTTTCAGAAAGGTTGCCTATTATAGGATATCCGATATAAGGGCCTAAACACCATTTTTCTTATATCTGATTTTAGGGGACTATTTTTATATGAAATGAAACAAAACTTTTATTGTTTTAACTTTGCTATGATTATCCAACAATCAGTCTTTATGAGTTAATCTTTGATGAGGTAGGAACATTTTGGCACAAAAGGATATCCAATATTAGGCTCGATTAAGTATTCCATATTAAGATTTGCCACGGCCGAATATCAACGGTAACATTTTTATAGATGTTGCCATTTTTGGGAACATTATATAATTATTAAGAAGTTAGGCCACTCTAGAATTTTCGAAAAATCGATTTTTAAAAAATGTTCCCCTAGGACCCCAAAAATGATGTCTCAAAAGATTACGGCGGGCAAAAATCTCTAAGTACTCGGTTTTCGAATTTTAGTACAAGGCCGCCTGGTCCGCAGCGAGCGGACTCAAAACTTCAAACGCGTTTATCTCAAAACTGCATTTTTTAACCTGGCTGGAAACATAACTCAGACAATTTTCAACCGATTCACTTGAAATGTTGAATATATCTTGAAAAGTACATTGTCTATGGAAGTACGTAGGATTTTTTTTTTATTGCATAGTTCATTTGTTATTAACAATTATCTGACGATTTTTAGGCAAATGTTTCACTTTCCGCTTTAGAAGTGCGCCATTTGGCCAAAAATCAATATATCGAAAAAATCCTACGTACTTCTATAGCAGTTATTATATATAATCGAAAAAATTCATTGGCTCATTATAATTAAAAAATTACAGGAGTTGTTTGTCCGGCCGTGGACCCTGGAAAAACGGAGACGTCATCGCAAAAACGCTGCACAGCCGCCATTTCGAAACTAATCGCTTCAAAAAAATTATTGTACACAGTCACTGAAGTGTAAGATAAACACCCTTTTGTATAAACTCGATTTATTTTGTAGTTTTTCTGAAAAAAAATCCCCAGAAAGCCTATTTTTTCGGCCTCTAGAGTGGCCTAAGGCCTTAAGGCGTTACCGCCACTTGTAGCGCAAAAAAGGCCTTCTTCATGAATTTTTTAAAAGAAAACTACAAAACTTTTTTTAATCGATCAATACACCATCTTAAAGAACACATCTTGAAGAACTTTCAGTAATTTTTTTATTGAAAAATATTACATTGTTTAGCGGCAAATGGCCGTCAATGAAATAATGTTTTTATATACACGGTTTGCGGTGACCAACATTGCGGCGAAGTGGATCATCTGAAAAAAAAAATGCGGATGGATTTAGTCAAATATAAGTATAAACTAGTCTTTAATCGAAGGATTTTAAAAAATATTCATTTTTCACAAAATGGCGGACAGTCAAAGTTAATGGTTCGATTTTAACGAAAAAAACGGCCGTTTTTTGGCTATAAAACGGCCATTTTTTTCGAAAAAAAAAAATGGAACGATTAAAGACTACATTTTTATGTATTAAATAAGCCTGCAAAATTTCAAGAAGGTCGGTTCATTAGTGTTCGAGTAATCTTGGTCACCGACTTCAGAAATGCCATTTTGAGAAAAACGCGTTTAAAGTTTCAATTTCAGTTTACACGAAGAAAATATATTTTTTTTGTAAACTTACATAGAGACATTTATTCCGGGCATCAAAAAAAAACTGCACTTCAAATTGCACTTCAAAAAAATGCAATAACAAAAAATCGATTTTTTCAAAATCGCAAGTGGGGGTAACCCCTTAAGTAAAATTAATGCTACAGTTCATAAAAATAACAATCATATAAATCATTTTGACTTATTTCAATGAAAACAACACTTTTGAACACAAAAATTGTTTTTTCACGTCAGCGAAAAACAACATCACTTCACTGTTGTGTCATTTTTGTTACTGGGCAACCAAAAGTTGTGCAGTGACGACATCTTACTACTAGTTATTAGTGTATAAAATAAAAAAAAAAAGATGTCGGTATAGGAAAACTCGAGATAGTCTACCATCCGATATTTAGTGCTTCTCCCCTACGCACGTCAGTGGAAAAAGAACAAAAGCGAATGGAACGACCGATGTGGGTGGAACAAGGATGTGGAGAAAAAGCCGGGAGCTGATACTCGCAAATTGCGTTCTCGAAATTGTACACATTGCTCAAACAGTTCGGAATTCGAATTGCCTTTGCGGGGGATCAATAAAATTGATTTACGTAATGGCAAGCTGACAAGTTCTCGTTTCACAGCGACACTGCTGTAATATCCATTTCCATTGAGAGACGAAAGCGTCGATACGTGTCGTACCTTCCCGAAGAATCGTCCCACTCTCTCAGTATACTTCGGTGTACGTAACAATTCGGCCACGAAGAAAGGAAAAAGTTGCCAGCTGAAAAGACAAGATCGGAACAGATGTGAACGAAGAAATCCTTGTGGCCCCGAATCTACCTACGCAAAAAGACTTCCAGAATTTTTAATTAAGTCTCCGCGAAAATAGAGAAAGAGAGGGAAAGAAAGAGGGCAATAAAAAAAGGAGAGAGAGGGAGACAGAGGAGGACAGAGGCTAAAAGACGCTGGAAGTATGGGGAAGAAAAAAGAAAGGAAAATATCTCTCTCCTAATTACCAAGATCCGCAAGGCCATGTCCCTAATATATACACTCTACTGCTTCACACTACACAAATATAGCCAGCGGACGAAGCCTCTTCTTCGTTTTCTCCTTAAAAAGAAAAAAGGCTTACCTAATTACCCACACTTGAGTCTTTTCGCCCGTTGCGAAGTATATGAGAAAGAGAGGGAGAGAGAGAAAGAGAGGCAGGAGATTGGCAAAATGGAGACAGAAATGAGGATAGGAAGAGTTTTTTTGTACAACGGTGTGGGAAAGATGCGGTATAGAAACTCATTTTACGAGTGCCTTGGGTCTGTGTAGGTGGGCGCGAATGGGGGCGCAAGGGAGACGAGGGTGGAGATACAAACACAGAATGAGAGAGAGAGAGGAGGAGGAGGAGGGAGGGGAGATACTTCATCTTCTCCCTGATGCAGCAACTCTATCGAGCGCATATAACCTTGTAAGTGCGAAGTAGGGGATGGACGTACACAGGGTTGACGAGGAGTAAAGAAGGGAGGCTCGCGAGTGAAGTAAACAAACAACAGCACGAAACCGGATCACTGCGACTCGCTCTGCCACTGTCGCCAAGCGATCCCGCAATGGTGCGCGAAAAAGTGACTGAGAGAGAGAGAGAGAGAGAGAGAGAGAGAGAGAGAGAGAGAGAGAGAGAGACCGATGTGGGGATGGGAGTTAACAGTCGAGCCGGATAGAAACTTCTTGCAAGTGTATACACAAGTTGTCCAAAAAAGTCTCCTCAGATATTCACAGGGTAACTAGATCGCGAAATTCTGACGAGAAAAGTCCTTATCCATTTTACTCTTGGATCCACCGTTGCGGAGATATCCATTCCGTGCCGTAACATCCAATCCGTTGCCCCGGTAAGGCAACAGTGGGCGGGGCAAACGCCAGCGCGCCGCGTCGCATTGGCTCGAGTGCAGCGGGAGCTGGCCCACCGCACCCGATTGGCCACTGTTAATCAACTTCTATCCAAGGAACCCTGAATCTCAGAAAAAAATGGCTGAGGACTTTTCTCTTCAGAATTTCGAGCTCTATCAGTTTAGCGAAAGACCTGACGCGACGTTTGGAACACCTCGTATAGATTCGAGTGTATACATACAGATACCCAATCTCTCACTCGTTTGATTTATATCCATGGGCTACCACAGCACCACTAGCACATTTAGAAACCTGCCAAAGGCTACAAAAATTCAAAATGACGGAGAGTGTCTCCGAAAAAAATATTTCTGCTTCAAAAGGAAAAAAAATCCAGCGGAATTTTGAACAATTTTGGGATCAAACAAATAAAAAAACTAGCCTGCTAAAAATTGTCCTGCTTCGTGCGAAATACCCTATATGGAAACATCCTCCCAGGGGGAAGGGAAGAGGCGGTTGTTTGCGTGTACGTATATATACAGAGTTCGAAATTCGTAAAGCAAGGCTCGCCGCTCACACCATACTCAAACCTCGGCAAGCAGGTCACTTAACTTTCCTTCGATTTTTCTTCGGTGCCTTCCACCGCTCCGGCTATACCCCGCCTACCAAACTTCTCCCCTGTATCACTTGTTTTAAAGTCTTCGCTAATAGACCCTGTAAAGTGTGTATGCTCTTCTCACTGCGGGCTACGATCAAACCATCTTTTCCAGCAAGTAAATTCTTCTTTACATACAGCTGAGTCTTCGCTTGGATTCTCCGCCAATTTCGTATTCTCGAATTTTTATATTTTCGTGTGTACCAGTCGACAGATATGTATCCCGAATATATGCACAGAACATCACTCCCTGAACGGCACACGTGTTTACATCGAAGGGGAAAGTTGTTTGTCACACCCTCGGGCAAACGGCGACATAGGGCTCGAACAAAAACAAAAAACACTCACACGTTTTACGATTTTTGTATGAAAATGTCTGCCTCAGAATAAGCGCCGAATTCGCAATCATCCGGAAGGCAAAATACACAGCAGATTTCGGAAGAAAATAATCGATCACTCATTGCTGCTTTTTTTCGCTTGACAAAAAGAATCAATCCACTTAGGGTGCGGACTTGCCCCGCGATGGAATTGGGCGGCAATTTCGTGTGTTTTTCTTTCCGGCTACGATCGCTGGAGACGAAAACAAATTTGAGTTCATTCAGGCTCACGGCTGAGTAATTCCATACCAGAATACAATTTACGGAGGCAGTTTCAGCGAGATCGGAAATCTCGAGGCTTTTTCACTCCTGTCGAAGGATTCAGTAGACACGCTCATACGTGTGTATGTAAATGTATTTTTATATTGCGCGCACTTTACGTCTATTGGAATAGGCAGCCTTTTCCACTTGACTCGTCGCGCTTACTGTACTCGGCGGTTGTTTCTGGTACGCACCACGGTTTTTCCGTCGTGGTGCGCGGGAAAATAGACGGAAACGGAAAAGTAGCGAGAGAGGTGGGGAAAGAGGCGCAGAAAAGTGAACAAAGACACGAAACATTTTCCACGGAGATTTCTACTGAAAAGAAAAAATCCGTAACATCGCACTCCGTTGCATTTATTTCCAGCGCAGTGATTCTGTGATGAGAACGATGAAGGCCCCATCCAGGCTTTCGTGAGAATCGCCAACTTTTATGTCCGGCGTATATATACGAGAAAAGGTGATTTTGAAGACACTCGACTTCGGGGGTCAGCACGTCGTCCCTATACTCAACAGTATTCCAATGCCAATGTCTTCATAATCACCTTTGAATGGATGTAAGCGTAATTATACGAAGGTCACTTCGAGGAGCTGTCACCCAAATCAACGATTCATTAGACGAAAATTTAAGGTCCTTGGCGAGAAAGTTTAAGGTTCTCCCGCATAAACAAGTCGATTTTAAATATTTTTTTCTGATGAGTGTTTTGGGATGACGACGTCGGGATTTTACATACGATTAATGCATAGTCTTGCCAGGTTCGAATTTTATTTTTACTGAAAAATATCGAAAAATAATGAAGTTATTATTGCTTAAACAAAATTTCGCTGTTGCTGCATGGCTAGTCGGTTCAGGTGATTCTGGCGTTCTAATTTCATCTGAAATAAAATATTAAAAAATGCACTTTTAGTATGATACTAAAACCTCCGTATAACCGGATACTTTTTGCAAATTTTGAAAATTACAAAAATGGCGAGCCGGGCGAACAAATTTCGATTTTCATCTAAAAAAAACAACTTTAATCGTTAGTTATTGACGAACGGATAAACATTTAAGGCGTTACCCCCACTTGTAGCGCAAAAAAGGCCTTTTTCATGAATTTTTTAAAAGAAAACTACAAAACTTTTTTAATCGATCAATATACCATCTTAAAGAACACATCTTGAAGAACTTTCAGTAATTTTTTTATTGAAAAATATTACATTGTTTAGTGGCAAAGGGCCGTCAATGAAGTAATGTTTTTATATACACGGTTTGCGGTGACCAACATTGCGGCGAAGTGGATCATCTGAAAAAAAATGCGGATGGATTTAGTCAAATATAAGTATAAACTAGTCTTTAATCGAAGGATTTTAAAAAATATTCATTTTTCACAAAATGGCGGACAGTCAAAGTTAATGGTTCGATTTTAACGAAAAAAAACGGCCGTTTTTTGGCTGTAAAACGTCCATTTTTTTTCGAAAAAAAATCGAACGATTAAAGACTACATTTTTATGTATTAAATAAGCCTGCAAAATTTCAAGAAGATCGGTTCATTAGTGTTCGAGTAATCTTGGTCACCGACTTCAGAAATGCCATTTTGAGAAAAACGCGTTTAAAGTTTCAATTTGAGTTTACACGAAGAAAAATTTTTTTTTTTGTAAACTTACATAGATTCATCTATTCCGGGCTCATACAGAAGTATGGGCCCGGATACTTATACTTCAAAAAAATGCAATAAAAAAAAATCGATTTTTTCAAAATCGCAAGTGGGGGTAACCCCTTAAACAAAATTTCGCTGTTGCTGCATGGCTAGGCGGTTCAGGTGATTCTGGCGTTCTAATTTCATCTGAAATAAAATATTAAAAAATGCACTTTTAATATGATACTAAAACCTCCGTATAACCGGATACTTTTTGCAAATTTTGAAAATTACAAAAATGCCGAGCCGGGCGAACAAATTTCGATTTTCATCTAAAAAAACAACTTTAATCGTAAGTTATTGACAAACGGATAAACATATTCAAAAAATCCGGTCATACACTAGAAAGTGTGATAAACAATGATTTTGGCATACCACTGATCGTTTACTAAAACTTAGTTTCGAGAAAAACGCAAAATAAAAAAATATAAATCGTGGCTGAGCGGTTCGATGTAGCGCAGTGGGCAATCTGACCCTTCACAAAAATCATCACAACTCCCTCAATTTTGGAACTTGTCCAAAATCCCTTTTGCAATCGGCATTAAACTAGACTTTTTTCGTTCGTTTTTTTATCAGATCCGCGAACGCGTTTCAAAGATATTGGCTCCTCCAAATATATATGCAGATTGATAAATATCGTTCTATACGCATCTAGAATTCGCAGAATTATTTTATTGTGATTGTGTGTGTCGCGAGTGAAACGAGTTTTGTATTAAAAAAAAAATCTCAAAGGCCTCAGATACCAATATCCATACGTTTATCCTCTCCCTATCGCCTGTACTGCTTTCATTCATTTTTTCGCGCGTCCTCTTTTGCAGACGAGCGAATGTCGATAGAATCATTTTGACGTATCATGGTTGCGTTACGTATATATATGTATATATATATATATATATATATATATATATATGTATGTATATATATATACGCGTGTAAAAATGAATTTCTGTTTGTAATAGAGTTTCGCAATATGCATTGAGCTTACAGCCGAAGAACACGCGATCAGATATAAAAAATGTATCAAACACGGGAACCCTTCGTTTTTTTCAGCCACCACGTTTTTTTTTACCAAGCTGTTCGGACCACGAAGCTTTAATTTTGGGCATGAATCATCCACGATACGGATCTTCCCCTCCCTTTTTCATTCTTCGTCCACCCCCGCCCGCGCCAACGGAAGCTGTTTCATCCAAGCATTATTCGCAACGCGGTGGAAGAATTTAAGAGGGGAAATATCTTTAGGCGAGAAATTGCCGTTTTTTATGACCTTTTCTTATGGGATAACACCACTCTAGAGTCAGCGAAAAAGGCCTAAATTTGACTATTTTTTTTTCAGAATATTGAAAAAGGGGTCGGGTTTCTTTTTTCAGGGTCTATTAAACACATTTTGAAGTATGTAGAAAAGCTTTTTTTTGCTTTTTTGATTAAAACATGGCGGTGACAAAGCCAGTCTTCAAGAACGCCTTATTTCGATACTTTCACGGGCGGTCGTGGAACTCCGAAAGCATAAGAGCTAGAACAAAAAAAAATATGTTTTTCTTAATCTATATGTCATTATTAATTTTTCTAAATCAATTTTTGCGAAAATGGCACAAGTTTAAAAAAAAATCGGTAAAAAATTGCAGTAATTTGTATATAAAAAAAAGTTTATATTCAATCAAAAAACGGCTATGTACTTCTTTGGAAAATGTGATTGTGGAGCTACAGTGAAATTTTCAACGCAATTCATCAAACGGTTTTAGAGCAGCATTTCCGTCCAGTTTGAAAAAAGTGATTTCAAGAAAAACGCGTTTAAAGTTTTACAAGCACTTAAACCTTTGAAAATTTCATTTTACCTCTAATCCGCGATGCCTGCACCACACGAGAGAAATTTTTGTTTACCTTTAATCTGTGATGTCTGCACCACAAGGGATAACACCATCTTAGAGTGGTGTTATCCCTTAAAGGAAAGATTTCTTCACAATTTTTTAGATTTAGGGTATGTTTTATGACTACTTTTGGCTGTCACATGGTATTTTTTTAAATTAATATTTAAAAATGGGGGAGGCTTGACAAAGTCTTCTAAACGGGTTGCGGCGGATGTTGTCAGACGGCGTTACACGTAGCGTCGCCGGTATTAATCTGAAAAATACCAACGAAATTTTTTCATTTATTGACACTCATACGCAGAATATGAACCAAGAAAAGGTGGGAAATATTGCAACTCGATGAAATGGCACGCTTGGAAACAGAAATATTGAATTTTCCGAAAAAATGGCTATATTTTGCAATAAAAATACTTTTTTCTTTAATTTCCAAAAACATTCAGACTCATGTTCTAGACAATACGATTAGTAAGATTCATAGAAAATTCCATCAGGATCGGTCGATTAGTTTTCCAGCTATACGTCACGTCAGTTTTGAAAATGTAATTTAGGAGACCGTGCCATACCTACGCCATTTCTAAAGATGATTTTTTATAAAAATATCCTTTGATAACCAAAATAGTAATAAAACATACCCTAAGCCGCAAAAATGGTAAAGGCGACTTTGGTGAAAATAAAAAAAATTAAGTAAAAATAAAAAAAAAATAAAAAAAGGCGACTTTGGTAACAATGGTAAAGGCGACATGATTTTTTTACCTAAAAAAAAATCATGAAAATCAGCAATTTTTTTCCTCGCCTGAAGGCATCTCCCCCCTCAATGAAGAGGTCTCGGGTTCCCTATCACGCGTATTAGTGTTTCAGCCGAGTATAGTGCGGATGAGTAGCTAGAAAAAAGCTATGCGCGCGAAAGTTTCGAGAGCAATGAATGAGATCGAGAGCCATTTTCGATGGAGCATTGCTCTATTCGGCTTTGGAGATACGCGCTGCGAGCAGGTAGCAACGGCCTCGTCACACAGGTAAAAGTGTCTTCCGTGTGTTCCTCGTGTCACAAACTAAACGAGAGAGCTCATAAAAAGTCGTGCATCCGCGAGTACCTCATTAAAAATGCATAAAGCTCTATATTCCACGTGCGATGGTGTCGAGAGACGTCTATGCGTATTACCCGCAATGAGCACTGTCGCACCTGGTATAAAAAGATACACCGAAATAAATAGAGAGGGGAGAGAGAGAGAGAGAGAGAGAGAGAGAGAGAGAGAGAGAGAGAGGCGTTAGAGTATTAAAGTCAGACAAACAGAGAAAAAGCGAGGTCACGAAATAAAGAATGAAAATAAAATACAATGAGTTTCGAACCCAACGTTGATTCGTTCTACTGTCGAATAGTGAGATGAAAAAATGGTTAAAAAAAAAGACGGAAGCGATTGTGCTTCAGCTGGGAAAATGTGTACGTGTGTGTGTGTGTCTATCTGGCACGTCTGTCTGGTTCTGTATGGCTGGGAGTCATGAAGAGCTGCGGGGGAGTCAAATCAAGAGAGACAGAGAAGCATCGAGCTCACTGACCCGATAGTGACCTGGTTTCGTATATATTACCAGCGAGTTATATCTATGCGTATATACACTTATATATATATATAGCCGCAAGGATCGCAGAGCGAGGGAGTACGTAGCTGTAGACCGCGTAAACTCGTAATTCTCTCTCTCTCTCTCTCTCTCTCTCTCTCTCTCTCTCTCTCTCTCTCTCTCTCTCTCCCTCTCTCTCTCTCTCTCTACCTCCCATTCTCGTTGTGCAATCCCACAAGCACAGCGACCAACTTCGCTCCCAATTCTAGGTTCCTCGATTCTCCCCGCATGGGCATCAACGACCCCACCGCAGTAATAGCATAGCAAGCTCTCTTGCTCTTTATCTCTCTCCTTCTTGCTACCACTCTCTCTCTCGCCCTTTCCCTCCTTCTCTCTCTCTCTCTCTCTCTCTCTCTCTCTCTCTCTCTCTCTGGCTCTCCAACTTTCGGTCTCTCTTTCTGTTGCCATTAACTACACCGGGCCAAGAGATTTGAGGTTATGGAAGGGAGAAAGGAAAAGGGATTGAGAGAGAGGGAGATAGAAAAAAGAGATCAAGAGAGAGAGAGAGAGAGAGAGAGAGAGAGAGAGAGAGAGAGAGAGAGAGAGCACAACTAGACCAATCCGCGCAAGTCCTGTGCGGTGCAGTTTGCAACGCGAAGCTTCTTGCCGCACACAGGGCATTCTCCTTTCCGCGCATTCTTACCGTTCATTTCTCGCCCTTGCCGAGAACGACATTCGCTTCTCGCCCTTGCCGTCAACGAGGCGCATTTCTCGTCCTCGTCGTGAATGACGTTTATTTCCCGCCCTTGTCAAGAACAAGGTATACTTCCCGCCCTTTCCGAGAGACCTCGGTATTTTCTTTTTTTTTCACAATAGCTGCGTCGTAAATAATGCCTCTTAGGCATCGATCCCTATCGCGTGCTTGTTACCACAGCGCGGAACGTCGCTCGAGCTTTTATATCGGAATTTGTATTTTGAAGGGTGTAACAATCGGAAATCGGAAATTTTTATGAACTTTGAAGGAAAAGGGGGCTGCCTCTAGTAATATCTACAGCCCTACGTAGGTATACCGAAGTCAATAACATTTTCTCGATAAATCGATGAATATCGGAACGCCCCTTCATCTCCCTCTCTCTCTCTCTCTCTCTCTCTCTCTCTCTCTCTCTCTCTCTCTCTCTCTCTTTATCAGCAATCTGTTCTGGAATTTGAATACATACGAAGGAAGGGTTCGGAAAAAAATGATGCGCCCTTTCATATTTGCATTCCGTGAAATGTCCTGTCGCACGACTCGCGAGAATGGCGACAGCAGGGAGAGATATCCTGTGAGATTTCTACGTGCCGATATTCCTCTCTCTATCGGGCTCGCTCTTCCCATCCCATTCACCTCGGAAGCCGCAAGGCAAATGTTCATTTAGTGAGAAACCTCAAATGGACTTAATGTACCGGGAACAGAATAACGAGAGGGAGAGAGAGCGAGCGAGAGAGAGAGAGAGAGAGAGAGAGAGAGAGAGAGAGAGAGAGAGGGAGAGAGAAAGAGAGAGAGAGGCCCTTTCTCGCTCTTTCACCCCTGGCAGGTATGTTTGGTGATCCGCAAGCTCGCAATATTAACTATTTTACACACTGTGCCTACTTTCTGCCATATATATATAGACGAAAAGGTCGCTTCAAATATATTCGACTTCGAGGACCTGTCCCCGAAATTAACGATTCGGTTTCAGGGGCTACATCTACCTAGAGGCACGAAAAAAATTGCCAAATTCCGAATTCTTTTCTGGGAAACAGTTGGTGAAAGAGAAACGCATTTTTTCAAACATAATGGTACACAGAGGGTGTCCTGTCATGCATGGATAATTCTGCAACTGTCGATTGGTCAGATCATGTCGCACTAAATGCTGCAATTTCAGTTTAGCAAAAGTCCCACCGTTTTCGAGATTTTCGGCTTTATGTTATTTTTTGGAAAAAATCATCTGCTTTTGGTTCTTCACATGCCATTTCTACGAATGATATGAATCGACAATAACTCGCCAACTTTTTCAAGTAGTTGGCACGATATGCGTAGCACATTTTTTTACACCGCAGCCTATCGAAGTCAGATGTTCGAATTGGTTTGTATGAAAATTCTGCATAAGATCTTTTTTCATAAAGTTTCCTCAACGTTTAAGGTTCAATAGAAGACTTTTGTAGATAAAACAAATAGTCAAGAGTATTTTTGTAACCGGGTCAAAAAACGTTATCATTTGGGGAAATGGCATCCCAAAAACCAAAAGCAGATGATTTTTATTTTGAAAACCGTGGGACTTTTACTAAACTGAAATTCCAGCATATAGAAGGACATGATCTGACCTATCGACAGCTGCAGGATTATCCATTCATAGCGGGAAATCCTGTATATTGTGAGCCTTGAAAAATCACAAAAAAATACAGAAAAAACGACAAAACCATGGCCGCCGGTGGATGATGAAATTTGTTTCACGACGTTTGGCGGTGGACGCTCTCTAGCTTGAACGGTCCATCCGAAATATAAAAACCAAACGGGTTATTCGAGTTGACGATAAATACGAGTCGTTGACAATCGTCGATTTTCACGGCGATTTTTTATTAAGAACGTGGCGACGAATTGAAACTCGAGCATACAAAATCTATTAAGGCGTTACCCCCACTTGTAGCGCAAAAAAGGCCTTTTTCATGAATTTTTTTAAAGAAAACTACAAAACTTTTTTAATCGATCAATATACCATCTTAAAGAACACATCTTGAAGAACTTTCAGTAATTTTTTTATTGAAAAATATTACATTGTTTAGTGGCAAATGGCCGTCAATGAAATAATGTTTTTATATACACGGTTTGCGGTGACCAACATTGCGGCGAAGTGGATCATCTGAAAAAAAAATGTGGATGGATTTAGTCAAATATAAGTATAAACTAGTCTTTAATCGAAGGATTTAAAAAAATATTCATTTTTCACAAAATGGCGGACAGTCAAAGTTAATGGTTCGATTTTAACGAAAAAAAACGGCCGTTTTTTGGCTATAAAACGGCCATTTTTTTTCGAAAAAAAAATCGAACGATTAAAGACTACATTTTTATGTATTAAATAAGCCTGCAAAATTTCAAGAAGATCGGTTCATTAGTGTTCCAGTAATCTTGGTCACCGACTTCAGAAATGCCATTTTGAGAAAAACGCGTTTAAAGTTTCAATTTCAGTTTACACGAAGAAAATTTTTTTTTTTTGTAAACTTACATAGAGTCATCTATTCCGGGCATAAAAAAAACTGCACTTCAAAAAAATGCAATAAAAAAAAATCGATTTTTTCAAAATCGCAAGTGGGGGTAACCCCTTAAAGAAGTCGTCATTTTTACGTTACTATTGGAGAATGAAGATCGATTTTTAAAAAGTGAGATCGTCAATGACCTTCAAATGTTTCTCATCATATCTTCCGTCAATTTGGGAACAATCCATCGAGTGCTTCTCGAGATATCATGTCCACCGACGTTGAAAACAGTGTTTTGAGAAAAACGCGGTTTACAGCGTATCCCTCTCTGGAAGCTCAATTTGAAGGGTCAGAATGATGAAATTTTTTCTAGTAACACATTGGTTGGAATACGTTAATTTTTTCCCAGCATGGTGTACACGTGTTTGTGGTTACAATGTAATTTTTTCGGCAACATATCTTTCAAAGAGTTCGTGGCGCTGCAGTTGGCGTTGCAGTCCTCCAGCGGCGAGGCCCGAAACGGCGGGATCTCTACCAGGCTCAAATGTAATCTGAAACGAATACAAACAAAAAAATCTTCAAATATATCCAACTGGCTATGGGTTCACGATCCACTTTTCGAAATTTCGAAAAATACGAAAAATGACAGCTTTTCCAAAGAAAATCTCATTTTTCTCTTTAAAAACAGCGTGCCGAAGTCAAGTGCGTGCAAGTTATTATTGATAAATGGTTCATACGATTAAAAATGCGCTCGCGAACCGAAAATGACTATAGCTCATACAATTTTAGGAACATTTCAATGAAATTTTCAGGCAATATAGCTAAAACGTGATTCTAGCTGATAAAAATGATTTTGGAAAATGCAATTTTTTGACCTACTTAGGTAGATGTAGGCCGTTAAAAAATTCAGGGACCTTGTCCAAACTGGTAGACGCGCTGATAGCTAACATTACATGGTATGACGTGCTCAGAATATCCTGCTCCCATAGATATGTGCGGGTGCAGCTGGAGGGCTGCTGGATAGAATGGAGAGATGAATATGTACATCGATGAGAGAGACAGAAATAGTGCCGAGGCTTTTGTCTTCCCTCACATCCAGCTAAAACTCCAACGATCCGAATATTCAGCTATCAGTGCCTAATGCACGTGTATGAACAATACACGCGTAAAAATAGTTTTTTTTCGACAAGGAGACCGTTTGACACTTTTTTTTAGAGTGGTGCAGAAAGTTATTTTGCAGACTCGAAGAAATATAATCCAACGTTGAAGTTTGTGGTGGGCTTCGATCTCTAACTAGGAACATCACTTGAGGCCTTAGGCCACAGTAACGGGTATAAAATCATGTGCGAATTTAACAATTTTTTTCGCATGAAAAAGTGATTCACTCATAAAATTAATTACACATCTATGGAATTAATTTTATGAGTGAATCACTTTTTCATACGAAAAAAATTGTTAAATTTTTTAAATTGTTAAAAATTGCTAAATTTAGTGTGAATATCAAGCTGTTAGAATATATTTATATATATATATATATATATATATATATATATATATATATATATATATATATATATATATATATATATATATATATATATATATATATATATATATATATATATATTTCGATGTACTTAATGGCCGACAACTAATATTTTCTTTTGTTATCTTTTTTTAGGCGTTCTGCGGCGTGACATTTAGCATCCACAATTTTTGACCTAGAACAAAAAACAAAAATTCTCGTCAATCTACATTAGAATACCTAGAGAAGCACGTACGGAATTTAAAAAATATTGTTTTATTCAAAAGTTGTAGGTATTTGAACTTAAGAAATGAATTTTCAGTGAAAAATTTCGTTATAACTGCTCATAAACTGCTCATAAAATGAAAAGTTTTCGATTAATCAGAAATTCTGTACGTACTTCTCTGCGAAATGCAATCAGGAACATAACTTTTAAATTTGAAGTAAATCGAGGGAAAGTTGTTGAAGTTATTTGTCACGCCAATTGGAAAAAAGCTGTTTCGAGAAGTTTCGAGTAGTCGGCCATTTTGTACATCGAAAAAAAATATATAAATATATTTTCTAACAGCTTGATATTCATACTAAATATATGTGCAATTAATTTTATGAATGAATCACTTTTTCATACGAAAAAAAAATGTTAAAATCGCACACGATTGTATACCCGTTACTGTGGCCTAAGGCCTTACACCGTATTTTGGCGTTGTGTTAAAGTAGCCCGAAAATCTGTCGAAGTTACCCTTATTGTCGATTCAACCTCGTTTTACGGTAGCGAATTGGCAGGTAAATATTTGCGCTGGGAAGAGGCAAATACTTGCTGAATGTGTTTGTCGAACGGTACCGAAGTTGAACGCCTGCGTGTCTGTGCTACAAATATCCAAAGCGAGTACGTGATACGTTTTTTTTTCTTCTCGGCTCGCAGTCCCTTGGTGAAAAGGAGAAGGCCATTTGTGCGATTCTGTGCAAAAATTGCGTGAGATGCACACGCGATGACAAAGCATCCCTGCCAATTGTCCACGAGCTTTTCTTCGAAGAAGACATAATATGGAGCTTACTCAAAGGAACTGGATCACGCGAGTCCTTCGCCTATTGGGGCCCTCACGCGGAAAAAAAACGCGGTAGCTCCAGCGATATTTCTCAACGTCTCTTCATCCCCCTAACCCACGTCCTCGTTGTATTCTTGGCTCTCCTTAATTCCGGAAACTTATTTCTTCAGTATGCATCAATTTGTTCCTTTGGTTATAATGAACTAACAGGATTTTTATTTCTATTTTATTAAATCGGTGAGTGCCATAAAAATGTATTTAAATTTTACATTTCAATTTTCCACGCGAAAACGCTGCTTGGGTTCTTGACGTCACTTGCGTAATAAACATCGACGCTACGCCAATTGTGAATACGTATTTTTTTTTTTGTTAAAAGTGAGTTACAATCCCTAACATTGGTATGTTGTTCCGAAATGTAAGAATACTGGTTTAAAATCATCGGGAAAGTTGTGGATTAAGGGGTCTTCTAATATATTATAGATATTGATATAAAAGTTGTTACACTTAAGGCGTTACCCCCACTTGTAGCGCAAAAAAGGCCTTTTTCATTAATTTTTTAAAAGAAAACTACAAAACTTTTTTAATCGATCAATATACCATCTTAAAGAACACATCTTGAAGAACTTTCAGTAATTTTTTTATTGAAAAACATTACATTGTTTAGTGGCAAATGGCCGTTAATGAAATAATGTTTTTATATACACGGTTTGCGGTGACCAACGTTGAGGCGAAGTGGATCATCTGAAAAAAAAAAATGCGGATGGATTTAGTCAAATATAAGTATAAACTAGTCTTTAATCGAAGGATTTTAAAAAATATTCATTTTTCACAAAATGGCGGACAGTCAAAGTTAATGGTTTGATTTTAACGAAAAAAAAACGGCCGTTTTTTGTATATAAAACGGCCATTTTTTTTTTCGAAAAAAAAAATCGAACGGTTAAAGACTATATTTTTATGTATTAAATAAGCCTGCAAAATTTCAAGAAGATCGGTTCATTAGTGTTCGAGTAATCTTGGTCACCGACTTCAGAAATGCCATTTTGAGAAAAACGCGTTTAAAGTTTCAATTTCAGTTTACACGAAGAAAATATTTTTTTTGTAAACTTACATAGAGTCATCTATTTCGGGCCCATACTTCTGTATGGGCCCGGATACTTATACTTCAAAAAAATGCAATAAAAAAAATCGATTTTTTAAGATCGCAAGTGGGGGTAACCCCTTAATAAATACACTTTCGAAATACATTTAAAAAATTTTTTTATGTATTTATGTAACCCAAACAAACTTTAAGCGCGTTTTTTCTGGAAACAACGTTTTTCGACGGCTTATTGATAAAATCTTCGAAACTACTGAACCGATCCTTATAGAATTTTAACCACATATTCTTTACAACTATAGCTATAGCGCATATCAAGATTTTTTTTCAATTCAGATATTTACTATTTTTTTTGCCAAAAACGGTGAAAAAAACACGTTTTTTTTTAAATGTCCGCCATTTTGTTATTTTTGCATATATCAAAAATCGCATGATACGCGCTATAGCGATTAACATACTGAATCTAAAACCGTTTGATTTTTCTGTTTCGGATGATCCATCTCCGAGATTTCATCAACAGCGCAGACCTACAATTTTTGAGGAAATTTTTTAACTACCATTTTCGTCTATAAATAGTGACTTGAATAATTAATAAAAAAAAAATATATTTCGAATATGTATTTACTAACAAGGAACATCCCTCAGGTGACACCCTACGATTTTGTTGAAATTTGGATATGTTATAAAGCACCGAAAAGTAAGCGATACGTTTTTTTTATCGGCGGAAAAACGCTTTTAAGGGGTGAAACCACCCCTCAAAAAAGCCAATATAGGGGTGGTTCACCCCTTAATTTTTTTTTGCAATCTCACTATAGTGGATTTTTCATTGCTTCCGGGTAGAAGAATTTTCGGTTTTGTTTCATTAAAATCGGTGGACTCCTTGTGTGTGAAACTGCTATGTTACCCCTGGAGATGCCTTTTTTCGAGGGGTGGTTTCACCCCTCAAAACCATTTTTCCGCCGATAAAAAATATGCGTATCGCTTACTTTTCGGTGCTTCATAACATATCCAAATTTCAACAAAATCGAAGGCTGTCACCTGAGGGATGTTCCTTGTAAGTAAAATAATTTTTATATTAATATCTATAATATAAACCTATCAAAAAAGTTAATGAAAATAGCCTTTATTTAGCGTCTAAAGTGAGGATACCCCTTAAAATGCTCATTGATATAAATATGAGGAAGACTTGGTTGAAACTTGCAAAAAGATATCCAAAGTCATAGTCCGAAAAAAACTCATTTATTCTTTTTTGAAGTACAGATAACTATTTGAAAATTTGCAATTAATTATGACAAACGAGAATATATAGTTGTCGTCCGCTTTCTTTGTTTATTACGTTAATGGCGTTACGTCGGAATCCATTATGGCGGCTACCGTTTCGCATGTTCGTTGAACAGAAAGAAAAAGTATTTATTTAAAAATGAGTTACAAAATTTATTTTGTGTTTTTGCAAATTAAAACTACATTTTTCGATTGCTCATTGCGAAAAATACCTTATTTATACACTCGTAGTATTTTTCTCAAATAAAGTAAAAAAGTCTATTCTATCGAATGCTACTTACCCCCTTTCCCTTCGATTCTTTCCCATTCAAGCTCGCGCATAACAAGTGCCAATTGGAAAGAAAACGCATCGAATGGCGAACCAATAACGACACAATTATCCTCGATAGTCTGCGCATCACAAAATGTTACGCTTCATCGTCTGGTTGTCCCGGAGCGAAATTCAGTCGGACACGTCAAACGCAACGATTGGAAAATTGACAACAACGAAAAGAATCAGAGGGAGGAGGGTTTGAAGAAAATGCAGTAAACTGCTGCCGCGTTTGGATGAGGCGAAAAACCAATCTGGACCCAAAGCCGATTGGATCCGGATGACTCAGCCTCCACCGCCCCTCGTTGGGCTCTCGTTAAGGGGGAGATACCTTTAGGCAAGAAAAAAATGGCTGATTTTCATGATTTTTTTCAAAAGAAAACATTTCTTAATCATGTTTTAGTTTTAGGGTATATTGTATTACTACTTTTGGCTCTTACATTGTATTTTTAAATTAATCTTTAAACATAGCGGAGGTATGGCACTAAATTACATTTTCAAAACTGGCGTGACGTATAGCTAAAAAATTAAGCGACCGATTCTGATGAAATTTGGTATACATTTTTCTCACCTTATTGCCTGAAACATAACCCTAAATGTTTTTGAAATAAAAAAGTCTTTTCTTTTTGCGAAATGGGGCCATTGTTTTTTGGGAAATTCAATATTTTTGTTTCAAAGCGTACCATTTCATCGATTTTCAACATTTCTCACTTTTTCCGCTGTTTAGAAGACAGTGCCATAACTCCACCATTTTTGTAGATTACTAAAAATAAATACCATGTAACAGCCAAAAGTAGTAATAAAACATACTCTAAGTCCTTAGTCTTAAAAATGGTGAAGAAATGTTTTCTTAAAAAAAACATAAAAACAGCAATTTTTTCTCGCCTAAAGGTATCTTCCCCCTTAAGGCCTTATATACCTGAGGGTGGTCGGAAAACAAGGCTTTTAGAAAATAAAAAAAATACTAACAAAGCAATCAAAATAAAGTTTGAAGGGTTTATTTTACACATCTGTAGGTACTCAAATAAATTATTTATTTACAAAGAAATGCAAAATGGTGGTTCGGTGGCCGGTAGAAAAAATACGTCTTGTTTTTAGGCTCCCCACGGGCGGACTCGTTGAAGACGTAAACCAGCATCCAGAACAATAAATAATTTTTTCCTCGTAATCTACACGAGTTTCGCTGGCGAAGTACACACGATTATTACAAAACATTTATTTTTGCAAATTTGGCACCATTGTGAAAAAAAACGTCGCATATTCGACTAAAAAACGGCCTTGATTTGTTCGTAAAAACCTTAATTGTCGATCGATCGTAAAAATCGGCTGTACTTCGCTAGAAAATTTATCTAAGGAGCTACAGTTACAATGTGAAGTAAATGGATTGAAAATTGTAGGAGCTGCGAGTCCGCCCGATTTTGCAAACTTGGTTTCAAGAAAAACGCCCTTAAAGTTTTAAAATTGTTTTTTTTCTGACCATGTATCATTACTGGGATGTTTATACATATCAACCTTTTCATTCTTGTTCATATATAATTTAAGCAAACAAAAAACGACACATTTTTTCTAAAGGTATACACGGTATTAGGAAGGTCGATGCAAAGCCTTAAGGGGGTGACAGGTCACCTCGTTAGGAACATATCTGACCTAGGTTATCTTAGTCCAACGTCGAAGGATTTCGAGTTATCATAGTAACTATGGTTTTTGGAAAATTTCCCAAAATTAGGTACTAACTCTCTTACCTCTTATGTTAAGGCAGGATTTTACTTTGAAACCATGAAAAAAACGCTATTTTCGTGAATTTTTTCTGAGAATACTATTAAAGATATCGATATGGGGTTTAAACTGTTCAATAAATACACTCTTTAAGTACATAAAAAAAAAATTTAATGTATTTTATTCATTTTTTGTACACGTAAAATATGTTTAAAGCCAACGCCTCGAAAAGCAGGTACCGTTGCCGTGGTCGTGAAATCTTCCCGACGGATGGTCTGAAACAAAAAAATCAAATAGTTTCATGTTCAGTATGCCTTCAGGAACCGACCTAACTAGAATATTTTATATACGTGCAAAATTAACAAAATGGCGGCTAAAATACGAAAAAAATGCGTTTTTTTTTGTCTTTTTTTGCAATAAAAAAATAGTTCTAATCAAAATTTTAAGTTGATTGTAGTTAGGTCGATTGGTACACACATATAGAATATGTGTTCCAAATTTCATAAGGATCGGTTCAGTACTTTTTGAGTTATCACGACCACGGTACTTGAAAATGTCGTTTCGAGAAAAACGCGTTTAAAGTTTTGGTGAGTGATAGGTAGGTGCTCAGGTAGGTGCGTTCGAAAGGCGAAAAAGGATAGTTAGACTGCTTGGAACTTTATAAAATTTTGACCGAACATTCTTGAACATATTTACTTTCGAAAAAAATAAAAAAAAAAAAAAATTTCAAAGTTTCAAAGTAGAATCCTGCCTTAATGCTATTTAAAAAAAAAGCATGAACGTACGAGTCATTTTTGTTTTTTGACAAGTTTTTAATTATTTAACACGTCCCATTAAGTTAGCAGTGTGGATACAGATGTTTGTATTGGTGTTTGTCGATTGAATACACATTAAGGGGAGATATACACCTAGGAGCCGGAAAAAGGTCATTTTCGTGATTTTTTTCAAGGAAAACTATTTGAAATTTCGGATTGGGGTTTTAATTACCTAAAAGTATATACATTAAAAAATTTGTTTAATTTTCTTTATTAAAAAATATCAAAAATATACAAGGATATTGTATGATCCTTGGAGCGTCGTAAAAAAATCTGCGTATACGGTACCCGCTGGCGTTTCTTCAAAAATCATCTGAAAAAAAAAAACAAAAAGATTATTAAATTAGATACTATAATCTAGTACTTGTCATAGCCGATTTTGAAAATATCGATTTATGACAAAATGGCGGACGTTTGAACATAAATAGTGATTTTTGGGCCAAAAATTAGTTATTATTTTGCCTATAAAACAAAAACTAAGTAACGGAAAAAAATCCTATGACAAGTACTAGATAATGGTGTATAGAATAACCACAAAAGACCTCAAGGCAATCGGTTCATTGGTTTTCGAGAAATTTTGGGTACCGATTTGAAAAACGTGGTTTTGAGAAAAACGTGTTTGAAAATTTGGGAATTAATAAATCATGAAATTTGTCAACTTACATGGAATCATCGATACCAGGCCTATAATGTAGGTCTTCTACGGTCGACGGAATGTTCATAGCTTCTAAATCCTCGACCTCGACCATCTAGGTGTATATCTCTCGTTAAGCTAAGACGCAAATAAGTTTTAAGTTATCGATTATTGGCTGTTTGAACATTATGAACGAGTTAGTACCTAATTTTGGGAAATTTTCCAAAAATCATACTTACCATGATATCTCGAAATCCTTAGACTTTGAACTGAGTTAACCCAGGGTAGATATGTTCCTAACGAGATAACCTATCACCCCCTTAAGGCTTTGCATCGACTTTCCTACCACCCTGTACAAGGCCTCAATGAAATAATAGGAAAAGTAAAATTGCGGGTGATTGCATGCAGAATGGAGTGAGTGCGAGGTCTGAACATGCCAAATGGAGCGTGCAGTT
Organism: Ophion slaviceki; assembly: GCA_944452715.1. Taxonomy (NCBI): domain Eukaryota; kingdom Metazoa; phylum Arthropoda; class Insecta; order Hymenoptera; family Ichneumonidae; genus Ophion; species Ophion slaviceki. The sequence goes on from OX101790.1 coordinate 38,651,459, forward strand.
CCTATAATTTTTTTAAATTTTGTTTTTCCAACATTTTTCTTCCACCACCAAGATTATAAAAACTGACGTATCTGTATATCGAGAGGAGTGGAGTGGATCGCGGAGTTTTCAGCGAAATTCTACTGTGCCAAGGATGAGAGCATCGCGGCGACTTTAGCTACTTTGCCAGAATGCATCGCGGCCAACCCGGAGAAAACGAGCGGAGCCCTCGAGACTTGTGTGCAAAGAGGTGTAAAAAGTTTAATCTGGCGAATTATTTCCTGCCGAGGAAGAACGGAAAGGACGAAGAGTGAAGAATGGGGATATCTACTCCTCGCAGACATCTACCAATTCACCCAAATGGATATTTCCATCATGTTAATTCTCATGGACGAACAAAAAAACTAAGATTTCTCATGCCGGATCAGAGAGCGATTTTGCGGAGTGAGAAAAAGACAATTTATTTCGTTCGAAATAAAATTCACTTCGGGACAAAAGCTCCTGATTCGAGATGAAGTTTACTTAGGAGCAAAAGTTTGGACGAGGGTAGAAAAGGCTATTGGATTCGAATGATTTTTCGTTGCTGCGAAAGGAAAGACTCGAATTGGTTGATCGTTGTTAAAAGTTCCAACGATTGAATGAAAAATTCCAATGTTGATTAGAAAAGAAGCACACAGACACAGAGCAACTTTTTTGCTTCAACATAGCTTTGTAAGTCATTGCGAACTTTTAGGATCTTTTCAACTTTTTTTCTTTACTTGACATTTCGCCATTTCCAGTTTCTCAGACGTCCAGGGCGTTGCCCACAGCCACTAATTTATGAGGGTGTCGAAAAAAGCTCAAACCCTTACGAGGTATAATAAAAAAAGCTTCACCTCCAAAAGTTGATAAACCCAAACGTTATCGCTATTTCAAAAGTACTACGGTAACTTCCCGGGTAGAAATATTGTCAGACTGGCCTGATATTTTATCCGGGCCTGATCACGTTGTAGTATGGAGGCCTTACTTAAGGCGTTACCCCCGCTTGTAGCGCAAAAAAGGCCTTTTTCATGAGTTTTTTTAAAGAAAATTACAAAACTTTTTTAATCGATCAATATACCATCTTAAAGAACACATCTTGAAGAACTTTCAGTAATTTTTTTATTGAAAAATATTACATTGTTTAGTGGCAAATGGCCGTCAATGAAATAATATTTTTATATACACGGTTTGCGGTGACCAACATTGCGGCGAAGTGGATCATCTGAAAAAAAAAATGCGGATGGATTTAGTCAAACATAAGTATAAACTAGTCTTTAATCGAAGGATTTTAAAAAATATTCATTTTTCACTAAATGGCAGACAGTCAAAGTTAATGGTTCGATTTTAACGAAAAAACGGCTGTTTTTTGGCTATAAAACGGCCATTTTTTTTCGAAAAAAAAATCGAACGATTAAAGACTACATTTTTATGTATTAAATAAGCCTCCAAAATTTCAAGAAGATCGGTTCATTAGTGTTCGAGTAATCTTGGTCATCGACTTCAGAAATGCCATTTTGAGAAAAACGCGTTTAAAGTTTCAATTTCAGTTTACACGAAGAAAATATTTTTTTTTGTAAACTTACATAGAGTCATCTATTCCGGGCCCATACTGAAGTATGGGCCCGGATACTTATACTTCAAAAAAATGCAATAAAAAAAATCGATTCTTTCAAAATCGCAAGTGGGGGTAACCCCTTAAGAGGCTGTGTGAACGCTGAAAATTTTGGTGATTTTCGGGAATTTTTTAGAAGAAAAGTACTTAATTAAATGTTTCGGAAAATTAAAAATATATTTGGCTATATTTGACCTATATACATAATAATTTCATAGAAAAATATTGAGATCGAAGCGATTTACACGCTGCCTTCGGAGGCGCCGAAAAAAAGTTCCTCCACTGCTGACATGATTCCGGCCGGTTGAGTAGCTGAACCAAAAAAGGAAAAAATGTCGTTAAACTGGAAGGTATTTCCTGTACAATGACGTAGGATTTTCGAAAAATATCAAAATCTAACACAATGGCGTAGTTATGAAAAAAAGTCTGTTTTCTTGCCTATAAAATGGTCGTTTTTTTCAATGCCAAATCGTCAATTTTCATCCAATCAAAAATATCCTACGTCATTGTAGAGTAAATATATTCAAGAGCACTCAGTTCAAATTTCAAGTCAATCGGATAATTGCTCTTTGCGTTAAAATGTCAGCAAATTTGAAAAATCTCATTTCATATTCTTGAAAGTATAAAAATCTTGAAAGTATAACTCTCAAAAGTATAAAAATCTCATCTCATATTCTTGAAAGTATAAACTGTCGAAAAAGGCAAAAAAAATCGATTTTTTTAAGTGTCACACTGGCATAGCCCCTTAAGGTATTCCTCAATTTGCCTGATTCGGTTGGTGTCATGTAATAGTCAGGCAACTGGACTTACGGCTTGATTCAATTCGCCTGATCTGGCTGTCTTCAAGCAATCATCGAGTAACTGGACCTATATACAGTTTGGCGCCTTTTACACGCCTAACTTCTTATCAAACACCAGACAAACTATATATATTAGCGCGTCGTCAACACGTCGATACATATTGTCCAATCTATGCGTGCATTTTTTATTATTCCTAATATTTTATTTATTCCTAATAAATCTGTGATTCGGTTTCCTCTGTTAAAAAAAAACAATTCTGTTGAATCTACTAAATTTATCTATTTAATTGAAAACAAATTTAATTGAATAGAATTTTCGTAGAGACAAACATTTTTTCTGTTTGATTGAATTAATGGTCCGTCTTGATTGCAATACACACATCGATGGGAAGGGCGGTAGAGAGAGGCGGGGAGAGAAGAGTTATATATATATATATAGGTTATGTTTGAAAAATCTATAGCATGATATTCGATAAAACTTTCTAATTATCACAATGCCATTAACTAATTGATATAGTTTATGTGATACAACGAATAATTAAAAGAATTGATGTGGTCTCTTATGCCACCGAAATGCTACAATCACTCGGTAGCCAGGGTTGCAAATAATCCATTACTTTTTGTAATGCATTAGCATTTTCATTACTCATTACTTTACATTTTGTAATGAAAAGTAATTTCATTACCCATTACATCACATTCAGTAGCGTAAAAAATTTCCATTACGCATTACATTACATTTTGTAATGCAAACAATTGCCATTACTCATTCCATTGGAATTGGTAATGTCAAAAATTTCCATTCCTCATCACATTACATTTTGTAGTGTGAAACATTTTCATTACAATTTCCATTACAAAGTCCAATGTAATGGGTAATGGAATTTTTTTACATTAGAAAGTCCAATGTAATGAGTAATGGAAATATTTTACATTACAAAATGTAATATAATGAACAATGGAATTTTTTCACATTACTAATGCAATGCAATGTAAAAAATCTCTATTACTCAATACAATGTAACGAGGCTTATTATTCGTTTCCCATTAGGGGCAGCGGTTTTTGCACTGGGTCAATCTGACCCGATGGGAAACGAATAATAATCCTTATTACCTTGTAATGAGTAATGGAGATTATTTACATCACATTAGTAATGTGAACAAATTCCATTACTCACTATCTTATATTTTGAAATGTAAAAAAATTCATTACCCATTACATTAAATTTTGTCATGTAAAAAAATTCCATTACTCATTAAAATCTAATGTATAATGGAATTTGTTGTCATTACACATTACATTGCATTTAGTAATGGACATTTTTCACAATACAATATATGATGTAATAAGTAGCGAAAATTGTTTACGTTACAAAATATAATGTAATGAGTAATGCAATTTTTTACATTAATGAATGTAATGTAATGGGTAATGAAATATTTTTTCATTACCCATTAAAAAAGTAATGAATAATGCATTACTTTTTCATTATAAATTTCGCAACCCAGTCGGTAGCATTGGAGCAGCGTGCGTAGCTGTAGGTAGGTAGGTTCTAGTTTCGGTCTCATGTGAATGCAGAAATATTTTCTTCGTAAAAACCCATCCAGAAGGCCAGAGAATGACGGATTATGATACAAAATCATTGTGGTAAAACTCTCAATTAAGTATTTCAATTTATTTTGGATTTATGAAATATTCTGTTGAATATTCTAAAAAAATATATTTAAAACAAACAGGATCGTAGTAAAAAAAACCTATTTGACTTAAATAGATCCTATTTAAATTGAATATTTTTTTGACAGTGCAATGAAGAATGTGATGAGATGGTGGTTTCCGAAGCAACAGCGAACTTCTCTCTTCGGACTACATGTCAGGTCTTCACTTTTCACCCTTACCAGGCCTTCATTTTTTACCCTGATCAGACCGAAATCAGAAGTGTCACAAAAATTATCAGGATTTCTACTCGGATTTTTCATCGCATCTTGGGTTGATTTAGGTTGAATTTCGATTTCACTGCGACGCGGTGAAACGTTGGAATCCAATTCCGCTGTATTTGGAAAATCTTCGAAGACCGAGGGTGCAAAAAATTCGGTTTTACGATAAGTGGACAAAAACGTAAATTGCTGGTTAAATTTCGCGTGTCTGAAGTATATTCTCTTTTTCAAGCACTCTTTTTGTTCCACCCTGCGAATTCTGTGCACGCGGTAAGGGAATTAGACGTGAAAAACCCGTAACGCAAGCCTGGAAAGAGGGAGGCCGACACGCAACTTTTTTTCCGTATTACCCAAGGGAGAAAGCCTCTTTGTAACTTGAATGTCGTGTCCCTCTTTTTCTCGTTCTCTGTATGGTGGGCCCTAATAAACAGTCGCTCGTGTTATGCGAATCGGCAGTGAGCATGACGCCTTCTGCCAAAGGTAGACTACATTTTTTCTGCTCCCTCAGCTCCTCCTATCCCTCCATACATTTGTATGCAGCAAAGAATTTATTTTATTTTCTGGAAAATGTTTGGTTGATTATTCAAGACGCTCACTGAAATTACCTCTCTACCCGAGGGCTCGAATTTATCCGAAGATGATTTCAAAAACATTTGGGTTAACGTAACGTACAGGGACAACTGGCTGTATGTACATGGCCCTGTTGGGCGGCAGTGTTGGGCAAAACTTAATTGCTAGGGTAACTAAAGATTAAGGGGTGAGATGCACTCAGAGGCGTGACAAAACGAGCATTTTAAATAATTTTTTTTGTAGTAATTAAGTTTGTTTTTCAAAAGTGGTTACACAGACTTTTTATGTTATACTTCAACTTGACTTGTATAAATTTTCAAAGAAAAATATTGATTATTTATAAAAATATCGCCATCTTTGTCGGGGACCGTCATAAAATTTTACTGGATCATCTGAAATCAAAAAACCAAAAAAAATCATCAGTTTAATAATAAATCTAGTCCTTAATCGAAGCTTTATTTTTTATTTAACAAAATGGCGGCTTCCGACAGATAACTTTTGATTTTCGACAAAAAAAACGCTAGTTTATTGTTGAAAAAATAGACAAATTATGAACAAAAAGGAAATCCTTCGATTAAGGACTAGTTTCTAATGCTATCAATGAGCACACCAAAATGCATTAAACTCTATCGAGTGGTTTTTGAATTATAGTGGTAACCGACTTGAAAAACAGAGTTTCGAAGAAAACGCGTTTAAAGTTTTTTTTAATGTGGATACGGAGTAATATGTTCGTAAAATTTTGAGCTCGATGGATGAAGCTAAACTTTTTTTTATATATTTCGATCCGCTGAATCCGAATATCACAATTTTTTGCCGAAAAGTCGAGCATTCAATTGTTTATAGCCAATTGTTAAAACAATTTTTCAAAAAATTAAAGTTTTTCGGGATGAATTGTTATTTTTTAAATATTTTGGGCAATTTTAAAACGAAAGTATTCTTTGTAAAATTTTGCTAAAGTTCATAGTTTTTGAGTAATACATTTTTGAAAAATTCTGAAAGAGTTTTTCAATTTTACACTTGATTTATGTATAGAAATACTAATTAAAAAATTACTAACATCGAATCATCAATTCCTGGCCCATACAATAGGGCAAAATATCAATTTGTTGTTTTCTTCGAAACATTCTGCCTTCCCGGGTATCATCGTTTGCGCGTTTGTCAGCCACGTCTATACGTTGAGAATAGACCTGGCCCCTTCACTAATTGTGGGATATCCCGGAAACTATTCATCGGATTGACTTTAAATTTTCAGGGAATATTTGCGAAACATCATACTTCAAGAAAAAGTATTTAAAAAAATCGACTTTCTGAAAATTCTGACTGCATCTCACCCCTTAACAATGAATTGATAGTTAATCGCGACTATAACAATTAACAATTAATTAATTGTAATTGCGAATACGCACGATTAACAATTAATTAATTGTTAATTCCTGTAGTAGCAATTAACAATTAACCAATTGTTAATAGTGACGTTCCAAAATAAGAATCTAATCAATGATCAATCTTTTTAATGTACTTGATTAAAAGCTAACAATCAAAACTGATTATTGTATAAGGAGCGGAGTGGCGTTAGAAAAAATGTGTAAGTTATTTAAATACGTTTATGAGGTTAATAGTTAGTTTTGATTGTTTCTCAGAACAATTAAAAAAAATAATCGCACTTGTTTTAATTGCGATATGCAAATAACATAGATTAATCCAAATAAATGAATTGCAACATGCAAATAATGTTAATTGCAATTAAATTAAACGCGATTACTTTTTTTGTAAATTAATGAACTGATTGGAAATTTAATTGTTCAACGCCCAACACTATTGGGGTGAGATAGCTTTAGGTGAGAAAAAAATTGCTGACCTTCATGGTTTTTTTTAGATGGAAAGATTTCATTGCGATTTTTCGTAATGAAATCACGAAAAATTGAAAAAGTAAATAAAGTGCTTTTTAATTGTTTGGGGCATACGAAAATCAGGTTTTTTTCCTTGCCTAAGGTATTTCCCCCCTCAAGTACTGGCCATCTTTCTTCTACTCCCATAGCCATCACAGCCGGATACACCGTAGCCAATCGCGATTATAAAAAATACTGATTTCGCGGTTGATCTCATAAGAGTTTTTTTTTATTTTTGCAAATGATCTCAAATTTGAACGTTTAAAGTTTAGTTACAAATGGAAATGAGTAAATAAACGTTCGTACTTTTCCGTCGACGGATGCTTCACAACCGGCGGCCAACTGCTTCGGACTTGTCCTAGCTGCCTTAAGGCGGGAGCTTGAATTAGAAGATCCAAAAAAAGCTTTTTTCGGGTTTTTTTTCAGAAGGGAAAAAAACAAGTGAGCCCAGTAAATATTGAGGCATCTTTTCATGAATATTTGAAATGTATAAAAAAAAAGTTCAACATGAAACAATAAATGACTGCAGATTTTTCAGCCTATTCTATGTGCGTCTTGTCACTGCAGTCCCCAATCGGCGGGAAAGATGCAGCTCGTAATTCTTGACTGAAACCAAAAAAAACCAATAAAATTTTCAATTGTCATGGATTTTTATTCTGGGTGAATAAAAAAAAGCTGAAAAACCGTGAAATTATAACTTTTCTCAGGTTTGGAAAAAAATGTGTAAAAAAACACCTGAACGTGCTACAAAAATTATTTTAAAAAAATGTTCAAAGACTCTTTTAGATCACTTAGAAGAGATTTCCATAGTGAAGAAAATAAATTTTCGTTTCATTCAAAAGGTCGTTTAGTTTTTTTGCTATCACGCCCGCCAATTTGGAAAAATCGTGAAAATGAAAACTGGAGAAAACGCGCTTCAAAGTTTTCAATAGGAGGAAATATCAATATCAAATATCAATCGATTCTCTGCTTTTGGCCTTGTCTCTTCGAAAATATTAACAATTGGTCTCTGCAACTTTGTAAATATATTCTTGGATAGTTTATCTATCGATTTAAGGATGTATGGCAGCTACTGCAGAGTCGTTACAGAACTGATTATGCAATTTGCAAAAATCGCATTTAAAGACTAAATAAAATAATTGTAGTATTCATTGAAGCTAAAAAGGAGATTTACCACAGCTCAAAGTAAAACATGCGGCACAGAAAGAAGAATTTTCAATTTTTAACTGCAAATTTAGTTGCTGATTTGATGTACGTTTTCCCTGACGTTGTCGTGGTTACGACATACGAGCTAAAGAAATACGAAAACGGTCCCATTTAACTCGCAATATCTCGCAACATATATGGGCACATGTCGATTTTTTTTTTAACGTATCATGCATATTACAGCGATACCGCACAAATGTTTTTTTTACAAAAGAGTACTCCGGAAATACTTTTTTTGCCAATGTAAAGGGAATTTTGGACGTACAGTCCTATGTTCCCCGTGTTAAATGACCCAACTTTGAATTCGTTTATCTCAGCATTCACGTGGACAAATTTTGTTTTTTTAATCTCAAAAAGTTCTCGATATTTTCCTTTACAATATCAGTGAGTTTCAATTCGAACAGTAGTAAATAACTTAGTTGCCATACATCCTTAAGCAATGAAAAAAAAACCATTTTTCAGACCTTCTAATTCAGGCTCCGGCCTGGATTTTGGATTTTAAACTGGCTTGAAGTTTCTCAAAATCTCGTAATTCGAGAACTATTCGGCTATGTAAATAAAAATGGACCGAAGGCAACGAATTTGATCAAATACGTTCACTTTTATGATGTAGGGAAAAATGTAGCTGGAGAATTTTCATCGAATTCCACAGCAACTATCCGGTGCACAGGGGCTTGTAAAAAAATTCCACAGGCAAAAAATTCCGTCCTCTATAACGTGGGGTATGCGGAATATATTCAGGTGTATACATATATACGTATTTGTGTAGGTGTGTAGTAGGTCTGGCATACAAACAGTGAATTTTACGTAGGAGCCTGAGCTCATGTGCATTTATGTTCACATACCCCTACACAGACATGGACAAATAAAAAAATAGTATATCGATAGTGAGTCGATTGAATAGGATGTGACCCCGATTCGGGAACGATAGGGGTGGATTATCCGAATCATACCGGCACGTACGTGCACTTCTGTATTCTACTTCCCGTACCAGGTACACGTAGCTATCCAAAAATCTTTACTCTCTTTCTCTTTCTCTTTCTTTGTCTCTTCTTCCTTGGTCTTCTTCGGAGCGACCTCGAGTACGTTCTTGTATACATATATTTTTCACTTTTCCCTTAACTTTTTTTCTCCTCCTTTTTTTTCATTATCCAATACTCGTAATCCCCACTGATCCTTTTTGATTAGCTCGAGTCACCCACAGGATAGCCGTTAGTTCAATTCTGCCTCTCTTTCATGCTCTTTTCCAGCAGCACCCTGAACTCTCGTCTTGCTTGAATGTATCACTCGCGGCCTGCGGTGGGTGGAAAAAAAATGTACGTACGGGTGCGAATCGGAAATTCGAACGATCAACATTCAGAAGTACCGAAATTTCTAATTCAGTAATGATAACGTTTCAACATAGGTCAATCTTATGATAATCTGTGAAATATTTAATCCAAATTTTGAATACAAAAATCTCGAAGTTGATTTATAGCGAAAACAAATATCATATTTAAGGGGTTACCCCCACTTGCGATTTTGAAAAAATCGATTTTTTTTATTGCATTTTTTTGAAGTGCAATTTGAAGTGCAGTTTTTTTTATGCCCGGAATAGATGACTCTATGTAAGTTTACAAAAAAAATATTTTCTTCGTGTAAACTGAAATTGAAACTTTAAACGCGTTTTTCTCAAAATGGCATTTCTGAAGTCGGTGACCAAGATTACTCGAACACTAATGAACCGATCTTCTTGAAATTTTGCAGGCTTATTTAATACATGAAAATGTAGTCTTTAATCGTTCGATTTTTTTTTCCTAAAAAATGGCCGTTTTATAGCCAAAAAACGGCCGTTTTTTTCGTTAAAATCGAACCATTAACTTTGACTGTCCGCCATTTTGTGAGAAATGAATATTTTTTAAAATCCTTCGATTAAAGACTAGTTTATACTTATATTTAACTCAATCCATCCGCATTTTTTTTTTCAGATGATCCACTTCGCCGCAATGTTGGTCACCGCAAACCGTGTATATAAAAACATTATTTCATTGACGGCCATTTGCCACTAAACAATGTAATATTTTTCAATAAAAAAATTACTGAAAGTTCTTCACGATGTGTTCTTTAAGATGGTATATTGATCGATTAAAAAAGTTTTGTAGTTTTCTTTAAAAAAATTCATGAAAAAGGCCTTTTTTTTGCGCTACAAGTGGGGGTAACGCCTTAACAAAATAATGAGAGATATAATATCGGTTCGCTTGTACTATATACACCAAATAATTCGAGACGTCAAATCGTCGAATTGTAAATATCACGACAGTTTACAATTTCGAATTCATTAAGGCCTTAGGCCACAGTAACGGGTATAAAATCATGTGCGAATTTAAGAATTTTTTTTCGTGTGAAAAAGTGATTTACTCATAAAATTAATTACACATCTATTTAGTGTGGATATCAAGCTGTTAGAAAAAATATATATTTTTTTCGATGTACAAAATGGCCGACTACTCGAAACTTCTCGAAACAGCTTTTTTCCAATTGGCGTGACAAGTAAATGGGTGGGGATCGGAAATTTGAACGATCAATATTCAGAAGGACTGAAATTACGAATTCAGTAATGACGAACGTTCCAATATAGATAGATCGCTCTTATGATAGTCTGTAAAATAGTTAATCGAAATTGTGAATAGAAACATCTCGAAGTCGATTTATAACGAAAACAAATATCAGATTTAATAAAATAACGAGAGATATAATATCGATTTGCCTGTACATGTACACCAAAGATTTCGAGACGTCAAATCATCGAATTATAAATATTACGACAGTTTACAATTTCGAATTCGTTAAAGCGAAGGACCAAAAAGTCGATCAGTTAAAATAGCGATGGGCCAAAATGGCGAACGGTCCGGATAGCGAAACCTTGGGATCGAGCAATACTACTTGCGCTTCAGAATGAAGATGGCAGATGGCGTTAGCGGTCAGTCGGGTCAGGCAGCCATGCCGTGTTCGCCATTTAAGTAGTCGCCATTTCGGATCATCGATCATTTGCGTTTCTAAGATCTACATATGTGCAGTTTGTAGTCTCAATATATGGCTTTTTGCTATAGACGGTATTACGATTATTAGATACTCACTTTTTCTATTTCGGAGATATTAATGTTGTAGATTGTTCGAATGTGTATTTGTATGACTCAAACTGCAGACTATCTGAATATATGTTCTCGAATAAATGATTTCTTGAATAAATAATCCTTTGGTGTATTAATTATTCGATTTCGTCATCGGTCAAAAGATAAAATTTCGAATAATTTAACCTTCGTTATTTTGAGAGTTCATAATTCTGTCATTTCGAAATCTTTGTCGTTCTATATTTGGTGCATTAGATGTTTTGACCTCCACCCGTACGTGCGTACAGTTTCCGGTCGTTCGTGTATTTTCCGGTGTGGGGTTGCTTCCTCGGGGACGAGGTGGAAAAAAAGCGATGGGGATGGAGCCAAAGTGGAGATGCAAAATGCAGGAGTGGTATGATTCACACGGGCGTAAAGTATGATGGTTTTTATAGTGAGGGTTGTGGATGCGAGCTCGTACGAGCGCCCTTAATGAGGAGGTTGGCCTGGGCCCATACTTGGATTGGTGACCTGGGCGGCGGTTACCGAGATAAATTGACCGCGTTTCCGATGGCAAAGACAGCTGAAACTCGGTGCAATACGGCAGCCTGTATGGGGACCGGTTTTTCTGAGTTTCCCTGTGCCCTGGTGCATATGCGATACGGCATTGCATTGGGAAATGAGCCGCTGTGGGTAACACTCTGAAGATCTCTGAGGAACCAGAAACGGTGAAGTGATAGGGATCTGGTAAAGATGAAGGGGATGGAGAGAGCAAAGGCCCTTAAGGGGCTATACCAGTGTGAACGCTGAAAAATTGGGTGATTTCGGGAATTTTTTGGAAGAAAAGTAGTCAATTCAATGTTTCGGAAAATTAAGAATACATTTGGCTATATTTGACCTATATTAAATAATTTTTTCATAGGAAAATATTGAGATCCGAGCGACTTATGGGCTGCCTTCGGAGGCGCCAAAAAAGTCCCTCCACTGCTGACATGATTTCGGCCGATTGAGTAGCTGAACCCGAAAAAGGGAAAAATGTCGTTAAACTGGAAGGTATTTCCTGAACAATGACGTAGGATTTTCGAAAACTATCAAAATCTAACAAAATGACGAGTTATGAAAAAAGTCTGTTTTCTTGCCTGTAAAATGGTCGTTTTTTTCAATGCCAAATCGTCGATTTTCATCCCATCAAAAATATCTTACGTCATTGTAGAGTAAATATATTCAAGAGTACTCAATTCAAATTTCAAGTCAATCGGATAATTGCTCTTTGAGTTACAATGTCAGCAAATTTTGAAAATCTCATTTCGAGAAAAACGCGTTTAAAGATTTAACTATCGATTATTGCAAGATAAAATGATATTGATATAAATTATATAAATGATAATGATATTCTTCAAAGTATAAACTGCCGAAAGAGGCAAAAAAATCGATTTTTTGAAAGTGTCACCCTGGTAAAGGCCCTTAAGGGCATATGATCATCGGAATACAACGGTTATACAGGGCTGCGGAAATATATTTTGGTAATGTATATATATTTCCAATGTTTCCTGCGATGTTTCGACATTCTCGTGCAGACATTGTCGGAGGGATTCAATTGGATTCCCATACTTGTCCCTACTTCCTGGGGATAAAATGGGACATTGCATTGGATCCCTACGCTGAAACGCCACGCCCGTACATTGGATTCTTATCAGGATTCCCCATTGGAATCTAATGTACGAATCCAATTTGAATCCTTAAGGATTCCCACATTATCGAACAGAATCCGATACTATTCTTGATGGATCCTATCGTGAGTTGAATTTTCAAAACAAAATATGTAGATACAAAGAGGTTCGTAAAAATTACCTGACCTTTTAAATTGCGCGCCATCTTTTTGTGGCCAACATAGAGTACTAATCTTTGACACTGGCATCAGGAAGTATTGAGATTTAGTCATGGAGGATTTCACCATCGAGCAACGGATATAAATTGTTATTTGCTGCAAATTTCGATTGACATAACGAACAATTTCAAAAAAAAAAATTCTCACACGACGTTAAGGGGTTACGTGGGTTTGAAAATGTCAAAAAATCCATTTTTTTAAAGTTTACTATCTAATAGTACAATATGTCTAGAATATTGTTATTAACAATTATCTGACGATTTTTTAGGCAAATTTTTGGAAAGTGAAAAATTTTCTGATAAAAAAATTTGCTGCTAAAAAATCGTCAGATAATTGTTGATAACAATTGAACTATGCAATATAAAAAAAATCCTACGTACTTCCATAGACAATGTATTTTTCAAGATATATTCAACATTTCAAGTGAATCGGTCGAAAATTGTCTGAGTTATGTTTCCGGCCAACTTAAAAAATGCAGTTTTAAGATAAAAGCTGCACAGCCGCCATTTTGAAATTAATCGCTTAAAAAAAATTATTGGATACAGTCACTGATATGTATGATAAATACCTTTTTTTGTAATCTCGATTTATTTTTTAGTTTTTCTGAAAAAAAAAACATCCCCAAAAAGCCTATTTTTTCGGCCTCTGGAGTGGCCTAAGGCCTTCAGTCAATCAGAGTAAAAGTCTAGGAGAGAGAGAGCCTTTGGGAATTCCCCCTGTTGGGAAAGACCGGCCGGGAGCGTCGCAGGTGTATCGCATTTTTCTCAAAACACTATTTTTGAAGTCGGTGGACACGATTTCTCTAAAACTAATGCACCGAACTTATTGAAATTTTGCACACTTCTTCAAAATAGCATTGACTAGCAATTGAAAGAAGGTTTTTTTTCGATTACTACTAATTTTACAAAGCTATACGTAGTGTAAATTGTACCAAAAATTGAACCACTGTGCCAAGAATTCAAATTTCATTTTTTTTTACATCCTTCGTTCAATCACGAGCTATACTTATTTACTTACAGAAAAAATTGGGTTCTTCAACTTGAGATAAAGCTATCATGAGTTATCCTGACCACCACGAGGACATTTTTTTAGGGGTCTCCGAAAACCAGGTCCTACCGGCTGAATTTCCCAAATTTTTGTATGATTTTTTTTTTTTAATATTCTTTGAATGTTGCTCTGTTATGTGCTCAAAATTTTAAATAAAATAATTTATATTTTTTTTAAATAGAGACAATATGGTTTTTTTTGCTTCGAAACTCACGTAACCCCTTAATCGTAAAATAGCGGAGAATCCACCTGGATTCCAATGTGGACCCCCTACATGCCATCTCTATAAAATCACATCTCCATAAAAATCCCTATAGGAATGTAGTAGGATCCGGGGATTCCCCAATAAATTTCTGCACGGGCTGAGGTCGATATTTCAGGCGTTACCCCCACTTGTAGCGCAAAAAAAAGGCCTTTTTCATGATTTTTTTAAAAGAAAACTACAAAACTTTTTTAATCGATCAATATACCATCTTAAAGAACACATCTTGAAGAACTTTCAGTAATTTTTTTATTGAAAAATATTACATTGTTTAGTGGCACATAGCCGTCAATGAAATAATGTTTTTATATACACGGTTTGCGGTGACCAACATTGCGGCGAAGTGGATCATCTGAAAAAAAAAATGCGGATGGATTTAGTCAAATATAAGTATAAACTAGTCTTTAATCGAAGGATTTTAAAAAATATACATTTTTCACAAAATGGCGGACAGTCAAAGTTAATGGTTCGATTTTAACGAAAAAAAACGGCCGTTTTTTGGCTATAAAACGGCCATTTTTTTTTTCGAAAAAAAAAATCGAACGATTAAAGACTACATTTTTATGTATTAAATAAGCCTGCAAAATTTCAAGATCGGTTCATTAGTGTTCGAGTAATCTTGGTCACCGACTTCAGAAATGCCATTTTGAGAAAAACGCGTTTAAAGTTTCAATTTCAGTTTACACGAAGAAAATATTTTTTTTGTAAACTTACATAGAGTCATCTATTCCGGGCATAAAAAACTGCACTTCAAATTGCACTTCAAAAAAATGTAATAAAAAAAATATTTTTATTCAAAATCGCAAGTGGGGGTAACCCCTTCATTTACATTTTGTTTTCCAGCATTCCAGAATTTCCTTATATTTCTCATTCGTTATTTTTTGCGGGCACGTAAAAGTTGGAGACCGTTATTGCACGGTCTTTAAATTTTTGTTCGCCTATGCAACTGACGAGGATCCCGCGTTTTGCTCAATTTATGCATGCCTTGTTCACCCCACGTCTCACCCCAACTTCCGTCTATTCCTCACCGGGCCGGCGGTGACTGCCTTAACATAAATATACATATATATGTAAATTGGTGTGATTTATGGTTGAGTGAGCTGTTGTTCATGGCCCTTCGGAGGTTCGGATAAACTTTGGAATGAATTTAAGGGTGATGCGACGGGGAACATTACAGACCGTTGATATATTTTACCTCGCGCGTCACCTTTTGGCTGGGTGATCACTACGTGAGCCAACAGAGACTATTTACCCCTCCCCCTAGCACCTTCGTTCCTGCCATCGCCATGTCCCTCGTCCTCTCGTTTTCCTTGTGCCCCGCCAGAGAAAATGGGAAGTGAAATCGACCCTAACTTTGATAGACGCGCTTTTAAATCTTTTGAATCTTCGGTGCTTTTCCAAGCTTCCTTTATTATATTTCTTTCTCATCTAAGTTATGAGCGACCAAGTTTTTTCAACTGCGCTCGCGAATTTTTCAGCCAAGACTTTCCGCAAAGTGAGCTTTGACCTTATGACATCGATAGAGAGGAAAACGTCAAAAAAATTTGGTTACTGAGCAGCGTGGACATTCCTTTTCGCTTTCAAGGAGTAATACTCAAAAATGTCGGACACGAAGAATTTTGTGATAAAATAAAAATATATTTCAGGTTCTTAAAAAAGGGACAATTTCTCCGATATCGAAAATATCTGGTTTTAACTGTAAATTTTTAGTGTCGAACTCAAAATAATAGGATGCAAAAATTTGAATGCTTTCTTTCCGAAATGTTTTCAAAATGGCTTGCCGCATAACCTGAACAAGTTTTGTTCATTTTACGTCAAATTTTCTCAATAGCTTTTTTACTTTTTTTGAAAATACGAAATTTCATTTTTTTGGAAATACGAAATTTCCTTTTTATTATTCTTTTCTAGTTATAAACAATACGTCACTTTTTTAGAAAATTAATTTTTGTTCTCGAACACTCGGCTCACGGTATTTTCTATGCTCAATTTTGTTTAGAAATACGACCTTGATTTTTTTTAATTGTCCTTATGAGCAGTACTTTTTTCTGTTATAAACAGTCACTTTTGTTATGAAAATAAATTCATTTTCGAATTCTCGGCATTTCTATGAAAAACAATATTCCAAGGATCACCTACGCGTTTCTCCAGATATTATGACGTGGCTCGAAAAAAGGAAGGTTTTTTGTGCTAGGTCAAACTTATGCTAAAAGTTCTGGAGCACCTCCCGCAAAAAAACAGGCTTGAAAGGCTCCAGCGCCGTCATTTCATAGGAAAACAATTTTTTCAACGATTCCATATATTTCAAGACTCGTGCAGAAAAGTCCTTTTTCTAAGCACGGGAAATTCTCGAAGTAACGCCTACCTTTCGGGACTTCAGCGTAATGAGACCCCTTCAATATTTTTGGAAAAAAAATCCTTTTTTCCAACTGCTTGGCATCTTCGTAAAAACAACATTTATAACATCCCTTACGTATTTCTACGCCTATTATCGTGCGGTTTGAAAAAAATAATTTTTTGTTCAAGGTTAAAGTTTGCAGCCGAAAAAAAATTTCAATATTTTTTCATACACTTAAAAGCACGTAGAAAAAATTCTCAAAATATATTTCCGATGAGCTTGTTCAATGCACAAGGAATTCTCGAAGCGTCACCAATTTTGCCACGTTTTTATTAACTCGCTTAGTTGTCTGTCTGTTTGTCTGTTCGGTACAAATTTTGCAATCGATTTTAAATTAACTTCCGGATGAGCTACAGACTTGAAACTTCGAATACAGCTCAGAACTGGATGACAATACAATATTAACTCGCGTTCTTGCCTGTCTGTTCGTTTATAACAATTGTTTATCACGACTTTCTATTTCAGATATGATCAGGTGAGGAGAAGCCCAAATAAACCTGTACTTTGCCACATGTCTCTGTCACAATCTCATCAAGATGTTTAAAATCGATTGCAAAACTTCACACACACAAGACTAAAAAGTAGAAAATAATTATTTGAATGAATTTTTTTAAACCACCTTTTTAAAACGGACTTAAGGCGTTACCCCCACTTGTAGCGCAAAAAAGGCCTTTTTCATGAATTTTTTAAAAGAAAACTACAAAACTTTTTTAATCGATCAATATACCATCTTAAAGAACACATCTTGAAGAACTTTCAGTAATTTTTTTATTGAAAAATATTACATTGTTTAGTGGCAAATGGCCGTCAATGAAATAATGTTTTTATATACACGGTTTGCGGTGACCAACATTGCGGCGAAGTGGATCATCTGAAAAAAAAATGCGGATGGATTTAGTCAAATATAAGTATAAACTAGTCTTTAATCGAAGGATTTTAAAAAATATTCATTTTTCACAAAATGGCGGACAGTCAAAGTTAATGGTTCGATTTTAACGAAAAAAAACGAGCGTTTTTTGGCTATAAAACGGCCATTTTTTTTTTTTCAAAAAAAAATCGAACGATTAAAGACTCCATTTTCATGTATTAAATAAGCCTGCAAAATTTCAAGAAGATCGGTTCATTAGTGTTCGAGTAATCTTGGTCATCGACTTCAGAAATGCCATTTTGAGAAAAACGCGTTTGAAGGTTCAATTTCAGTTTACACGAAGAAAATATTTTTTTTTGTAAACTTACATAGAGTCATCTATTCCGGGCCCATACTTCTGTATGGGCCCGGATACTTATACTTCAAAAAAATGCAATAAAAAGAAATCGATTTTTTCAAAATCGCAAGTGGCGGTAACCCCTTAAAAGTATAAAATAATTTCTCCTAGTCCCATGCAGATTTATAACCCCATACAGATTGTCCTGACAATGTGTGATTGTTAATTTTTAATAGCTATGAAAATACTTGTAAGATTTAAAACGAAAAAAACCTGGGGCACATGTAATAGATAATAGTAAGGAGTCTAGGGCTGTCGTCGACAAAATTCGCACAACAGTTTGTATCATTTGCAGTGCGATAAAATTGTGAGTGACTCGGGTGAACTATTCATGCATCAATTATCTATTGCATGCGCCCCACGTTTTTCGTTTTAAATCTTACCAGTATTTTCATAGCTATTAAAAACGCACAATCACAAATTTTCAGGACAAACTGTATGGAGTTATAAATCTGTATGGGGCTAGGAGGAATTATTTAATACTTTTTAGTTCGTTTTAAAGAAGTGGTTTAAAAAAATGTTATTTAAACTGTGCCGGGTTAAAATTCCGAACTTTGAATGCTCCGACGGTTTAAAATTCCGAATTTTAATGTTCCGAACTTCAAGATGGGCCCGGGTAGAAATTCCGAACTTTGAATGGTCAGAACTCCGAAAGAATAGTACCCCGAAAGATCAAAACTCCGCAAGAATTTTACAAGCAAGACCAAAACTCCGAAAATCTTAACATCGTAAAAATAATTCGACTATGGGAGTTTTAAAAGTTACAAAATTTTCAATAAATCGCCGAATTATTTCAAGAATGTTTTTTTTTTATTAAGAAGTGATTTTGCGTCAATTTTTAAATTTGTTTAGACAATGTTATACGTTCTACATCATTAACAGTCAACTGTGTAGACTTTCGCTGGCATGATCTTGCCATGAGGGCCGGGTCGAAATTCAGAACTTTCAACGCGCCGTAGGTTTAAAATTCCTAATTTTAATGTCGCGAAATTACAAGGTTCGTCAAGATCATGCCAGCGAAAGTCTATACAGTTGACTTTAAATTATGTAGAACGTATAACATTTTCCAGACAAATTTCAAAATTGACATAAAATCACTCCCTAATAAATAAAAAATTTGAAATAATTCGTCGATTTATTGAAAATGTTGAAGCTTTTAAAACTTCCATAGCCGAATTATTTTGACGATGTTCAGATTTTGGGAGTTTTGGTCTTTCGTGTAAAATTCTTTCGGGGTAGTATATTTTCGGAGTATTGAGCGTTCTGATTATTCAAAGTTCGGAACTTTAACCCAACCCCGTCTAAAAAATTCTTTCTTTTTTTTTATTCTTAAGGGGTGTCATCACGAACCCCTCAAGGATACCCCTTTTTGCATAATTAATTCAGTTGGAAATTAAGTGCTCAGTTCGCTTCTATAATCGCATTCTCGACGTACGAACGGGGTACTGCGATTTTGCATTAACGTCGTCTCGTTCTCTCCTGGAGAGCTTATAAATTTCATTATCTAGCTCATCATCCTCCCCACGCCATGATCAGACTCTGAATACTCGTACGCGTATCCCGTTGGTCGTTATCATTAATGAAACTCTCGGCTGAGAAACTGCCGTGTGTGTTGCGCAACGTCGATAGTACACGCGCGGTGGAATTGCTCGTAGAAAACTCGACGTCACGCAGGCTCGTCACTGATTGCTCGAGGATCTTGAGACTTGGCCAAAGAGCCCAGGGCCATGCTTCGCACTTTGCTAATTATCAGCTCGCACGTGGATGAGCGGTAAATAGGGATCTTTTGCCGCAGCGTGAATGATATTGACAGCCAGGCCATTCTGCTGTCAATATAACGTTCTTGCAAATTAGCAAAATAAGCGCATGTGAAAACCGCACTCGGAAAACGGTAAAAAGGAAGTAAAAAGTTTTGTGATGTGACTAAGAGGTTGTACCTAGTTGTAAGCCTAGTTGTAAAAGTCGAAAAATAATTTTCTTTTCAACCTATCTATTTTGACAGTATATCATCTTATTAATGTTTCGTGGCAGTTTCAAAGTGATCTATTGTGTTGACGCCCGTGGGAACTCTCGGAGTGTCGTTCGATACTATAAGACCATAGGCCACAGTAACTAAAACTGTGGCCTAAGGTCTAACATTTCCAATCTAACTAACATTCATTCGATCCAATCAATTTTTTCAGAATTTTTTAGCGATTAATTTCTTTCATAGAAACGATTTTTATTTTTACAAGTTTAAACATACAAAAAATTCACTAAAAAATTCCGAAAAAATTCGAATGGATTAAAAAAGTTTAATTGAGAATGTTTTCTCTCTTGACATTGTAGCCGAAGCCCTGTGATACTTGAGTTGGGTTGGCCACTTGGCCACTTGAATTGTCGGCAATTTGACTAAAAATGATGAAAAAAAATCTTGGACAAAAATTCTGAAAAAAATATGAAAAAAAATGTGAAAAGAATCTTAAAAAATTCTGGTCAATTCTACATAATGTCATGTAATTTTTTTCTTCTTTAACGACTGGGTGGACTATTGATTCTATTTATTTTAAATAAAAAAATTTTTTTTTTGCGAAAAAAGTGCATTGTAGGCCAAACGAAACGCGCGCCCACTTTTTCTCAACGCTCATAGTGTTTGATATGTGACACAGGATTTTTGTGATTTTTTACAGATTTTTAAATTATGGGCGTTAATTTTTTGTTTATAAAAAATATTGTGAAGTCAAATCGTTCCAAAAAAATCTGAAAAAATTCTCGAGTGCCTTTCAGAGATAGTACAATAACATAAAAAATCGCGGGTCAAATCGGAGAGGTGACGGGTCAGATCGAATCGGCATGGAATGCCCCATATATATTGTCTAACAGCTTGACATTCATACTAAATGGATGTGTAATTAATTTTATGAGTATATCGACTCATTTTTGCGTTCGCTAGCCGCGTCTGCCATCTCTCTTGTTATAATATGCACATTACACATACACTACACACACGATTACACATACGGTAAACAAACACAGGCTTAAGGCGTTACCCCCACTTGTAGCGCAAAAAAGGCCTTTTTCATGAATCTTTTTAAAGAAAACTACAAAACTTTTTTAATCGATCAATATACCATCTTAAAGAACACATCTTGAAGAACTTTCAGTAATTTTTTTATTGAAAAATATTACATTGTTTAGTGGCAAATGGCCGTCAATGAAATAATGTTTTTGTATACACGGTTTGCGGTGACCAACATTGCGGCGAAGTGGATCATCTGAAAAAAAATGCGGATGGATTTATTCAAATATAAGTATAAACTAGTCTTTAATCGAAGGATTTTAAAAAATATTCATTTTTCACAAAATGGCGGACAGTCAAAGTTAATGGTTCGATGTTAACGAAAAAAAAACGGCCGTTTTTTGGCTATAAAACGGCCATTTTTTTCGAAAAAAAATCGAACGATTAAAGACTACATTTTTATGTATTAAATAAGCCTGCAAAATTTCAAGAAGATCGGTTCATTAGTGTTCGAGTAATCTTGGTCACCGACTTCAGAAATGCCATTTTGAGAAAAACGCGTTAAAGTTTCAATTTCAGTTTACACGAAGAAAATATTTTTTTTTTGTAAACTTACATAGAGTCATCTATTCCGGGCCCATACTTCTGTATGGGCCCGGATACTTATACTTCAAAAAAATGCAATAAAAAAAAAATCGATTTTTTCAAAATCGCAAGTGGGGGTAACCCCTTAACATGTATCGAAAGCACCTGAATACAGGGTTGCCACGGATATTGCCAGGATTATGAAATTGCGGCCTGTGACAACTCAAGTCTTAATTAGTCAATCCGCCAGTACTACCTTAAAAATCGTTCAGTGATGACAATTCATCGAGTCCTTTCTTCTCCATTAATTACCCCGCTCGAATGAATGATTGGCCCATTTACGTGTGCCATTACGTGTGACGTTAATTGAATTTAGATCGCATTGCACTCTCGACGTGAATGGTTGAAACATGATACGTTTTATTCTAGTGTAAATTAGAAATCCACACCTGTGCATACTGTTCGTACAGTTGGGAACATTTTGCTTTGATTTCGCGATGAAACGTTCTCGTCGTTTCTCCATATCCTGCGGGGCTTCGCGAAATTGAAAATGGCCGATCGCACGCACAACTGGAAATAGCTGTCTCTCGTTATTTCACTTGTGACAGTTTCACACAGTGCCTTCACCGACGACGTCGAATGCCCCACCGTAACGAGAATACGAAAGAAAGCAAAAAAAATAGCCCCTCGCGAATAATGTGGCTGACGTCCGGATGTCGTTTTCTCTTAGAGAAGGAAAATCCTAGTCTCCTTTGCGAGCTAAGGAGCTTTTATCTACCTCGGCTCATTCTCTTAGCTGCAATTTCACCTTATACCGTCTTCATCAGCTTCTCCTTGAACGACACACACATACACGTCTCCGGTTACACTCGGAGCGGTCACAAAGTGAGAAAAAAGAAACGCAGCTTCGACATCTCCGAGCCTTTGAACCTCCGGGTCTTTATCCTCCATTCGGCTCATCTCGAGCGTGTAATTTCTATGGTAGTGAGAGAAAATCGCTGGCAGAACGATACAGAAATCCGACAAATCAAAGACGCAGAGTCACGCCTCTTCGTAAATTAATCCAATTTTTTTTCGAGATCTCCCTGCTCCAATTTTTGCATTTCTATTCACCGGACAGAGATATATTTTCAGTTCTCAACACCAACGTGCTCTGTTCCGGCAAATTGTACTTTAGGTTCTTAAGGGGCCAGTCCACTTTGGAGCCACGAAAAATGCTATTTTCGCGATTTTTTTGAGGTTTTTATAAAAGATACGAATATAAAAGTTATTGGGCTTGATAAATAAAGTCTTGAAATACATTTAAAAAAATTTGAGTCTTGAAATACATGAAAAAAATGACCCTCGGATTTAAAGTTTTATCAAAAAATAAAAAAATGGCAAATGAAAAACGAAAAAAGTTAAAAAAAATTCTTTTCGCAGTTTTTCGCAAAAAAAAAGAGTAAAAATCAAAGTTTTGAAACCATCGAGGGTTATCTTGTTGCGAATCATGTTTACAGTATGTGGTTCAAATTTCAAGAGAATCGGTTTATTAGTTTTAGAGATACGATGGAGCCAGATTTTGAAAACGTTGTTTCGAGAAAAACGCATTTGAAGTTTATACTATGAAAAACTCTTACCTAAACTCAATCGGCGATTCCTGCACCGTACAAAATCCCTTCTGATTGCTCATCACCGTCGATTTCTTCGAGTCTTGCTTGCGTTCGATTTTTTGAAATTTTCAAAGTGGACTCGCCCCTTAAAAAAAGATGCAATCACTTTGAGATCGAGAAAACCAAGTTTTCACTTTTATGTTTTTACTGTCAAACTCGAAATAACGGGACGCAGAATTTTGGAGGCCTTTGTTCAGAAATGTTTTTCAAAATGGCTTGCATAACTCGAACAAATGTTCACAGCATCTTCGAAGATCAATTCTCGTCAGAAATATGAATTTATGTTTTTTGTTGTCGTAAATCTCCCTCGTTATAGGGGAGGACACCACTGTGACGGGCCAAAAGAAGGGAGTTTTTTCCAATTTTTTTTGTCGTCTAGATCACTTATTTGGGATTTAGAAAAACGGTATGTTATCAAGCATACATTGGACTTATTTCGTGTAAATTTATATTTGAGAAGATAAAAAATTAACAACGTTATTGAGTTCCAATAGAGCCTCTGTATAAAAAATGTGGTTCGACTGCCGGATCGATAATTGACGTTGGACTGGAAAATATAAATAAAACAGTTTTATAATCCATATGAATATAGTTCTCGTTTATCGTAGCCGTTTCCCGAGAAAAATGTTTGCAGAATGACGGATGCTCAAAAAAAGAGTAATTTTGGTGACATTTTTACTTACATTCGGGGGCTTAAAAAATACTAAATAAAATAAATGGCTATGTACCAACGATGGCTACGGCAGTTACGGAATTTTCGGTTTTTGTAATTGAAAATCGGACGATTCTAGCTAGAGTTATGATTCCGGCCAGGTCGACTAAAATCGTTTCGAGAACAACGCGATTGAAAGTTTTAGTACACGTAAATCGTTGCGTTACCTGCTCTCGCTCTGCAACTTGATCAATTTTCCGAATTTAATCTTGACCACTTTTTCTCATATTTTTGAACATCTATACTTTTAGAAAATGCGAAAAAATGTGTTCATCCATTACAATGGTGTACCGCCATAAAAAATACGTCTCGATTTTCTAAAAAATGATTTTCTTTCACATGCTCGGCGTTTCTATGAAAACCAAAATTTCCAAGATCCTCCACGAATATCTCCCAATATTATCATGCGACTGATAAAAAAAAATGATTTTTGTTAAAAGTCAAACTTATGCTAAAAGTGCTGAAGCACCTCCAAAAGCCCCTGCAAAAGCAGGCCTAAAAGGCGCCAGCGCTGCCATTTCAAAGGGAACCCAATTATTTCGAATGATTTCATGCACTTCAAGCCACGTACAAAAAAGTCCTTTTTCCCCCAAGCACTTCCAAATTCTCTCAGTTCCCCCAACTGTTCGAGGCTTCGGCGTAATATCACCCCTTCAATATCGAGACGTCGACAAAACAAAGAAAAAAGCATTTGGAGACCTCCAAACGTACCTGGCACTTCGCAGACTTAGTTGCACGTGAACGTAGAATCCTGCACGTGGAAGCAAATAGTTGTTTGGAGGGGAGGAGCTTTCGCAAAATCCCTCGTGGGAAATTGAACGGGATGATCAATTGACCCCAGAGGGACTGAGGATCTGCGAGGCAACTCCGTCGCTCGCTTCGCCGGCTTGCTTAATTTCGCAAGGCATAAAAGACCGAGGCACTGAAAAGTCGAACGATGCAACGGATTAACTTTTCTCGCGCAGGGTTCATTTTTTAAAGCCCTGTACATAACCTATTCCTTTTTTTTATGAGCAAGCCGCATAAGTATACCATGAGGAGGGGTTTGAATATAAATGGGAGGAAAATATGGTGCTGAATGCGAAAAAGTAAGGGCTGAGCAAATAGGTGGATGAAAATTGCGTAGGATAAGGAATTCAGGAAATAAAAACAGGAGGAGAGAGAGAGAGAGAGAGAGAGAGAGAGAGAGAGAGAGAGAGAGAGAGAGAGAGAGAGAGAGAGAGAGAGAGAGAGAGAGAGAGAGAGAGGAGAGAGAGAGAGAGAGAGAGAGGCAAACTGATGCCGAGAGTGAAACAAGCATAAGGGGGTGACCCAGTTCCAAGAAGGGTGGGTTCAGTAGTGGGCGATGCCCTGGTGTCACCGGTTCCTGTCCCAGTATGACCTGATTTCATCCCGGTCTTTGCACCCCTTCCCCCTCTTCCACGTCGCATTACTCCCGTTAACCGTTCTCTCCTCCCTCCTGCCGCCATTATCCTCTTTTGCTCTCGTCGCTCTCCTCCAGCAGCATTTTCTCTCTCTCTTTCTCTTCTCTCTCTCTCTCTCTCTCTCTCTCTCTCTCTCTCTCTCTATCTATCTATCTCTCTCTCTCTCTGTCTTCACCTTCTCCCTTGCTCTTTTTTCGTTGTTCCGGCACACGATAAAAGCTTCCAAGGATTATTTGGCGCAAAAGGCGGAAACACGAGGAGAGTAGCTGATGATATATGGACCGGTGATACTCGTGGACCCTTCCGCTCCTGATAAAATTTGCCAGAATACACGCGTTCCTATCTGTGGGGACTTGAAGCGTGAAAATGCAGCTACGCGATATTACCTTTTCCAAGAAATTGCAGAAAAGCTCTTGGGAACAAAAAAGGCCGGGTCGAAAAGTCGCGTAAGGCACGTGTCGTTCCACTCGTGGAGCAATAATTCTCAGGGCAAGTGGAAATGTCAGTGTTACGTCAGACGCACGCGAAACTCTCGTAACATATACCTGGGATGTTTGTTTAAGAAGCACCACTAGTGTGACACTTAAAAAATCGATTTTTTGTTGCATTTTTTGATAGTCTATACCTTAAAGAATAACATACTAAAATTTCAAGTGCGGATCACAAATAATTTTTGAACTACCGCATTCCAAAGTGCAGCTGCTCTTTTATGTTTCAACGCGTTTTTCTCACAACGAAATTTTTCAAATTTTCTGCAGTTCTAACTTGCATAAAAATTTATTTAGTATTAGTATTTAGTATTTGTTACTTCATACAATGACCCTCCAGTTTTTTGATTGGATGAAAAATGTCAATTTTCCATGCAAAATGCCATCAGATTTTTAAGTGTAATTTTCCAACTTTTTTTTAAAAACTTCGCTATTATTTTGGATTTTAATTTTTTTTACAATCCTGCGTCTTTGTACAGGCAATGCCTTCTAGTTCTACGGACTTTTTTATTTTTTTATTTCAAGCACTTTGAAGGCTGCAATCATAGTAGCAGTGGGAGAACTTTTTTTAGACTCGGGAGACGGCGCATAAGTCTCTGGAAATGAAATATTTTCATACAAAAAAATTACTGCATATACATAATTTATACACAAATATATCCTCGAAATTTCAAAACACTCGATGCCATATTTTTCTTTCAATAAATTCCCGAAAATCACCTTTTTTTGGAAGTCGCACTAGACGTGCCCCTTGAATGATTTCGCCTCCCATTTTTTAGTATCGCGATTGATATTTAGGCATATCAATTTATTAAAAACTATGAAGAGTAAATGGAAAAAAATTACGGACAATGAATCGTCATAAATTGTGGAAGATAAATCGTAAAAAAATGTGGAGTGGAATGTCCAATCAATCGTAAAAAAACCAATCGTAAATCCAATCGTAAATCCAATCCAATCATAAAAAAATGTGGAGTGGAATGTCCAATCACAATAAATTACGGTTAATATCGTTAAAAAAATGAATAAATGTTAATGCATTTTAGATAATGTGATATCGATAAAAAACGAACGAAATTCAAAATGGCTTCTCCTTTTAGTAACGTCATTGCGATAAAAAGTGACTAAAACTCGGACAATTTTTCTCCAACGAGGCTGTAAACGAACTTAATTATATTCGAAGGAAATGAAGTTGCCTTGAAAAAAAATTTACATTAATGACGCACTCTTTTTTCGCCGCTGGGATATACTCGGCTTTCTCCTAAAAATGCGGGTATTGCGCCTCGGTTAAAAAAAAAAGCGGGGCTCTCATTACATATCATTTTCTCTCGTTCATTCCTCGCCTGTAAAGTACGTAACTTGACAATGCGAACTGATGCGGGAACGCGAAGCGTCCGTGACACTCGTCGCACGCGTTACACTTTTTTTCCAACCATACAGCATATACGAAAAAAAAAACTTTCGTCGTCGCATTCAGTCGTTGTTTTATTTTGCCGAATTGTAGCTCCCGCACGAACGAAAGAAACGCTCGTGAGGGAGTGAGAAAAAAGAATTACAACAAAAAAGGGTTTTCTTCCACTTGTATGAATGTACGTGCTCGGGGAATTCGCGAGAGATGAAAGGAACAAGGGAGAGAGGGAGAGAGTAAAAGTAGACACGGGCATTTCATACACGACTTCCGGATAGCAAGCAGGGTGATGCGAAATGTAGGGACGTAAAAGAAACGCTTTATATATACTTTTCCAACGAAAATGAGAATTTCACGCACGCTTTTCCACCCGCGCTCGGTGATATCACGTACGGGGCGCGCACGTAGAGCTTGCGTGCTTCGATTGCCGCGTGTACCGCGATTTTTTTTTGACATCCGGCTGGCGCGAATGGAGGAAGCGAACCGTGTCGGGGACTATAAAAGCGCTGTGGCGAATCGCAATTTTCACTTTATTAGGTTAAAAAAACCGCAATCGAGTGAAAGCGAGACATTTTCGTGCACGTGCAAGTCTACAGGGTGATTCCAAATACGTAGTAGGGCAAGTGAGATTAAGGCCTTAGGCCACATTAAGGGGTATAAAATCATGTACGAATTTAAGAATTTTTTTTTCGTACGAAAAAGTGATTCACTCATAAAATTAATTACACATCTATTTAGTATGAATATCAAGCTGTTAGAAAAAATATATATTTTTTCCTCGATGTACAAAATGGCCGACTACTAATTTTTTCTTCCGTTATCATTTTTTTAGGCGCTCCGCGGCGTGACATTTAGCATCCACAATGTTTTACCTAGAACAAAAAACAAAAATTCTCGTCAATCTACATTAGAATACCTAGAGAAGTACGTACGGAATTAAACAAATATTGTTTTGTTTAAGGGGTTACCCCCACTTGCGATTTTGAAAAAATCGATTTTTTTTATTACATTTTTTTGAAGTATAAGTATCTGAGAATATGTCCTGAAAATTTCAAGTCGATCCGAACAAAATTGACTGAGATATGAGCGTTGAAAGAGAAGAATCCGTTGGGAAATTGAAACTTTAAACGCGTTTTTCTCAAAATGGCATTTCTGAAGTCGGTGACCAAGATTACTCGAACACTAATGAACCGATCTTCTTGAAATTTTGCAGGCTTATTTAATACATAAAAATGTAGTCTTCAATCGTTCGATTTTTTTTTCGAAAAAATTGGCCGTTTTATAGCCAAAAAACTGCCTTTTTTCGTTAAAATCGAACCATTAACTTTGACTGTCCGCCATTTTGTGAAAAATGAATATTTTTTAAAATTCTTCGATTAAAGACTAGTTTATACTTATATTTGACTAAATCCATCCGCATTTTTTTTTCAGATGATCCACTTCGCCGCAATGTTGGTCACCGCAAACCGTGTATATAAAAACATTATTTCATTGATGGCCATTTGCCACTAAACAATGTAATATTTTTCAATAAAAAAATTACTGAAAGTTCTTCAAGATGTGTTCTTTAAGATGGTATATTGATCGATTAAAAAAGTTTTGTAGTTTTCTTTAAAAAAATTCATGAAAAAGGCCTTTTTTGCGCTATAAGTGGGGGTAACGCCTTAAAAGTTGTAGGTATTTGAACTTAAGAAACGAATTGTCAGTGAAAAATTTCGTTAAAACTGCTCATAAACTGCTCATAAAATGAAAAGTTTTCGATTAATCAGAAATTCCGTACGTACTTCTCTGCGAAATGCAATTAGGAACATAACTTTTAAATTTGATGTAAATCGAGTGAAAATTGTTGAAGTTATTTGTCACGCCAATTGGAAAAAAGCTGTTTCGAGAAGTTTCGAGTAGTCGGCCATTTTGTACATCGAAAAAAAAATCCTAAAAGCTTGATATTCATACTAAATAGATGTGTAATAAATTTTATAAGTGAATCACTTTTTCATGCGAAAAAAAATTGTTATATTCGCACATGATTTTATCGTTGTATTTCGGTAAATATGCATTTTTTTTCGTAGAGACGTTTTTTGTAGTCGATGGTTCTTATTTTATGGCCCAAAATATATTTTTTACGAAAAACAAAAATTAAGTGCCCAAACATTGCCCTTAATTTAATTTTTTTTCTCGATTATTCTATAATGGCTTGTTAATCGCTTTACATCAGAAGAATTTTGGTTTTTGTTTCATCCAGATCGGTGGACTGCTTGTGGGTGAAACTGCAAAACCACCCCTCCACGAGTCTCTCTTTGAGGGGTGGTTTCCCCCCTTCAAACAGTTTTTCTGCAGATAAAAGAAAATGAGGATCTAATAGTTTTGAATGCTTTATCACATATATGAATTTCAACAAAGAACTGCCTCTCACTGAATAATCAGGGTGCGAGCTAACTAAACGGTCACCCATCCCGGTGTCGGCCGGGACCAACGTTGCTTGACAGTCGAAATAGCAGCAGCCGGACTCTGTCCTCTACTGCCAGTTATTGTTGTCATTATTTAATGAAGAGATAACCAATTTAATTATTAATTCACTCCGTGATTAATTTAATTGTCTATCCCGAGTAGAAATCTTGCTCCAGCTACAATAAACACCTGATCAGGCATCCTGACTTCTTTTTCCAGCCTTGATCAGAATTTTTTATCAAGCCCTGATCATTTTTGAAACACAATCCCTGACTTCCGTCTGATCAGGGTAAAAAATCAAGGCCTGATCAGGGTAAACTATCAAGGCCTGATCAGGGTAAAAAATCAAGGCCTGGTCAGTGTAAAAGATCAAGGCCTGATCAGCGTAAAAAATTAAGGCCTGATAAGAGCTTAATTTTTCACGGCTTGATCAAAATGAAAAATCATATGATTTTTCACGGCTCAGGATGACCGATTTTTTCCTGAAATAAAAAATACAACGCATACACAAAAGAGAAAAAGGTACCACTTTATAAATAACGCTGATCGTTTATTTTTTAATCTTAATATAAAATTTATCACATATATTTTTCACATATATCTATGTGGAAAACAAACATCATTTTTCTTGTATTTGTAATAGAACAAAAACTCGAAATAAACTAAGATATATCACTGTATTATATTCCACTTATCATCCCGAAATTAACTAATATATTTTTTAAACAAAAACTTAAGAAACTTCGTGAATAAAGTAAACAGAGCTCAACGTTTTTATGACCAGACGTTTCTAGGAAACGTTACATTGGGCGTTCTGTTCGTTTTTTTACGCGACGCTCGAAACTTGTCCCAGTCTTTTGCTGAATTAATCAGGCCTTGATACCGCTCCAACAGCTTGTCCAATTTGCTTCGAAAGAACTTCTATTCCGTGTTCCCTATATTTCGAAATGACAGCCACTGAAAAATACGAAAATGTGTATCCCACTTAGAATTCAATGTCTACATATATATCTATATAAGGTATGCACATTATTTTATTAGAGTGGCACAAATTTGAGCTCTATTTTTTTTCCTTTTTCTCACCATCCAATTATCTACTTTAAAGAAGAAAAAAAATTGTTGCGAAAGCTGCGAGCGGTCATTTTTTAACGAAAATTAGAATTGAAGCAGGAGAGCCCGTACAGCGAAGACCAACCAAGTAATGGTGAGTTGACAGCGTAGTGCAGTTCAGTGAATGTAATGTCCATCCGAAGTGCATTTCTTATGGGCTAACTTGCACCGATGGAAATACTTTCACTTAACTGAACTACGCAGTCAACTTATCATTATTCGGTTAGCCTACGCTGTCCGGGCCCGTAGCGAAGGCTAACCAAATAATGGTAAGTTGACAGCGTAGTGCAGTTCAGTGAATGTAATATCCATCTGAAGTGCATTTCTAATGGGCTAACTTGCACCGATGGACTTACTTTCACTTAACTGAACTACGCAGTCAACTTGTCATTATTCGGTTAGCCTACGCTGTCCGGGCCCGTACAGCGAAGGCCAACCAAATAATGGTAAGTTGACAGCGTAGTCAGTTCAGTGAATGTAATGTCCATCCGAAGTGCATTTCTTATGGGCTAACTTGCACCGATGGAATTACTTTCACTTAACCGAACTGCGCAGTTAACTTATCATTATTCGGTTAGCCTACGCTGTCCGGGCTAATCAGCACCGATGGCAAATCATTTACCAGATTGAACTACGCTGTCAGCTTACCATAATTTGGTTGGCCTACGCTGTCTCTTTTTCTCCTCTGACAAAGGAGACGGACCAAGTAAAGAAAAATAAAAGCGATACACAAAACAAATATAAATCTACTTACATAGTGGTAGCGCCAACACATGCCAATCCTCAGGAATTTCGAGTTGTTCCTCGCTGAGAGGATCTGTTCCGGATCTGTCAAATGTATCATAATAAATATTTCAACCAATGCATATATACTTTGGCGTATGGTTAATTTACAGTCAGATTTAATCCAATTTATATTTATAGATGTAAGCATTGTAAGTCTTTGAAAAAAATTAATTGTTATACTAACCTGCTGCTGTATTATTTCTTCGTTTTTTCCCTTATTTAGAGCCCGCTATTCACGCAGACACAGTTGTTGCGCAATCTTCCGATTGTGTTTGTTCATCTTATTCACAGCGTACACGTTATTTGTAAAAATGTATAAAGTGATTAATAATATGTCTCGTGCTTCTCTCGTGTCTGTGTATCATTTGACAAGATGAGGTTAGGCACGTTTTTAGCGCCAAACTGTAGAAGTCCAGTTACATGATGATTGCTTGAAGTTAGCTGGATCAGGCGAATTGAAGTAAGCCGTAAGTCGAGTTGCTTGACATCGCCTGAAGATAGCCGGGTCAGGCGAATTGAAGTAAGCCGTAAGTCCGGTTGCTCGACCACCGCCTGACCCCAGCTTGATCAGGCAAGACAAGGCAAACTTAAGTAAGGCCTTCGTACTACAAGCTGATCAGGCGCAGATCAAATATCAGGCCAGCCTGACAATATTTCTACTCGGGATATATCGTCGGATTGATTAGTTTTTTTTTATTTTTAAAACCATTCATCAATATCTGTTTTTTATTTACTGGAACAGTAGCCGGAGTGGGACACCCTCCTCTTCTGCTAGTTATTGTTATCATTATTTATTGAATAAATAACCAATTCAATTATTTATTCACCCCGTAATTAATTTAATTGTCTTTGTATCGTTGGATCAATTAAATTTTTATTTTTTCGATGTATTTTTTCAACACCTGCTACTGATTTCGCGAAACAGTAGCCGCAGCAGGGCAACCTCCACTTCTGCTATTTATTTTTATCATTATTTATTGAACGAATAACCAATTTAATTATTTATTCACTCAGCAATTAAATTAATTGTCTATTTATCGTCGAATTCATTAAATTGTTATTTTTCAAATCAATTTCATCAATACCTGCTTTTTATTTATCGGAACAGTGGCCGCAGCAATACACCATCCTCTTTTGCTAGTTATTTTTATCATTATTTATTGAATAAATAAGAAATTTAATTATTCATTTACTGAGTAATCAATGTAACTGTCTATCTATCGTTGAATCAATTTCATTTTCATTTTTAAAGTTCATTTTATCCATACTTACCTGATTTTTATTCATCAGCACACCTCGGGCCCTTTATTTCGTCTAGTGCGTAGTCAGGAAATACACAATGGTGGACCTGGGAAAAAATGTTAAAAATTCACTTTAATTCACAAAAGCAGAATCCATGCATTTTTAATTGATCTGCAAATATGTACGTACGGCGGTGTATGCTCGAGCGTGTAAACGTCGAATATATAGGGGCATACATGCATCCCTGCATAAAGGGTTCCGCGGTCCTAGCACGTGTACGTACCTCGCTAGCGGAGAGGTCAATCAGAGGAACAGTAAAAAATAATTACGAAAAAATAAAGTAAAAAACACTATAAAAAAGGAACGTCATGATAAAAGAAGAAAAAAAACCTATTTTTCCAAGATTAATCTTTTCGACCAGTTAGATTTTATATTTTAGAACCGTTTTCTCATAAGCGCCATTTTTTCTTCCGGCAGTCTTAGAAAGAGTGCCGGACAAAAAATTCATAAAATAAGTTGTGATTTTTTTTTCGTATTTAAGACAAATTAAAATCAAATTCACAATGATTAGATTAAAATTTACACCAAAAGTGAGTTCTTACGTATTTTGAGAGAAAACATCGCGTCAAGGCAAAGAAATTTTTGCAAAAAAGTTGTGAATTTTAAATATTACATTACAAATATGAAAAAATTCACGAAATGAGTTGTGAATTTCCTCAAGTTGACGAAAATTAAAATCGAATTCACGACAATTATATTAAAATTGACACCACAAGTGAGTCCTTACGTATGTTGAGAGAAGACATTGTGTTGTGAGTTCTTACTCAACAAGTAAGAACTCACTTTTGGTGTAAATTTTAATCTAATCATTGTGAATTTGATTTTAATTTGTCTTAAATACAAAAAAATTCACAACTTATTTTGTGATTTTTTCCGTATTTACAATTTTTTGTGAATACATTTGCATTCACAGATTTTTATGTGATTTTTTTTCAATTCACAGGATTTTTTGTAAATATTTACAATTTTTTCTATGAATTTATTTGTATGTTCAGAACATTTGTGAATACAATTGTATTTGTATGCATGCATGTGAATACAAATAACCGAAGTATGAATAAATTTGTATTTATATTCACATGAAAATCACGATGTGAATAAATTCGTATTCGTATTTATAAATAGAATTACGTCCAACTCTGCAAGATCAGATCCGTTTTTATCGCACGAGCCTATGAGTTCGAAAAATACTTCATAAAATAACTATCGCGGGATGTTTTTTTAAGAAAGATTGTTTTTTTTCTGTAGCAGAAAATTATGATTATTTTTTTTCAAATGCTCGTTATTCTTATTACTCCGTATGCATTCCGTAATATGAGCTGCCATTGCTTGTGCAACTGCTCCCGCTATTAAATACGGCGAGCGCAACATTGTTCGAGATACAAATTGGTTTCCAATGTTCGACAAAGTTATCCGTACCGTGGTAATGGATTCTGACAGTAGGGGTAGAAATAAAGCAGAGGTATATCGTTCGTCCACGTACGAGGAAGTTGAGCTTGTGAAACTTTTCAAGGAACGTTTTCAGCGAACCAGTTGGAATTTACTACCACGTCGAATGGATCATTTCGTCTATAAAAAGCGATCGATGCCAGGAGTACAAAAGATCGGTTTTTGGTAAACACGATAAATTCGTGCACCTATGTGTGTATATAAAACCGACAGGAGACGGCGCGTGTCTTCAGCGTTTTCCTACGGTAGGCAGCGTTAGCCCGGCCCAATACTTGGATGGGTGACCGTTTAGCCGCCTACTGGCTTGCGCGCTGACTACTAACCGAGCGGCAGTGTCACTTTCGACGGTAGCACAATTTAAATTCACTCAAATATGTATCGACACAAGTTTTCGCCAGTTTCCCTGTGCCCTCGTAAAAATGCGATCGCTGTGGGGAACACTCCGGAGGGTCACTCAGGATCTGGAAATAATGATAAGAGCAGGCTCGAAGTGAAACGCGTAAGAAAGAACATGATGAATATATAAATATACTAAATTCAATTGGGAATCTGCAAAGCTCGAATTGAGAGATCGTACAGTACGAATATAAAAACTCGAAATGAAAAAGAAGTTTCATACATAAAGTGAAACATCTAAAGGACACCACTGTGACGAACCCAAAAAGGTCGTTTTTCCGATTTTTTTGTCTACTAGATTATTTATTTGGGATTTGGGAAAAAGTATGTTATTGAGCATACATTGAACTTAATACGTGTATGTCTTTTTAATAAAAAATTAACAACGTTGTTGAGGTATAGTAAAGCTTCTGCATAAAAAATGTGGTCCAATGGCCGAATCGATAACATGACAATGGTTAGTTCGAAAAATGACAATAAAAAGGCTTTATAATGTATATAAATGTAGTTCTCGTCGTACGTAGCGGTTTCCACAACAAAAAAAGCAAGAAATGGCGGGTGTTGAAAAAAGTGTAATTTTAGCGAAATTTTTATAGTTATATTCGCGTGCTTAATAAATACTAAATTTAAAAAAATCGACCGTAACTTGGTCAATTTTCAAAATTTAATCTTGAACATTTTTAGATATATTCTTGAATATGTATACTTTCAGAAAATGCAAAAAAAAAAACGATTTAATTGTATTTAGTTCTTGTTGTAGGCAACCGTTTAAAAAAAACTCACGAAATGGATGGTGTTAAAAAAGTGTAATTTTGGAAAAAATGTTACTTATATTCGAGCCTTAACAAATACTAAATTAAAAAAGACCGGTTACTAAAAAAATCGTCTGTAACTTGGACAATTTCGAAAATTTAATCTTGAATATTTTGTAACTCATTCTTGGACATGTATACTTTCAGAAAATGCAAAAAAGAAACACGATGTTATTGCATTTAGTTCTCGTTGTAGGTAGCCGTTTTCGAAAAAAAAATCACAAAATGGCGGGTGTTAAATAAAAAGTAATTTTTGGCGAAATTTTTGCTTATATTCAGGGTCTTAAAAATAACGAAATTAAAAAAAAGAAACCGCTACGTACACCGATAGATACTGCAATTACGATTTTTTTAAAATGAATATCGGCTAATTATAGCTAGAGTTATGATTCTGCCCAGGTCGAGAAAAGTCGTTTCGAGAAAAACTCAATCGAAAATTTTACTACATGTAAATCGTTGCCCTACCCTCTATCATTAAATCATCCGTAACTCGGTCAATTTTCAATATTTTAAGTTTAACATTTTTTCACATATTCTTGAATATGTATACTTCGAGAAAAAGCAAAAAAAAAATCGATTTTTATGATCCGTTACAGTGGGAATCTTTGCTGAACCAACTGAACAAATGAGAACGGCTCATTATTGCCAAAAGCCCTTTTCGATATTTTTATTTTGCAATCTGTGAACTGGGCACATTGGATCTGTGCTCAGGTGCCCAATATTGTATTCCGATTATTTTCATTATACTTCGATATTGCGTTTTCAATATTGATAAATTAACATAACAGAAAATGCCGAAATGATGATAAGGGAATAAAAAAAATTAGCGCTCGAAATAACTGTGAGGGGTGGAGAGAACGAGAACGTAATTCACATAGCTTCAGGGATAAGCGCCCATTCGGATAATGATTCGAACGTGAGGGAGGCTTCGATAAAAATGACAATCCAGCACGCACCCACCCACATACACATACGCACACAGTCATATATGATAATGAAATAATAACGCATAAGTACACAAATACATACGATTTTATGGCGCAGTTCATTAAACCAGACGTGGGTTAAAAGATAATCAATTCTCTGACCGTACGTAATGAATTTATTCGTCGAGCATGTTACGAACAAAACGAACGATTTTCCGTCTCTATACAGGGTGTCCCAGAACCGAATGCGTTCATTGAAATGGGGGGGGGGGGGGGTTGGGGGTGAAATTCTGAGTTGATTGATATAAGCATGTGTGGGTTTCAGATCAACCCCTGCATTGTTATTCATTTTTAAAGTCGGGCGCACCTGATTGGCCCGCCTTCAAAAATGAATAACAATTCAGCAGTTGATCCGAGACCCACACATGCTTATATCAATCGACTCAGAATTTCACCCCCAACCCCTCATTTCAGGGAACGCATTCAGTTCTGGGACACCCTGTATATATTTTATAACGGCATCTCGTCACGTACCACGATTCGTGCGCTCGCGAATTCACGGAATACCAACGGCATCTCGTCGAAAGCTGTTCCGACTTTAATTACGTTCCACAACGGGGGAAACGGTAAAATCTCGTTCGGGTTATTAATAAAGGCCGTGACAAGCTAGATGAATTCTGTATCAAACTCGTCTCGTGTACGTGACGTTTGTTCTTACGATTCCATAACTCGTGGCTCGTACAAATATGACAAAAGTGCGACGAAATCGCGGCGCAAATACGCGAGGCTCGGGTAAATTTAAATGGAGTAAGGTAATTGGCATTTCAAACCTTATTTTCCGTCTGTAGATATCAATTGCGTAAACGAGGTGGGAACACTTTTTAAAACTTTATTTATTCAATAGTGAATTAATCGAAATTTTTGTCTTTTAAGGAAAAAAAATCGTAAAAAATTACGTTTGTCCGATTTTTTTGTATACTCGATTTTTTATTCGGGATTCGGAGAGAAGGTATGTTATTAAGGAGCCAGTCCACTTTGGAGCCACGTAAAAGGCTATTTTCGCGATTTTTTTTGACGATTTTATAAAAGATATGAATATAAAAGTTATTGGGCTTGATAAATAGAGTGTTGAAATACTTTAAAAAAATGTTATTCATTTTTATTCATTTTTAAGTACAAAAACTATAGTTTAACGTAACGCCTCAAAAATAGGCGGGCTCCACCTATTTTTAAATAAAGCATCGGAAACCATTAGATACGTATTTTTTTCTTATCGTTGGAAAAATGGTTTTAAGGGGGCAACCATCCCTCAACGAAAGCCAAGTCGAGGGGTGATTTTGTAGTTTCACCCACAAGTAGTCCACCGATCTTAATGGAACAAAAAGCAAGATTCTTCTGATGTAAAGCGATGAAAAATGTACTGTAGAAGTATTGGAAAAATACCACAATACGGGAGGACACGCCTTTCTTTGAGGGGTGTTTACCCCCTTAAAACTATTCTTCAGCAGATAAAAAAACGCGTCTAATGATTTTCAATGCTTTATCACGTATGTGAGTTTTCTTAAAATCGAAGGCGGATACTTGAGGCCGGAGCCTGAATTACAAGGTCGAAAAAAGCGTTTTTCCCGGAATTTTTTTTTAAGTAATAAAAATAAGTGAGCCGCGTAAATAATGAGGTATCTTTTCATGTATATTTGAAATGTATAAAAAAATGTTCAACGTGAAACAATAAACGACTGCAGATTTATCAGCCTATTCCATTCGCGTCATGTCACTGCAGTCCCCAATCGGCGGGAAAAATGCAACTCGTAATTCTTGACTGAAACAAAAAAAAACCAATAAAATGTTCAATTGTCTAAAATTTTTCTTCTGCGTTAATTAATAAAAAGCTAAAAAAAAATGGTGAAAATGTAACTTTTCTCAGGTTTGGAAAAAAATGCGTTTAAAAAAATACTTTAACGTGCTATAAAAGTTATTTAAAAATACTTTTTCAACGACTTTTTAAATTCACTTAGAAGAGATTTTCATACTGAAGAAAATCAAACATAACATAAAATTAAAATGTATGTACTTATGAAACCCAAACGAACTTTAAACGCGTTTTTCTCGAAACAACATTTTTCGATGGCTTGTTGATAAAATCATCGAAACTACCGAACCGATCCTTATGAAATTTTAACCATATATTTACTATTTTTTTCCAAAAACGCTGAAAAACCCTTTTTCTTTGTTTTTTCGAAAAATGTCCGCCATTTTAAAATGTTTGCATATATAAAAAATCGTATGATATACGCTATAGCCATTAACATACTGAATCTAAAACCGTTTGATTTTTTTGTTTCGGATGATGAATCTCCGAGATTTCATCAATAGCGCGCACCTACAATTTTTTAAGGACATTTTTTTCACTACCATTTTCGTCTATAAATAGTTACTGAAATAACCAAAAAATCTTTTTTACGTATTTCGAAAGTGTATCAACTTTGATATCAATAACTACAATATAAACCTATAGAAAAAATTCATGAAAATGTCGACCTATCGATAATCCCTTAAACAGTGATTGTATTATATTTTCCCATTTAAATGTACAAAAAAGTTATCACCAAGTATATCCGAACCGCAATATCGGTGCATTCTTTTATCTTTCGTATAAACTTCAATGATTCGGGTCATTACGAACCGCATAAATCGCTCCGCCCTCGAACTTCTGGACGGAGTTGACGATGTAATAACTTTCCAATATTGCTCGGTCGGCCACTAAATCCGAGCGATATCTGGCCAATCACCACGAGCCGATTCAGAGAGCACGAGGGAAATATCCACGATAAGACGATAAAATTTTATCTTGTCCATTCTTCGCTTCCATTTTCTTCCTCGTTCCATCCGCGAAGTACGTACTCTCGTATTCAATTCATATTGCAATGTACGCGAAGGCATCCGGGAGAATCGATACGATCGATTCGAGACACCGTGAAACACGTACCATTGCGAGAGAGCAACAGCGGCAATTTTATAATTATCAATTCACAATTTAAGGCTGCTGCTTAAAAATATTGGGGTGAATGGATATTGATGAAAATTTTACAAATCGTTTTGGTACATTTTTTTTCTGAATATACTAGCCAAAAGAAGGTTTCCGCGCTCGGTTATTAAAAATTAAACTTTAAAGTTTACGTCAATCTCCGCTTGGTTGCATTGGTTGTATGGGACAACGTCGTTACCATTTCTGTTTCTCGTGGACCGTAAAATGGGGTTACTTTGGACAGATTTTGGAAGTTTTCTGTAGGTAACTTTTTTTTAACATGCTAAATTCCAACTTTTTTTGCTCCCATAGAACAATGTGTCCTTTGGCTATCAAATGTATAAGAAAGTCAAGCTCCTCCAGGACCCTCCCACCCCAAATTTTTTTCTTATTTTTTTAAAGCGTCAAAGTAACCTCGAGGGTGGGGTTTGTTTGACAAGGCATTGAAATGCACCTTATGTCAAAGATTAAGGGTTACTTTGACATCATTTTGATAATATATATATATATATATCAATATATTGATATTATTGATAAATATATATTATATATATATATAATATATATTATATAATATATATATATATATATATATATATATATATATATATATATATATATATATATATATATTATCAAAATGATGTCAAAGTAACCCTTAATCTTTGACATAAGGTGCATTTCAATGCCTTGTACATGGAATGAAATGAAAAACAACCATTTTTGGCAACCAAGTTGTCATCTTTAATAAGGAAACATTTCACATCAAAATATCAAGTACCTAGGGGACCATTATAGGCACTTAATCAGTCTTACAATTATCGTTGAGATTAAAATCAACTTGAGCAACATTATTTATTTTTTAGCGTCACTATTTATAGACGAAAAGGGTAGTTAAAAAAATGTCTTAAAAAATTGTAGGTCTGCGCTGTTGATGAAATCTCGGAGATGGATTTTCCGAAACAAAAAAAAACAAACCGTTTTTCAATTCAGTATGTTAATGGCTAGAGCGTATATCATACGATCTTTCATATATGCAAAAATACCAAAATGGCGGACGTTTTTCGAAAAAACGAAAAAAACGTGTTGTTTTCACCGTTTTTGGCAAAAAAGTAAATACCAATTATTTTTTTAAATCCTTGATATGCGCTATGGCTATAGTTGTATGAATATGAGGTTAAAATTTCATAAGGATCGGTTCAGTAGTTTCGAAGATTTTATCAACAAGCCGTCGAAAAACGTCGTTTCGAGAAAAACGCGTCTAAAGTTTGTTTGGGTTACGTAAATGCATAGAAACATTTTTTTTAAGTATTTCGAAAGTGTATTTATTAAGTGTAACAACTTTTATATTAATATCCATAACATAAACCTATAAAAAAAACATGAAAATTGCCTTCATAGCGTCTAAGCTGAGAAGGCCCCTTAGAAGCCCTGAAAACTGTCAAAGTTACCCTTAATGTCAATTTAACCCCGTTTTACGGTATAGCTTCCGCATATGTGAATAAAGTGACGCAAAAAACGAATATTGTATGTAGGACAGTGTACAACACAATGATACCGAAAAAATAGACAGGTTACCGATATAATTAATGAGAATGTAACAAAAATATGCGACCAGTTTACGATAAAGTGGGGCTCGTTAACGGAGACTTTGTCCTTGGAGTGCCATATTTCAGGTGTTTACATTTTATTTTTTTTTAAGGAAACGAGTAAAGCTTTTTAACTGCGGTTTTTTTCTTGCTTTTATTCATGATATACTGAACGTTAAAAAAATTTTTTTTTGAAAAAAAAAACCAAAATGGCGGTCGTTGCAGCTCCGCGAAAATAGGTCCTCAAATCGCGGGAGGTAAACGGCTGACATCACTGCCCCCTCTTTGTTGATCTGAAACACAAATTCAAAGCATATTATCAATCTGTGACCCTTTGACATGGAATGGCGGATGGGTTTTTCGTTTAGTACAAATTTCGGAAAATGGCGGCAATTTTAAAAAAATCGAATTTTCGCGTTTTTTTCGCATAAAAAGACAAATAATAAATGCAAAAATGTATCTATCGAAAAAACGATCTGTCATTCCGTGAAGACATATTTTCTGAGTATGCTCACCAAATTTCAGGTCGATATGTTAATTACAGCGGTCAGGAGAATGTCAGCCATTTTTAAAAACGTGTTTTCGAGAAAAACGCGTTTACAGTTTTGTAATGTGTTTACACAAATGTGTTTATAATTACCGCTAATCGGCAATGCCTGGTTCATAGAGGCATCCCTCCCCTTCTTCTAGCTGCTCATGTTGAGCTCGAATTGATTTTTTGAAAATTTCAAAGACAAAGTCTCCCTTAAGACGTACGTATTGAAATATGTTAAAGTCAAATGCGAGTAAGGGTAACTTATTTTTTTTTATTTATTACGATGTATTCCCTTTTTTTGTAGCTTCGCTGGGAATATTACGATGCTTGTGGCCACGAGCACTGACAAATCGTACTTTCCATCGGAAACTTTGCGGCGCACTAATCTTTTTTTTCCGAATCATTTGTTGCCGCTTTTTGCTCTGACATAACCTCTGAAAACGCCGATCGGCACAAAACTCGCGTAGCACAGCTGTGACCTCTGACAGCCCAAATAGGGTTTTACAATCGGCACAGTAATGGCCCACGACTGGTTGCCAGAGAACAAACAATGGCGCGGTAATGGCTATATAAACGGGCCAGATCCGCACCATGCATGGTTGGTAATGGTAAACCATGAATGGCTGTTAAGACTGGGCCAACTATCATACGCCCATATTGGCCCAGCAACGGCTGCCGGATCTTCTGCCGGAAATGAAAAACAAAAAATTGACAAATTATGAATATAAAAATTCTAGTAGTATCTTTTTTGTTTTCTTATGCTTTACTTATGTCCATGTACATAGAATAATTGCATTAAAAACAGTTTGTGCATT
This sequence comes from Ophion slaviceki, assembly GCA_944452715.1. Lineage (NCBI taxonomy): Eukaryota > Metazoa > Arthropoda > Insecta > Hymenoptera > Ichneumonidae > Ophion > Ophion slaviceki. The sequence continues at coordinate 38,693,877 of OX101790.1, forward strand.
GTTCAAATTTTTACCTTTCATCGGGATCGAACCTGCGCCTTTCGTTCTAGTGTCGAGCGCTCTACCCACTTAGCCATTTTAACACTTACAGAACCCATCGTTTGTTCGTTCCTTACTTTTATGCCGATAATTTTATTCGTGACATTAAAGTTTACCGACAATTTTTTTGGTCCATTTAGGCTGTAAAAATAACTCGCTCGTTTTGGGTGAAGTTCCGAAAAGCATACTCCTCTGATCGAGCTGAAATTTTGCACCGAACTTCCTCTCATTATCCTAAGAGAAACCGTTGACGGATTTTTGACGACTAGCAATAGTTTTCCATACATCGCATTCTAAAGTTTATTATTTCACGCCATACGAGTATATCTATATATCCCATAGATACCCCCCACTCCTCCGGCCGCGCTGCTTCCTGGCAAACAGTGCTCGTCCGTATGTGCATATCACTTGCCATGTGGGATGGCTTTGTTTGGATTTATTTAATATAGTAGAAATGCAGTACAATAAATAACTTTCAATATCCGATATATCGAAAACTATTGCTAGTCGCCAATATCCTTTTAAAGGTTCTCTTAAAATATTGAAAAGAAGGTCGGTGCAAAATTTCAGCTTCATCAGTAGGATATGCTTTTCGAAACCTTATCCCTTGTTTTTACGTGTTACAGTTTAACGACCTGCATTTGCAAAACGCCCAAAAACAAACCATCAATGGCTGGAATAGATCTGGCAAGCCGTTCATCCGCCTAGGATACCCCAATGCTGATCGCCATATTATCGGTGCGATGGTATTGGCCCACCAATGGCTGGCATAGATCTGGCAAGCCGTTCATCTGCCTACGATACCCCAATGCTGATCGCCATATTATCGGTGCGATAGTATTGGCCCACGAATGGCTGGCATAGATCTGGCAAGCCGTTCATCCGCCTACAGTACCCCAATGCTGGTCGACGAATTATTGGCCGATTATCAGCAAACCGTTTAATGGCTGAATGCTGGCATTTTTGTTTCGACAGGCGACCCTATATGGGAGCTACTGTAGTCAACCTGACAGCCTCGAATTACGAGAGAACCGTACCACGTTGCCAAAGCTCGTGTCTATTTTAATAGAATTTTTAAACATCGAATATTAATTATCCGATAATTCTGACTCCTCAAAATTACCATACATGCAAATACTAATTGCGATTATCTACCGTACACTTGAACATTTTCGCGATTTTCATGCATGCACATTAATATTTTGGTACAATAAGTTTGCACTGGTGACGTCACACAATGTATTAGCATAGGAACTTCGCCCCCCTCATTCTTCAAAAATTATACAGCAAGAACCGTAAGGGGGGAGATACCTTTGGCGAGGAAAAAATTGCTGATTTTCATAATTAAAAAAAAAGAAAAGATCGCTTCAACATTTTTGAGACTTAGGGTATGTTTTATTACTACTTTTGGCTGGTACGTGGTATTTTTTTATTTTTTATTAATCTTCAAAACAAGTCTTATTAATCTTCTAAACGAGTTGCGGCGGATGTTGTTAGACGGCGTGACACGTAGCGTGGGCGGGATTAATCTGAAAAATACCAACAAAGATTTTCCTTTCATTAACACTCATACGCAGAATATGAACCAAGAAAAAGTGAGAAATGTTGAACATCGATGAAATGGTACGCTTGTAAACAAAGAAATGGAATTAAGGCGTTACCCCCACTTGTAGCGCAAAAAAGGCCTTTTTCATGATTTTTTTTAAAGATAACTACAAAACTTTTTTAATCGATCAATATACCATCTTAAAGAACACATCTTGAAGAACTTTCAGTAATTTTTTTATTGAAAAATATTACATTGTTTAGTGGCAAATGGCCGTCAATGAAATAATATTTTTATATACACGGTTTGCGGTGACCAACATTGCGGCGAAGTGAATCATCTGAAAAAAAAATGCGAATGGATTTAGTCAAATATAAGTATAAACTAGTCTGTAATCAAAGGATTTTAAAAAATATTCATTTTTCACAAAATGGCGGACAGTCAAAGTTAATGGTTCGATTTTAACGAAAAAAACGGCCTTTTTGGCTATAAAACGGCCATTTTTTTCAAAAAAAAAATCGAACGATTAAAGACTACATTTTTATGTATTAAATAAGCCTGCAAAATTTCAAGAAGATCGGTTCATTAGAGTTCGAGTAATCTTGGTCACCGATTTCAGAAATGCCATTTTGAGAAAAACGCGTTTAAAGTTTCAATTTCAGTTTACACGAAGAAAATATTTTTTTTTGTAAACTTACATAGAGTCATCTATTCCGGGCCCATACTTCTGTATGGGCCCGGACACTTATACTTCAAAAAAATGCAAAAAAAAAAATCGATTTTTTCAAAATCGCAAGTGGGGGTAACCCCTTAACAAAAAAATTGCTACATTTTGCAGGAAAAAACAATTTTGTTCTTATTTTCAAAAACATTTAGTCATGTTTTGGGCGATAAGATTAGAAAGATTCACACCAAATTTCATCAGAATCGGTCGATTGGTTTTTTGGCTATACGTCACGCCAGTTTAGAAAACCATGCCATACCTACGCCATTTAAAAAAATTAACAAAGAAAAAAATTCCACGTGACGGCCAAAAGTAGTAATAAAACATACCCTAAGTCTAGAAACCGATGAAAAACATTTTTCCTTTAAAAAAAATCATGAAAATCAGTCATTTTTTCCTCGCCTAAAGGTATCTCCCCCCCCCTCCTCAATCGATTTGGGTCGCGCAGGAATAAAAGTCTATCGCATAAACCAAAAGGTACACAAACCTCCAAAGCCTCCCTACATTTGACGGAAGGAAACGAAAAAATAAAAATTGCCCAAATGAACTGGATTATCATAGTGAATTGTACGAAATTCCCTCGTTTTTCACAAATTTCTTCCACGTGTTTTGATTACCTACAATTACCCCACTATTCAGTTAAAAGCCACCAAAAAAAACCCCAGACGAAAATGTTCGAAATTATTTTGTTTTGCTCAAGATTCGGCCCGGATGTGAGGGTTGCCAGCATCTCCATTTTTCCCCACGCTGATTAGTAACAAGCAGAGCTATACAGTCTGTACCTTTGCGGTGTTTATCCAACTGCTAATTAAGTTTCGAAGTTCAAGCAGCGAAAATGAAAACGAATCACACGAGTTGATGCCTCGCGGCAAACGTCGCGGATGCTGAAGGTCTTTTCGCAATGCGCGTCGAAGGGAACGAACGGATGGGGTGGCGTGTTCCAGGTGATATTTGCGATAAAATTACACATGACCCTCCTCGTTAATTCGCGTTCACCAGAAGCGGGAGCGACGGCAGCTTCGCTGCAGAATTAGACAGGGGCTTGTAAAACGAGAGGGATATCGAAGGGGATGGAGCGTCACAGGAGCTTTCGTGTCAGCGTTGTGTACGCCATGAAATAGCCATACACGTATGCATGTGTACACATTAGGGTGGCACAATTTTTAGCTCTAATTTTTTTGCTTTTTCTCAACATTCAATTACCTTCTTTAAGGGGTCTTCTCACTTCAGACGCTAAAGAGGCTATTTTCATGAATGTTTTTGATGGTTTATATTATAGATATTCGTACAAAAGTTGTTACACTTAATAAATACACTTTCGAAATGCATTTAAAAAATATTTGTTAAAGTCACTAATTATAGACGAAAATGGTAGATAAAAATATGTCCTAAAAAAAATTAGGTCTGCGTTGTTGGTGAAGTGTCGGAGATGGATCATCCGAAATAAAAAAATCAAACGGTTTTAGATTCAGTATGTTAATGGCAATAGCGCATATTATACGATTTTTGATATATGCAAAAATAACAAAATGGCGGACATTTTTCGAAAAAAAAAGTTTTTTATCACCGTTTTTGGCAACAAAAAAATAGTAAATATCAACATTTAAAAAATCCTTGATATTGTTTCGAAGGTTTTATCAACAAGCCGTCGAAAAACGTTGTTTCGAGAAAAAACGCGTTTAAAGTTTGTTTGGGTTACATAAATCATACATTTTTTTAAAGATGTGTTCCGAAAGTGTATTTATTAAGTGTAACAGCTTTTATATCAATATCTATAATATGAACCTATCAAAAAATACATAAAAATGCCCTTTTTTAGCTTCTAAAGTGAGAAGACCCCTTAAAGAAAAAAAAATTGTCGCAAACGCTGCGAGGCGTCAAACAATATTTAGGGTCGCTCAAGCCTCCCAAAAATTCAAATTTTCATTAAAAAATGGATTTTTTTTTCGTCCACTTCTCACCCATAAATTTTACGCCTTATAATTTGTATACTAACCTCACGAAAGCTCTGGCCGGCCAATGAGTATTTAGTGGTCTCTCAAGCGCTTAGAAATTTCCAATTTTAGCAATTTTTTTACTCTTCTCACTCATAAATTTGACGCTTTGTAAAACGTTTAAAATAATTAATCCTTTTTTTCTTTAGAAACAGATTTTTTTAATTGACCTCACACTTCTCACGCAAGAATTATAATCTTTGTTCTCATAAAATAATTCTTTAAATCTCTTGTCCGTAAACAAAATGATAGGTCGTTTTATTCGTAAAACTGAAATGGCAGCCGTTTTCCGCGCATCGTAATGCGTCCCACAGTTGGTCTCGTTAGCCAAACTGCGGACCAATCGTTGCTGTACTTTGTGACGAGCGACGCCACAATACAACAATACATAATAACGCAGATCGTCTAATTGGTGTTTGTTACACATTATCATAATAAATTTTTCAGAAAATGTAACACTTCGCTGCTTATTTTGTGTTTATGCTACAAGGAATTATCTTGCATGCGAGATATATTTTTCGGCGGAAATTCTGAATTTCGAAAACCTTGAGCGCCTACTAAATATTCATTGGCCGGCCAGAGCTTTCGCGAGGTAAATTTAAAAATTATAAAGCGTAAAATTCATGGGTGAGAAGAGGCCGAAAAAAAAAGATTTTTAATGAAAATTTAAATATTTGGGAGGCTTGAGCGTCCTCTAAATATTTTTTGACCGCTCGCAGCTTCGGCGACGATTTTTTCTTTGGATGGTGAGAAAACAGGAAAAAAATAGAGCTCAAAACTGTGCCACCCTCGTACACATATGTTCCCAAATGTAATTTTGACCCCGTGCTTACGTAACATCGACTATGGGGACAGTACTGCTGTGAGGACCGGTCTCAAAGTCCCAAATCCTCATAATCCATTTTCTTTGGGCACACACACACACACACCCTCATGGTTATTTCAAAGCCGGTCGATTTTTTCATCTCCGAGACTCACGCTGTGCAATAATAACCGAAGGGTGATTTTTTTCTGGAAGGATTTTCATTTCAAAACGTGGCAAACGTGAAAATTGAATCCCTTTCGAATTTGCTCACCAGCTGCTCGAGGTGTATGTAAACGGGTTGGGGGACTACAAGGTCATCGAGGGTAAGGCCTCATTCTGCAGCAACGTAGCAGAGGAACTCCTACCGGAATGAAGCTTTTCGTGCCTGCTTCGTTAAGTCGTCGTGCGACGAGAATTCGAACGACTCAGCAGACAGTCTCGCTCCCTCTTCATATTTCGCTGGCTTGGTCCCTCTGTCTTCGTTTGGTTCCCTCAATGTATGTGGACACACATTAACTATATATATATATATATATATACACACATATACACATATATATATATACATACATACACACACACACACACACACACACACACACACACACACACACACACATATACATACAACCCGTATTACGAGAGGTAACGAGGAGAATGTATAAGGGTTGGCACAGCATGCAAGAAGAGCTAGAGGCAGTCATCGTCTGATTTTGCGGATTTAGCCACGACAGTCTATATCCCTATCTCTGTCTCTGTCTCTGACTGTCCATCTCTCTCTCTCTCTCTCTCTCTCTCTCTCTCTCTCTCTCTCTCTCTCTCTCTCTCTCTCTCTCTCTCTCTCTCTCTCTCTCTCTCTCTCTCTCGATCCTTCTTGCCCTTTTCAAGGAATGAATGTTGTGCGTCGCTTTTCCTCTCTGGATCGCATGTTCCCATTCATGCACGTATTTAGACTTGCCTCTTCATCCATTCACTCGAGGGTCAAATTAATTCCCCGTCACCCGCTTAATCCACAACGAAACGAGTAAAATGAAGCTGAAAGAAAATTCTTATCTCGGGTTTGATGTGTGTGTGTATATATATATATATATATATATATATATATATATATATATATATATATATATATATATATATATATATATATATAGGAGAAGGATATTTTGAAGATATTCTACGCTGGGGATCGTCCTCGTAGAAGCCTACACTCGACGTTATGTAAAACGCAACGTCTTCGAAACTACCCTGGAGTGGTGCGGCCATATTCATATGCCGGTCATTTCGAGCACAATCTGTGCCGCAAAAAAATAGGTTGGAGAAATGTTGAGGCGGGACAATTTTTTTGTTGCATTTTCTTAAAGTATACATTAGGGTGGCACAATTTTGAGCTCTATTTTTTCCATTTTCTCACAAATTGTCTTCTTTGAAGAAAAAAAAAATTGTTGCAAAAGCTGCGAGCGGTCAAAAAATATTTAGAGGTCGCTCAAGCGTCCCAAAAATTCGAATTTTCATCATACAATCGATTTTTTTTCGTCCACTGCTCACCCATGAATTTTACGCTTGATAATTTTTAAATAAACCTTGCGGAAGCTCTAGCCGGCCAATGAATATTTAGTGGTCGCTAAAGGTTTTCGAAATTCAGAATTTCCGCCGAAAAATAAATCTCGCATGCACTATAATTCCGTGTAGCATAAAAACAAAATAAACAGTGAAATGTTACGTTTTCTTAATAATTTATTATGAGCATTTGTAACAAACACTAATTAGACGATATGTGTTATTATGTATTATTGTATTATGGCGTCGCTCGTCACAGAGTACAGCTACGATTGGTCCGCAGTTTGACTAACGAGACCAACTGTGGGACGGATTACGATGCGCGGAAAACGGCTGCCATTTCAGTTTTACGAATAAAACGACCTATCATGTTGTTTACGGACAAGAGATTTAAAGAATTATTTTATGAGACCAAAGATTATAATTCTTGCGTGAGAAGTGTGAGGTAAATTTGAAAAATCTGTTTCTAAAGATAAAAAGGATTTAGTATTTTAAACATTTTACAAAGCGTCAAATTTATGAGTGAGAAGAAAAAAACAAATTTTGCGAAAATTGGAAATTTCGATGCTTTTGAGCGACCACTAGATATTCATTGGCGGGCTAGAGCTTTCGCGAGGTTAATTTAAAAATTACAAAGCGTAATATTCATGGGTGAGAAGAAGATGAAAAAAAAAACCGTTTTCTAATAAAAATTTGAATTTTTGGGAGGCTTTACCGACCTCTAAATATGTTTTGACGGCTAGCAGCTTTCGCGGCAATTTTTTTTTCCGTGAAGAAGATAATTAGATGGTAAGAGAAAGGAAAAAACAGAGCTCGAAATTGTGCCACCCTAGTACACATATCCAAGAAAATGTTAAAAATATTTTAACTTAAAATGTTGAAAATTTAACGGGTTACAGACGATTTAGTGAGAGGTGGTAGAGCAACGATTTACGTTTTGGTACTAAATCTTTCAATTGCGTTTTTTCTCGAAACGACTTTTCTCGACTTGGCCGAAATCATAACTCTAGCTATAATTGTCCGACTTTCAATTTTAATAAGCCATTACATCCGTAATTGCAGTAGCTATTGTTGTACGTAGCCATTTTTTCTGAAATTTAGTATTTTTCAAGCCCCCGAATAAAAGTAAAAATTTCGCCAAAATTACACTTTTTTTTTAAACTCGTCATTCGGTGAGTTTTTTTTCAAAGAACGGCTACCTATATAGGGTCGCCTGTCGTAACAAAAATGCCAGCATTCAGCCATTAAACGGTTTGCTGATAATCGGCCAATAATTCGTCGACCAGCATTGGGGTACTGTAGGCGGATGAACGGCTTGCCAGATCTATGCCAGCCATTCGTGGGCCAATACTATCGCACTGATAATATGGCGATCAGCATTGGGGTATCGTAGGCGGATGAACGGCTTGCCAGATCTATGCCAGCGATTGGTGGGTCAATACCATCGCACCGATAATATGGCGATCGGCATTGGGGTATCGTAGGTGGACGAACGGCTTGCCAGATCTATTCCAGCCATTGATGGTTTGTTTTTGGGCGTTTTGCAAATACAGGTCGTTAAACTGTAACACGTAAAAACAAGGGATAAGGTTTCGAAAAGCATATCCCACTCATGAAGCTGAAATTTTGCACCGACCTTCTTTTCAATATTTTATGAGAACCTTTAAAAGGACATTGGCGACTAGCAATAGTTTTCGATATATCGTATATTGAAAGTTATTTATTGTACTGCGCTTCTACTATATTAAATAATCCCAAACAAACCCATCTCACATGGCAAGTGATATGCACATACGGGCGAGCACTGTTTGCCAGGAAGCAGCGCGGCCGGAGGAGTTGGGGTACCTATCGGATATATAGATATACTCGTATGGCGTGAAATAATAAACTTTACAATGCGATATATCGAAAACTATTGCTAGTCGTCAAAAATCCGTTAACGGTTTCTCTTAGGATAATGAGAGGAAGCTCGGTGCAAAATTTCAGCTCGATCAGAGGAGTATGCTTTTCGGAACTTCACCCAAAACGAGAGAGTTATTTTTACAGCCTAAATGGACCAAAAAAATTGTCGGTAAATTTTAATGTCACGAATAAAATTATCGGCATAAAAGTAAGGAACGAACAAACGATGGATTCTGTAAGTGTTAGAATGGCTAAGTGGGTAGGGCGCTCGACACTAGAACGAAAGGCGCAGGTTCGATCCCGATGAAAGGCAAAAACTTGAACAATTCAGAAAGCGTTTTTAATGCAATTATTCTATTTACATGGACATAAGTAAATCATAAGAAAACAAAAAAGTTACTACTAGAATTTTCATATTCATAATTTGTCAATTTTTTGTTTTTCATTTCCGGCAGAAGATTCGGCAGCCGTTGCTGGGCCAATATGGGCGTATGATAGTTGGCCAAGTCTCAGCAGCCATTCATGGTTTACCATTACCAACCATGCACGGTGCGGATCTGGCCCGTTTACATAGCCATTACCGCGCCATCGTTTGTTCTCTGGCAACCAGTCGTGGGCCATTACTGTGCCGACTGTAAAACCCTATTTGGGTACTTACAACGAGAACTATATTTATATACATTATACAATATTTTTCTTTTTATTTTTCAGTCTAACCATTGTCAAGATATAGATCCGGCCGTTGAATCACATTTTTTATACAGAGATTTTGTCTTTTATTACTTAACCTCAAAAAAGTTATTAATTTTTTATTTAAAAAAATCAACACGAAATATCTTCAATGTATGCTTTATTAAGCATACATTGAACTTATTTCGCGTAAATTTTAACAAGCATTCCCTTTTTCCCCAAATCCCAAATAAATAATCTAGTAGACAAAAAAAATCGAAAAAACGCCTTTTTGGCCGGTCACAGAGGTGTCCTCTATTACAAATCGATAAAACAGATTAAAAATAAACTTTTCTCATACGTCGTTTTTTCCGCTCCATACACAGGCACTTTTTATCGTGGTCGAAATATTTTAATCCCAAAATTTCTACAGCTCTCCTTACAAATTTGGTCTGCCTTTTATTTATCATCGTCTCCATCCCCGGGTTATTTTCATTCGCACATAGCGCACGTTTCAGCGCAAATTGCGGCGAAGATGGAAAAACGTATTCGCTGGAGGCGCGAATTCACGTTTTCGTAGTCGATCGCAAGCTTCGCGTGGACAAGTACATCAAGCTTTTTTAGAACACAGGCGCCATGTGGCAATACTCGGTTCCTAGTTCGTTACGCACCAGGTTCGTTAAAGTTTTAAATTTTATTACTTGGCGAAAAAAGGGTGAGCGTTTCTCCGGCTGCCTCTCACCTTCGTCGGCCCCCCGCTCTCTCTCTCTCTCTCTCTCTCTCTCTCTCTCTCTCTCTCTCTCTCTCTCTCTCTCTCTCTCTCTCTCTCTCTCTCATTTTATTTCTCCCTGGTCGTGCTGAACTATGCGGTTCAGAGCGTGACGACAAAAATGAAGAAAAAAAAAACGCAGTGGATGGAGAATAACGGGCTGACCGAATAACGTTGTACTACTGCGAGCTTTCACGACGCCTGGTTAGTGTGTGCGCATATGCCACGTGTGCACTTTGCTCGTTGTTCCATCCGTTCGCGAATGCAACTTCATCATGGATATTTATACAGGGTGTTAGGAAGGTCGATGCAAGCCTTAAGGCGAGAAATCCCTTTAAGAGCGTAAAAAATACGTATTTTCCGGGAATTTTTTTAAAGGGTATAAAATAATCTGATCATTTTCAAATTTGGACATGAGTTTACTATAACTGTCAAGTTAAAAAAAATGTTTTTTTTTGGATGACGAATAAAATGCAGGCGTTATTAAGAGTCTTCGGACGCCTGTTTTCCGCGACATCGAAAAGTGCTGCAGTTGTCACTCTTTTTCTGTTCTGAAAAAGATTTAATAAGTGTCATTCGTTTACTGACATATTAAGGGGACGGATATACCAAAAAAATTATGAAAAAGTGCAACATTGAAAATTTGGGAGCCTTTTTACTCCAAAGTTCGAATTTTCGATAATCTTTTCGACATATTTGACCGCAAAAAAATTATTTATTTACACGCTATCTTTCAAACTTTAGGTATATCCTTTCGATAATATTACTGAGAGTAACCTTCCAAAATTTCATCCAAATCCGTAGATAACTTTTTCAGCTACAACACGAGCAGTTTTTGAAAAAGTAGTTTCGAGATAATCGTGTTTAAAGTTTCAACATGTGACTCGCTACCTGACCGCATGCTGTCGTCGTGCTCTAGACTACATGCGATAACTCCGCGAATATTCAATATTTCGAGTTTTCCTTTGGTCAGCATATCCTTTGGGTATCATACTTTCGAAATATGTACAAAAATCGATTTTTTGAAAATTCTAAAGGGATTTCTCGGCTTAAAGGGGTGATAGGTCACCTCGTTAGGAACATATCTAACCTAGGTTACCTTAGTCCAAAGTCTAACGATTTCGAGTTATCATGGTAAGTATGATTTTTGGAAAATTTCCCAAAATTAGGTATTAACTCGTTTATCTCTTATGTTTATGCTATTTTTTTTAAATAGCATTAACGTAAGAGGTATTTTTGTTGTTTGACAAGTTTTCGATTATTCAACACGACCCATTTAGTTAGTTGTATGTTTGTCGAATGAATACACATTAAGCTAAGACGCAAATAAGTTTTTAGTTGCCAATTATTGTCTGTTTGAACATTATGAACGAGTTGGTACCTAATTTTGGGAAATTTTCCAAAAATCATACTTACCATGATAACCCGAAATCGTTAGACTTTGGACTAAGGTAACCTAGGTCAGATATGTTCCTAACGAGGTGACCTATCACCCCCTTCAAGGCTTTGCATCGACCTTCCTAACACCCTGCATAAGGCCTCAATGAAGTTATAGGAAAAGTCAAATGGGGGCTGATTGCATGCAGAATGGAGTAAGTGCGAGGTCTGAATATGCCAAATGGAGCGTGCAGTTCCTATAATTTTTTTGAATTTCGTTTTTCCAACTTTTTTCTTCCATCCCCGAGATTATAAAAAATAACGTAGCGTAAGCTGGTATAGGAGTACGCACCTAAGCTTCAAAGCGGTGAAAAAAACGAACAAATACATTTTACGAATCAGTTTTCGTTTTAATTGAAAGAATATCTAGTATTCTATTTAAATTATGAGCGACGATTGGGAATCTCAATTTTTTTAAAGTAACAAACTAAAAACTACGAAACGGGCTTTGCGAACTCTTAGACACACGGGCGTTTAAGAGTACGCACGGGGGTCGATAAGAGTACGCAAGCATCAACCGACACATAAATCGCAATTAAAGTTGCCCACATTTGCATGACCGGTGCATTTCTCATGCCACCAAGCTATACACTTCACTACACTCGATCCATTCCTCACATATTGGTTCTTCGTATATTTTTTTGTATACTTTGCATACTTGGCAAAAAATATATATACTATATATAGACAAAATACGATATATACTATATCTAGAAGATATATATATATATATATATATATATATATATATATATTGTTTCCTGCCTAGGAAGAACGAAAAGGACGAAGAGTGAAGTATGGGGATATCTAAACCTCGCAGACATCTACCAATTCACACGGAGCGCACAAATGGATATTTCCATCATGTTAATTTCCCAAAATTAGTTACTAACTCGTTCATAATGTTCAAACAGACAATAATTGGTAGCTAAAAACTCACTCGCGCCTTAGTTTAAGGCGGGATATACATTTACATTGATAAAAAAATCGATTTCTTTTTTTTTTTTCTTTAAACGATAGAACTATATATGTAGAATATTCTCCCAAAGTTTCAAAGCGAAATTCAAAAAACTTTAAACGTTACAGCCCGTCAACGTTGTGCCTCACCGCTCGGATTCGGAGCGGGCGTGAACTTCAAACGCGTTTTTCTCAAATCTGCATTATCGAAATTGGCTTGCAGGATTACTCAAAAACTATTAAGCCGATTGAGTTGAAACTTGATAATATTGGTACCTTCTACTTGACGAGATTTTTTTGGAAAAATTGAAAAAAAAAACTACTATTTTAACCCACATTTTACAGAAATGTTGCGTGAAATGTTAATTTTTCTTGTAAATGCGTGCCATTTTGTTGAATTTGCATTTTCTTCATTTTAATTACCTTTACATAGAAACTATACATGTTCTAACTGAAAAAATGCTTGAACTTTTTTGCAAATCAAAGTCTACGGGAAGCTAGACAGCACGCCGATTCGCAACTCCGGCGGCGACCTTGCTGTAACACTCTGTCACAGCTCCGTCATTTTGATAATGGATTAATTTTAAAAAATTGTTTTGTATACTTAAATATACTATTAAAATACACCTAAAGTTTGATCATTGTAGAATAATTATTTCTTAGTTTAAAAAATCCTTCAATATTGCTTATTTTTTCCTGTCTAAATGTATATTCTGCCTTAAGGCCTTAGGCCACAGTATTCATACTAAATAGATGTGTTATTAATTTTATGAGTGAATCACATTTTCAAACGAAAAAAATTGTTAAATTCGCACATGATTTTATACTCGTTACTGTGGCCCAAGGCCTCAATGGGTATTCCATCGAGAAACACGAATACAATCATTTGTATCCACACAACTAACTGAATGGGATGTGTTGAATGATTAAAAACTTGTCAAAAAACAAAAACATTGAATGATTAAAAACAAAAACAAGAATGATTAAAAACAAAAACAAAAACATTGAATGATTAAAAACTTGTCAAAAAACAAAAACCTCTTATGTTAATGCTATTTAAAAAAAATAGCATTAACATAAGAGGTAAACGAGTTAGTACCTAATTTTGGGAAATTTTTCAAAAATCCTACTTACCGTGATAACCCGAAATCCTTAGACTTTGGACGAAGTCAACCTAGGTTAGATATGTTCCTAACGAGATGACCTATCACCCCCTTAAGGCTTTGCATCAACTTTTCTAACACCCTGTATTTACTGTGATAATCATTCGTTTCATTTAGGGGTTGAAAATAGTTCTCATTATCGTTTATCGATGCAACGAGTAATTCGAGTTCCTCGCTGTTGTGTTCCCAGCGAGTTCGGGAAATCAAATCTGCTCAACGATTTGTGATACTTCTTCTCATTATGCTTTGCTCCTATTTTCGTTTATTCGCGAGACCGCGAAAATCCTATTTGCGAATAAATACGTTATGCAATATGGGGGCTCGTCGATGAATATTCTCTCTGAGGGAAAATCTCCCTTCCCGATACCTATATATTCGTAATGGCGTTCGAAAATTTGGGCATGAAGAATGAAATGGATCGCTGAGCTTTTTGCTCCAAAATGTTTTTCAGGCTTTTTCATGGCGGATAAATTGCCTGTGGTCAGCATTTTTGCTATTCCTCGTCATTCATATTCATGATGTTTTTGGTTCGGAGAATGCGGAAAATAAAGTATTCGACCCGTTTGCAAGCCACAAGCAGTGGGCGTCTACGTTTTCCACACTTGTCCTGCACCCTGGTCCAAAAGGGTTGCCCTCGTAAAAGACCGCAAGGGCATACGGAGGAACGTCAAAATATACGCAAGAAAAATGAGGACGTTTTCCGGGAGAGAATGTGCATGCTTATTTTCTGAATGCACACTGCTATTTGTACGAACTTGATGAATGGTTTCGATGTATGCATAAAAGAAAACGATCTCCTCGTAGATTATTTCGCGGGCGCGAACTGCAGAAGAGTATGGAAGCGAAAGAGATGGAGATAGAAGGGGAGGGGGTGGGGGTGTAGAACGAAAGCTTCGACATAGGGAGAACGAAAGCTTCGACATAGGAAGGACGAAAGCTTCGACATAGGAAGGACGAAAGCTTCGACATAGGAAGGACGAAAGCTTCGACATAGGAAGGACGAAAGCTTCGACATAGAAAAGACGAAAGCTCCGACATAGGAAGGACGAAAGCTTTGACATAGGAAGGACGAAAGCTTCGACATAGAAAGGACGAAAGCTTCGACATAGGAAGGACGAAAGCTTCGACGTAGGAAGGACGAAAGCTTCGCATAGGAAGGACGAAAGCTTCGACATAGGAAGAATGAAAGCTTTGACATAGGAAGGACGAAAGCTTTGACATAGGAAGGACGAAAGCTTCGACATAGGAAGGACGAAAGCTTCGACATAGGAAGGACGAAAGCTTCGACATAGGAAGGACGAAAGCTTCGACATAGGAAGGATGAAAGCTTTGACATAGGAAAAACGAAAGCTTCGACATAGAAAAATTCGCCATAAAGGTAGAAGCGTTTTCCGAAAGCCATGATGAAGGGTTGGCCGTTTTGACGGGTGTGTTTCCCCCGTATACAAATACACCTAGTGAACATCTACTACGATTGTTACGACCGTGGCAATCTTCTAGGTAACATGACAGCTATAGCTCTCACTTTACGCGTCATGGAGCGCAAACAAAGCTAGATTGAGCTAGCAACACTTGCGTTTCGCCATCAAACCTGCACATGAACACTAGGGTGGCACACATTTGAGCTCTACTTTTTTCCCTCTTTCACACCATCCAATTATCTACTTTAGAGAAGAAAAAAAATTGTCACGAAAGCTGCGAGCGGTCAAAAAACATTTGGAGGTCGCACAAGCCTTGTAAAATTCAAATAAAAGATTTTTTTTTCGTTCCCTTCTCACCCATGAAATATACGCTTTATAGTTTTTAAATTAACCTCGCGAAAGCTCTAGCTGGCCAATGAGTATTTAGTGGTCGCTAAAGAGCTTCGAAATTTCCAGTCGTCACGATTTTTTTTGCTCTTCTCACTCATAAACTTAACACTTTGTAAAGTTTTCAAAATAATTCATCCTTTTTTTTCCTTACAAACGAATTTTTTAATTTGCCTCACAGTTCTGACTCGATGAAACGGGGGCCTGTAATTTTGTTTACGGACAAGGGCCTTAAATAATTATTGTGTGAGAACAAATATTATGATTCTTTGGGTTAGTAGTGTGAGGTCAATTTGAAAAATATGTTTCTAAAGAAAAACGATTGATTCTTTTGAAGATTTTACAGAGCGTCAAATTTATTATATGAGTGAGATGAGTAAAAAAATTAGCGAAAACTGGAAATTTCGAAGCTTTTGAGCGACCACTAAATTTTTTAACCGTTTTTTTTTAACCGTCACCGTAGTGTAGCGCCTTAAGTTTTAAATCTTCAATTTTACCTTATATCGTGTATTTTGAACCTTACTTTAAATCTTTTACCTCAAAGCTCTTACTTTAAATACTGTACTTGCTGTAAATTTAACTTACCTACGATTTCACTTACTGAACATATTGTGCACTAAATCGTATGGCAAATTAAAAAAAAGATGTTTCCAAGCCTGCTGGAAGTGAGACCACTTACCAAAATTTTGTCATATTCAGAAAGTTCCACTCAACACGGAATAGCCCGTACATTTCGAGCTCGAACAGCCTGGCTGCGCCCGTTGCCTCCGACCTCTTCGACGTATGAAACAGCCAGGTGGAGAATCAGCGAACTTAAACGACCAAACGACCCAGCTATGTATATAAATTGTGTGCCAAGGGAGAAGGGGGCTGGAATGAGATCGTTCGGCGGATCCGCGGGGGCGTTAAATGAAAATCAACGCTGATTGCGGAAGCACGTACATAAATAATTCGATGCAAGACTATCGGCTAAAGGTTCGCGCGGCAAAAAAGAGCCGAGCGAATACTTATAAACGCGTATATATTTTCGCGAGTTATTTTTTTTTACGAGCGGTGAATTTCAATTTGTGTACTGTTTGATATTGTGCATATTTGAAACTCTATTTCGTATTATTCGAGTCTCTTATTAGTATATTCTAATTATCTTCGCCCCTTTGCATATTCAGTGAAAAACGTTTCTTTAAATTTGATCAAGTTATAAAATCGATCGAAATACACATTGAATTACAGCAATGTTATTCTCAATACCTATTCTGTGTCAATTATTATTAAAACAATAATGGTCGGATAAAAAAGAAATCTTGGCAAAAAAATGTGATTGATGATATGAAGCATACCAGAACGAAATTAATTTTACTCAAAATGGATTGCTAAAAAGCTTGACTGTTTTCTCCATCGTCGAATTTTACAATTCTTATTTTCAATATTGCTTTTACCATGCAATCAAGTTCGGCAAGGAAAATACTTCTAAAACTATTTCTCTAATGAGTTCCATTATTTCATGCGTTAGCCAACTTTGGTAACTTAAGGGGTCTTCTCACTTTAGACGCCAAAAGGGGCTATTTTAATGAATTTTTGGATAAGTTTGTATGATAGATATTTGTATAAAAGCTGTTACACTTAATAAATACACTTTCGAAATTCATTTTTAGAAAAAATTTATTCAAGGCATTATTTATAGACGAGAAGGGTAGTTAAAAAAATGTCCTCAAAAAATTATAGGTCTGCGCTGTTGATGAAATTCCGAAGACAGATCATCCGAAACAAAAAAATCGAACGCTTTTAGATTCAGTATGTTAATCGCTATAGCGCATATCATAAGATTTTTGATATATGCAAAAATAACAAAATGGCGGACATTTTTCGAAAAAAAAAACAAACAAAAACGTGTTTTTTTCACGGTTTTTGGCAAAAAAATTAAATAGTAAATATCAAAATTAAAAAAAACCTTGATATGCGCTATAGCTATAGTTGGAACGAATATGTGGTTAAAATTTCATTAGGATCAGTTCAGTAGTTTCGAAGATTTTATCAACATGCCGTCGAAAAACGTTGTTTCGAGAAAAACGCGTTTAAAGTTTGTTTGGGTTGCATAAATACATAAAAAAAATGTCATGCATTTCGAAAGGGTATTTATTAAGTGTAACAACTTTTATATGAATATCTATAATATAAATCTATCAAAAAATTCATGAAAATAGCCTTTTTTAGCGTCTTAAGTGAGAAGACCCCTTAAGTCAATATTCTAGTCTAAAGGCCTAAATTTCGGGCGTTTTTTCGGGGTTGATAAAAAGAATCAAAAAAAGTATTCATTATCCATGTTTTAAGTTTTTTAGTAGTTTTATCGAGAACTTACAAAAATTCGGTGCAAAAAATATAAAAATTAAAAAGGATATGGGCTTTTAAATATGACTCACAAGGAACATCACTTAAGTGCCCAGTGTCGATTTTGTTGAAACTCATGTATGTGATAAAACATTGAAAACCACTAGATACGTATTTTTTTTTTATCTGCGGCGAAACGGTTTTAAGGGGGAAAACCGCTCTACAAAGAAAGGCGTGTGGAGGGGTGGTTTTGCAGTTTTACCCACAAGCAGTCGACCAAGCTAAATTAAAAAAAAACAAAATTCTTCCAATGTAAAGCGATGACAAATCCGTTATCAAAAATGGAAAATATTAATTAATTAAGTGGTGACACGCCTTTTTTGAGGGGTCTTTACCCCCTTAAAAATGTTTTTCCGCAGATAAAAAAAACACGTGCCTAATAGTTTTCAATGCTTCACAACATATATGAGTTTTAAAAAACTCGAAGGCTGGCACTTTAGTGATGTTCCTTGTCAGAGAAAAAAGGTTTGAGACGATTGACATGATTCCAAAGCCTCCATTCATCCGAAACAGAAATAAAGACAATTTTCTTCATCAATAAGAATGCCATTATGGCGATACCGAAAATAAAAAAATGTTTTTTTTTTTGTCAATGGCGACTGTTTGACATAAAACGTCAGTTTTTCGACCTATTTTTTCAAAATTACATTTTTTTCTTCAAATAGTTATAATAATTTCGTCATGCCTGAGGTGGGGATGATAGAGGGCTGTACACTGAAGGTCCATACCAAATTTGAAGTCAATCGGTTGAATAGCATTCGATATTTTATGTCAACCAGGTTAAAAAAAAAGTAGTTTCGAAAAAAACGTGTTTAAAGTTTTGAGTAAAGTTTCAGACAACCGCAACTAAGTGGCTATAATTGCATGTTATACTTACGTTATATCATCGCCATTCCTGCCTCGTAACGTGTGCCTTCCCAAACTTCGAAATGGTGATTTACCGAAGCTCGTTCTTCCCTGCGAGCAGTTCTACTTAGCGTAGAAGCTTCCGAAGTTCGTAGCTCCGACCGGTCGATCATATTCTGGTCTCGTTTAAAATCGCTATAACCATATGCATATTGGGAATTTCGAAATTCTCTTTTGAGGACACATTCTCAAGAATCTACACTTTGAGGAAACACAAAAAAAAGATTTTTTCATATTTCTAGACTAAAAATATAAAATATGCCTTAAAAATAAAATAAAAACGTATTTGCTAGCAAAACAATATTCGCTTACATTTTCATTATTGTCACGAAACACAGAATAATTACGTCCATCACACTCCATTTTCGAATGTTCGATTTTATATCACGAGGTTTTTATTTTCAAGCGAAAAGCGATGACCCAATGGTCGATCATTCCAAACGACGCGATCGTTACGGCCCTGCAGCTCGAACTGCGTCGACACATTCGACAGATACACACACACACATTATGCGTATACAGGGTGTCCCAGAACTCAACGTCAAGCCGAAACGAGGTGACAGGATTGATTGTAACCATCATGAGAAAAATCAGAAAAAAAATCTATTTTGACAATTTTAAATTCATAGTTTAACAAAAAACAGTCTTAATTCTAGGAAACTTGGGGCAATTGTGTCATTATTTTTTACTGTGATTCTAGAAATGTTATTTAGGGTTACGGTTCCAAAGTTTAAATGAACAAAAATAATAAAAATTAACCACAATAACCGAAAAATGGTTACAGTTTGACCAAATTTCTAGGATTTCCTTAAATGCCCAGATTTTTTTCTGATTTTTCTCATGATGGTTACAATCAATCCTGTCACCCCGTTTCGGCTTGACGTTGAGTTCTGGAACACCCTGTATATGCATATTAGGATGGTTAAAAAAAAACATTTTTTTTCGCGGTACTCAACGGAAAATGTTACTACGTTATGAAAAAGTAATTCATACAAAATTTGCGAGGTCTAAACATTTTTTTAGGTAGTGCTCAAACGACTTTTAATTATTTTTTTCTCGATTTTTCGTCAATTTTTTTTCCCCGCCAATAGACATCGTAATAATATAATTTTCTCAAAACTTTTCATGCTCTGTAGCATTTTCTAAGTTAACATAAACAGCTCGTTTCCATTTCAAGTAGTTTTAATAAAAATAATAATTCCATACGATGTTAAGAAAAAATATGTATTCTGGATCACAGTATGCGATTGTTCAAAAACTTACGTAATTACTCCGAAGATCGAGCCGAGTAATAATGTCCCTTCTCGCAAAAAGGATGGGTTTTTCTGTGCTCGCTCACAACTTGCAACAGATATTGTTTTTGGTCTACGTTTTTCGTAATCAAACCGCCGAAATCTTTCGTAAAAAAAAACGGCTCGCTCATCTATGTCGTTCACAACTTGCACGTTTTTAAAAGTAACCAAGCACGTATCATAATCCTGATTAAAGTCCCAAAGTGAAGCATTCAAGTCCAATAAACTGCACGGGAGCTCAAATCGTTCGAATAAACTGTTTTACATTTTTATTTTTACGTGTACTGTGGCGTACCTCAATACAGCGACTACTGGAAACAGTCAAATGAACCCCGAAAAGAACTCACGGACAGTCAGAGAAACAAAGGTGCAGTAACGTCAACAACGCCGCGGTTTGTAATTCTCGAATCCGTATGACTTTGTTTTCTTACTTCAAAATAACATATTACTTAAAAAAAACACGCATACTTTTAGAAATTCAGTGATGTAAATACCGTGTTCTTGTTCATCAAGTGGTTGATATAATTTTCACACCCGAATTACATATATTGAGTCTTAATCTGCAAACACAAATTGTTTATGGTAAAAAAAATATTAAAGTAAAAATTGTGCATTATGACAGAAAAAATTAAATGAAGACTTACATTGGATCACGCACTAACATTATCTGCATCGAGATAAACAAAAATGAACACTCCGATAATCATGAAAAAGAAATATGAAAAAGGCGTTTGAGCACTAACTAAAAAATCGTTTAGAACCCTCAAATTTTGCAAAACTTTCTTTTTCTTAACATACTTCAATTTTCCGCTGAGAAAAAAAATCGATTTTTTTAACCACCCTAATATATATATATTACTATATATATATATATAGTTCCGTTTGTGGCCTGAAAAAACCTGTTTCTCCTCGTAATGGTCCAGGTTGGTTAATTTAATAGCAAATTTGATACATTTTTACGGCGTGTTAGTCGCGGTTGCTCGTTTACCGAGTAAGACAAGCGAAGGAGGACGTAGACGACGTGACGACGACGACGACGTGACGACGACGACGACGACGACGATGTCGTTCACGTAATTCAATTTCCGTGTGGCGACGATTGTTCGACCCACGCCAATATCAGGCCGAGCATCGTCTCGTATCTGCAAGGATTTTGTGGAGTCGTAAAACATCCATTCTTTTTCTCACGCTGTTCTTTCCGTCGCTCCGTCGTCAGAGAAATTTATCCCGGGGCTACACACACAAACACACTTACTCAAATCCATAAATGTAATATATATATATATATATATATATTAGTGCCCGACGATACCCCGGGGTCCAATATCGTCTCGCACCTTAATCTATTGTACGGCATAGGCGAGTATGCGGGGCGAGAAAGAGCCCGCGGAAAGTAAAGCAATTCCTGCCCGTCGTTCAGCAATTTTCATGTAAAACTTCGTCTTCACGCAGACCTTGTCTACTTTGTCCCACTCTTTTCATCCCGCCAAAGTCAAAACATCAAGAATGAGCTCAAATGACCAGAGGTTTCCATCTTCGCCAAAATCTTCCCTAAATTGCCATCAGAATTGTCCACAATTGTTTCCTTTATACGCGAATACCCGTGCACAAATTTGTTGGGGAGTCCTAAGATGCACCCACATTCTCTATAGGCATTTGTTAGGGACACAACACGTAGGGAGTCCTCGTTGGAGTCCAATTGGACAAGTCACATTGTGTCAAAATTACCTGATATTTTAATTTATTGATAAAACGTTTTATTTATTTGAAAAGTACGAATGTTTTATTTCAATATACGGTACAAACATGGAGGTTATGTGTGGAACACAATATCCGATAAATGGCATGAACTGTGAATGTCGTGAATGATGTGAATTCGCCACCAAAATCGTGCGATTTGACGCCATTGGACTTCTTTCTTTGGGGTTTGCTGAAAGGAAAAGTGTATGCCAATGATCCACGGACCATTCCGGAGCTCAAGGAAGCCACTGGACGCACCATTAGTGAAATTAGTCCGAAATTGTGCCGAAATGTTATTGAAAGTTTCGTCAAAAGAGTGAACGTTTGCAAACAGGGAGGAGGCGGCCATTTATCGGATATTGTGTTCCACACATAACCTCCATGTTTGTACCACAGTAACGGGTATAAAATCATGTGCGAATTTAACAATTATTTTTTCATTTGAATAAGTGATTCACTCATAAAATTAATTACATATCTATTTAGTATGAATATCAAGCTGTTAGAATTTTTTTTTTTCGATGTACAAAGTGGCCGACTACTAATATTTTCTTTTGTTATCTTTTTTAGGCGCTCCGCGGTGTGACATTTAGCATCCACAATTTTTTACCTAGAACAAAAAACAAAAATTCTCGTCAATCTACATTAGAATACCTAGAGAAGTACGTACGGAATTTAAAAAATATTGTTTTATTCAAAGGTTGTAGGTATTTCAACCTAAGGCGTTACCACACTTGTAGCGCAAAAAAGGCCCTTTTCATGAATTTTTTAAAGAAAACTACCAAACTTTTTTAATCGATCAATATACCATCTTAAAGAACACATCTTGAAGAACTTTCAGTAATTTTTTGATTGAAAAATATTACATTGTTTAGTGGCAAATGGCCGTCAATGAAATAATGTTTTTATATACACGGTTTGCGGTGACCAACATTGCGACGAAGTGGATCATCTGAAAAAATGCGGATGGATTTAGTCAAATATAAGTATAAACTAGTCTTTAATCGAAGGATTTTAAAAAATATTCATTTTTCACAAAATGGCGGACAGTCAAAGTTAATGGTTCGATTTTAACGAAAAAAAACGGCCGTTTTTTGGCTATAAAACAGCAATTTTGTTACGAAAAAAAATCGAACGATTAAAGACTACATTTTTATGTATTTAATAAGGCTGGAAAATTTCAAGAAGATCGGTTCATTAGTGTTCGAGTACTCTTGGTCACCGACTTCAGAAATGCCATTTTGAGAAAAACGCGTTTAAAGTTTCAATTTCAGTTTACACGAAGAAATTTTTTTTTTTTTGTAAACTAACATAGAGTCATCTATTCCGGGCCCATACAGAAGTATGGGCCCGGATACTTATGCTTCAAAAAAATGCAATAAAAAAAAATCGATTTTTTCAAAATCGCGAGTGGGGGTAACCCCTTAAGAAATTAATTTTCAGTGAAACATTTCGTTATAACTGCTCATAAACTGCTCATAAAATGGAAAGTTTTCGATTCATCATAAATTCCGTACGTACTTCTCTGCGAAATGCAATTAGGAACTTAGCTTTTGAATTTGAAGTAAATCGAGTGAAAATTGTTGAAGTTATTTGTCACGCCAATTGGAAAAAAACTGTTTCGAGAAGTTTCGAATAGTCGGCCATTTTGTACATCGAAAAAAAATACATATTTTCTAACAGCTTGACATTCATACTAAATAGATGTGTGATTAATTTTATGAGTGAATCACTTTTTCATACGAAAAAAATTGTTAAATAGGCACATGATTTTATACCCGTTACTGTAGCCTAACCCCTTGAGATATACTTTTTTTTAGCGATTCATGCTTTTGTAACATAAGATATATATTTTTTCAAGATCCACTCATTTTTGTTTAGAAACATTCAACGTTCAGAATCCTATGAAATCCATCAAGAATCGCATCGGATTCTTTTCGACGATGTTGGAATCCTTCTCGATTCAAATTGGATTCCAATGGGAAATCCACTAGGGAAACCCAATGCGATGACCCATTGGATCCCTGTCAGGAAGTGGGAAAAATATGACAATCCAATTGGATCCCCACGCCAATTTCTGTTCTGATGCAACAGTGCAGAGTCCTCTCCTGCACGTTTTAACGTCGCTCGTTCGTTTTTTTCCTCGTCAAATTGCAGAATATGCCTAACGAAAACGCACCGATCTGCGGCTGTGGTATAGCACTCGAAACACCGAAATCGCGTAACGGCCCGGCACCATCCACGAATGCCCTGTCAACCAGAAATCTGACGATTCTCATACCAAAATCGTCATCGAAGAGCCGAGGCGAAGGCGGCCGAGGCTCCAAGAGACAACAACAACAGGACAACCACGCGAGGCATCAGGGACCGAAAACGAGAGCACCCGATACCGGCAGCACGAGTTCCGTTGCCGAACAAATGAATGGACATTCTCATCACACGAGTAACAATGGTAATCAGCAGGAAAAACGACTCAATGCGTCGAGAAGAACCAGAAGCGCGGAAAGATCGGATTCTCATTACACCTATATCGGTAAGTTTGATACCGCTTTGAGGCTGATTATTTAATTGACATTTTGAAAAGGAGAATTTGTTGTCAATACCGATTTAATTTTTTTTCTTCTCATGCATTATACACTTTTCGTCGATATATATGTATATATATATGTAACAGATTATCAGTAAAATATAAGAGGATTACTAAAAATATAATTGTTCTTTAACATTTATTTTTATTTTTCATACACTTTTCATACGTATACATATATACAGGGTGTCCCACTTATCTCTGCCACCCGAAATAACTCGGTGATTATCGACGTCACAAAAAAATGTTCCAGACAACAGTTGTACGGTGTGGAAGGGGCCATCGAATGCGATCATTTTTTTTTTCATTTCGGTGGCGGCGCGACGCTCAGTGAAGGTCACCTCCACTTTTTTAAATGGAAGGGTACATTTTTTTACCATCTTGTGGAGCACCTCAAGCCGCATAAAAAAACATTAGGGGGTCAAAGTCGTTCAAGGTCATTCAAGGTCATCTATTAAAATGAAATCATTCTCAAATATTTGGTATTGATCCGAGATATTCAGATTTGAAGATGGTTGAAAAAATGTACCATTCCATTTAAAAAAGTGGAGGTGACCTTCACTGTGCGTCAGCGCCTCCATGGAAATAAAAAAAGTTGGTCGCATTTGATAGCCCCCTTTACACCGTACAACTTTTGTCCGGAACATTTTTTTGTGACGTCGATAATTACCGAGTTATTTCGGGTGGTAGAGATAAGAGGGACACCCTGTATATGTGTAAATACAGTATTAGTAAAATGTAAAAGGTAAAAAGTTAATTATTCTTTAAGTTTTTATTTTTATTTTTCATACGCTTTTCGTACGTGCATACATACATACATACATACGTATATATATATATATATATATATATATATATATATATATATATACATGTCCTGTTATGAATGGATAATCCTGCAACTGTCAATAGGTCAGATTATGTCCTACTATATGCTGGAATTTCAGTTTAGTAAAAGTCCCACGGTTTATCGAGATAAAAATCATCAGCTTTTGGTTTCTCGTATGCCATTTCTACAAATGATAATTTTATTTGCCCCCTTTTTTTAAATACTCTTAGTATTTTTTATCTAGAAAAGTCTTCTTTTCAACCGTAAATATTAAGGAAACTTTATGAAAAAAGATCTTACGCAGAATTTTCATATAAACCAATTTGAGCATCTCGGATAGACTGAAGTGTGAAAAAATATACTACGCATATTGTGCCAATTACTTAAAAAAGTTGCTTAGTTATTGTCGACTCATATCAGTTGTAGAAATCGCATGCAGAAAAACAAAAAAAAAAGATTTTTTACAAACAATAACATAAAGCCCAAAATCCTAAAAACCGTGGGACTAAACTGAAATTCCAGCATATAGTAGGACATGATCTCACCCGTCGACCGTTTCAGGATTATCCATTCATAACACGATACCCTGTATATATAAATGAAGGATCAATAAAAAAGGAATTACTAAAAAAATATTTATATTATGAATAAAATAAATTTAATACACTTTTTATCATGTATGCACATGTCTTTATATGTAGGCCTTCATATTATTTTTGTAGTTATTATTGTATATGACATATATTGATCTTAATACTCATTATATATATAGCTGTAAATATGTGCGTACAATTTTATATTAATATATTATTAATAATAATCAATCATATTGTCAATATAAATGTATGTATATATATATATATATATATATATATATATATATATATATATATATATATATATATATATATATATATATGTGTGTGTGTGTGTGTGTGTGTGTGTGTGTGTGTGTGTGTGTGTGTGTGTGTGTGTATAGATTTTTTTTTTAAGTAGAAAACCGTACAGTAAATTTTTTTAAATCGTCTGATCGAAGAATTTGTACTCCAAAGTTTAAAAAAATGTACCTGATTTTTTCCACCACCATTGACAATTTACTGTGCTCGATGAGGAAAAAAAATCTTTCGTAAAAAAAACTCGTTTTATTAATTCGCGACGTTCTCGCGTTTCTCTCGTTGACGCCTTTTAGACTCGGGCTCGAGCGTAATGGGCGGTGGTATACGGGAGAACGCAATACCGGAAGCTCTGTACGCGACGATAAACGAGACATCGCCAAGCTCGTTGCCGATCGTAAACGACGAAACTTTGTCGATCAGCAATCAAACGAACGCTTCGAATCGCGCATCCCAGCTCGGTTACGCGGTTCCATCCATGACGTCACCACCGCCGACCTACGACGTTGCCGTAGCCAAAACTTGCCACGTAAGTCTCCTCTTATATTATTTCGTTATTTTGATTCGTTACTCTTCCAGTGCCCTTTTCCTTGGAATTTCTGATGGAAAACAATTTTTTTTAATGAAAAAAAAAAACACTTTACGAAACAGAAGTACTTGGGAAAATCGGAAAAGTTCTTGTATATTAACCTACCTTCTTTTTAGCCTTTTACATGAAGCCGGAACATAAATTTTTATCGGTGTCCCGAAGCTATAGATATGGATATATCCTAGACCGAAACTTTAGAGGGAGCCATAAAAAAAGCTCTCTGTGCCAAAAAAAACTTGGCGTCTCACGCGACCTCGACCGCCTAGCTCGGCACCACAAAATAATCCACCAACCCAGTAGTGTTTTACCGCGTCCAATTCTTTTTACCTCTTTTTGCGAAGCTTTTCTTTTTCAGAAACGCCTATTTGCATTTCATTTCTCCATACTAAAGTTGGTTCGCCTATACATATATGCAGATGTATATATATATGGCGCAGAGGAGTAGAAGGACCTATCCGATAGTTGTTCACTGCGATAAATTGAGTTTTTCACGACTTTTCCACCCTGAACGTTGGAAATTAACGTTCAGTGCTGTTTGTTCTTGCAGTGTATTTTTTAAATGAAGAAAAAGTAGTCGCTTAACTGAGAGAGAAAAGTAGGGAAGGGGTTATAGAAGATGTGTATATATATATTTATATATAGAGAAATAAAGAGAAAGAAAAAGGGCGAGAGAGACAGAGAGTAAAGGGTACTAGAGAGCTTGCAAGTCAGGGAGAAAAAAGGATGGGAATAAAAGAGAAAGAATAAAAGTGCTAGGAAGACGAATAATACTATTTTCTCACCACCTTTGCGACCATTTGTCTGTCCATCTAACTATTTGTCTCTTTCCCTCTCCCCCCCCCCTCTCTCTCTCTCTCTCTCTCTCTCTCTCTCTCTCTTCCCCTCTCCATTTCTTGTAATGATATTTTATCTTCTATCACATTATAAGTAGCATCCCTTATTTTTTTTATATCGAAACCTTTTTCTTTAGAGTGTGTTATTTTTTCATTTCTGTTTATTTTTTGCAGTATTTTTGCCTTATATATCGAACCCTCATTTCTATAATTTCTATTTGTTTTTTTTTTTATAGCAAATCCTCATTTCTTTTAACCTCCGTTTATTCTCTGTTTTACATGAAATTTTTATTCTCGTTATTTTTTTTTCATTTGGAATTTCACAGCTGCCTGAGACTTTAACTGGGACCTCATAGACATTGAACCCATATGTCTTTAAATTGTGTTTATTTTTTGTACTATTTTTGCATTGTGTCGAATGGCTATTTTTATAATTTCTATTTATTTTTGTTTTATAGCAAGTCGTCATTTCTTTAAACCTTCATTTATTGTTTGTTTTTGTTTTACATGACATTTTTATTCTTGTTGCTTTTCTCATTTTTCTCGTTGTTTTTTGTTCATATGGAATTTTATAGTTGCCCGAGACTTTAATTGGGGCATAAAAAATATTGTCAATCGATAAATCTGTCACTTTCTCTTTCTCTCTCTCCCTATGTATATATAGATATATTGAATCCTTATTTCTTTAAATTCTGTCTATTTTTTGTGTTACTTTGGCATTATATCGAATCGTCATTTTTATAATTTCTATTAATTTTTGTTCTCTAGTAAATCCTCATTTCAAATAATTTATTTTTTGTGTTTGTTTTCCATTACATTTTTATTCTTGTTGCTTTTTCGTTTTTCTTGTTTATTTTGTTCAGCTGGAATTTTATAGTTGCCCGAGACTATTGGGTTAATTCGGGCGTAATAAATATTATCAATCAATAAATTTCTCTTAGTAGGCAATATATAATATTATATATTTATTTGTGTATATATATATATGTATATATGTATGTGTGTGTGTGTATATATATATATATATATATATATATATATATATATATATATATAGTTGGATAAGGACAAGGAGTGTCCTTGTCCTTATCCAACTCCAATAACGCCAAATGTTTCGAGCTTTTCTTAATAGGTACTTCCAATTGCGAGCTGGAAAATTCTCGAAAAATGCTTATTTAGCGAGTTTATATATTGTCGACAGATGCATATAACTTTAGGTCTTCTCGATGAATTTTTCCTCTGAAACGAAAACTGAATGGTAACAATTGTATACAGATATCTATTCTCGGCGTATCATGGACTTTTTTACGCCTCGTACGTTTTTAGAGAGATGTGCAAACACACTCTCTACGGCTCTGTGTTATATCGCCGATCCGCAAAAGAGGTTTGTTCAACGCTGTTTGAACTGGCTTTTGTCCGAGCCTCGTTTCACGTGTAATTCTCCTCTTCGTCGCACCCACGCGGGGGGCAAGGTTAACTCGACTGTCCTGCTCCCCGGGGAATACCGCCAGACTTTCTTTCTTCGCTCTCTCGATTTTGCACGGCGTGTACTCCAAAGGTGACTCTTCTTGAGCCGAGTACAACCGGCGGCTATATCAGCCCCCTGTGTCCTGTATTTTTGTTTACCCAAATTGCTGAACCTGTCGAGGCTCGCGTGGAGTTGGCCAAAAAAAAACAATTTGTCACTGTTACGTCAAGGAGGTGTGGGAGTTCGAAATGCTACCGGGGCGATCAACATTGGCTCCATGAGTACGTTTGTTCGAAGCCTGAAAGGAAAATTTGCGGTCGATCGAACACCCCGTTAAGGAGAGGGTAGGGGTTTCAGCGTGGAAAAAAACAATTTTCTGCGATTTATTTTCATCTAAATGGATACAGTAAATTCGACCGTCTTTTTTTGGAATTTTTTTTAAAAGTAATCAAATTCATAGTCAAACGAACTTTTAGGCTTTGTTAGATATATATTGGAGTATAGAAAAAAAAACTTATTTGTCGAAATAGTGAAAAATGGCGGCGCACCAATCAGTATAGCAGTACTCGTTTTCAGCCAACCCTCTTCGCGGCACGCAGTAGAACTGTGGTAAATTTAACGGGGTCCTCTAGTTTCTCGGCTGTTTTTTTACGGCTTTTTCAATAATTTTTTACGGGCAAAGCATCGAAATAATCAATCTCATTGTTTTTGCATAATCTTTATTAACATTTAAATAAGCTTTACAAATTTTTTGAAGTCAAAATATATAATAGAATAAAAGTTATAGTGGCCGACAGGAAGACATCAAGTAAAAGAGGTGCTTGACGGTGACCAAGATTGCGGCTGTTCTGCTTATCTGAAATCAAAAAACCAAACGGCATTTCAATCTTCATATTTAAGACTAGCGATTGAACTAGAGTGAATTATAAATTACAAAAATTGACTTTTTCATACACTTTTGAAAATTACATTCTATTTTTTACTTATTTTTTCTTAAGTTTTTCGCTCGTACAAAAAAAAAACTATCGAAGCAATCATGATAATCCTAGTTCAATCGCTGGCTTATAACATATTAAAGATGCTGTATAAATTTGAACAAGATCGGTGCAGTAGTTTCTGAAATATCGTGGTCACCGTTTCGAAAAATGGTGTTTCGAGAAAAACGCGTTTGAAGTTCGCGCATGTGATTTATACTTGTGAACCACTTCGAATATCGAAAAATCCTATGGCACACATTTTCTACACATGTTGTAGATGTGATTTATGAAAAAAAAAATCGATTTTTTCGACCCGAGAAACTAGAGGCCGCCTTAATCCTGGAACTAACAAGGGAAGGTTGCGAGACCGATCTGTCCGATTTCGATCAAATTTGGCATGCTTGTAGAATGGATAAAATACGGCGACTCGTATTTTTTTATATCTGCGGAACCCGATTTTAAAGGGTTGAAACGCACCCTCGAAAATTGGGTGTTTTTCTTTTCTCGTCGATAACGTTTTAACGGTACGGGATATGAAAAAAAATGAAAGTGTCACAATGTTTATTTATTCGTGTACTATACATTGGAGATGAGAACGATATCGTTATCGACGAAAAACGAAAAACACCCCTATTTACGAGGGTGCGTTTCACCCCTTAAAAATCGGGTTCCCCGGACATAAAAAAATACGTGTCGCCTATTTTTACCCATTCTACAAGCATGCCTTTCATCGAAATCGGAGAGGTCGACCTCGCAACCTTTCCTTGTAAGAGTAAAATATTTTCGTTCGTTATATTATCTTTAGCAGTCAAGTAGGAGGAAAATAAAAATATAATGGAAAAAAATAGAGACGAGTTTGAAAAAACGTTAGTTTTTTCGACCGTAATTTTTATATAAAAAGTGGCGTATTTTTTACAATGATCAAGTAATCGAAAAAGCGCTCGTACTTTACTGTTTAAGCAATCTAAGAAGCTATTATTAAAATTTCAAGTCGATTGCACGAAAATTGTTCGAGTTCTGCTGCGTACCGATTTAAGGGAGACTTTGTCCCTGGAGTGCCATATTTCAGATGTTTACATTTTATTTCTTTTAAAGAAAACGAGTAAAGCTTTTTGAGTGCGGTTTTTTCTTGCTTTTATTCATGATATACAGAACGTTAAAAAAATTTTTTTTTGAAAAAAAAAAACCAAAATGGCGGCCGTTGCAGCTCCGCGAAAACAGGTCCTCAAATCGCGGGAGGTAAACGGCTGACATCACTGCCCCCTCTTTGTTGATCTGAAACACAAATTCAAAGCATATTATCAATCTGTGACCCTTTGGTCATGGAATGACGGATGGGTTTTTCGTTTAGTACAAATTTCGGAAAATGGCGGCAATTTAAAAAAAAAATCGAATTTTCGCGTTTTTTTCGCATAAAAAGATAAATAATAAAAGCAAAAATGTATCTATCGAAAAAACGATCCGTCATTCCGTGAAGACATATTTTCTGAGTATGCTCTCCAAATTTCAGGTCGATATGTTAATTACAGCGGTCAGGAGAATGTCAGCCATTTTTAAAAACGTGTTTTCGAGAAAAACGCGTTTAAAGTTTTGTAATGTGTTTACGCAAATGTGTTTATAATTACCGCTAATCGGCAATGTCTGGTCCATAGAGGCATCCCTCCTCTTCTTCTAGCTGCTCATGTTGAGCTGCTAACATCTCCCGCTGCTTTCAAGGACAAAGTCTCCGTTAAAAAAACATGGTTTTGAGAAAAACGTGTTTGAAGTTTTCTAATCAACGTTTTTATAGACGCTACAGCCAATGATGTTTTTTTTCCATAATCTTATGCCACCTATTGGTAGAAAATAAAACTATTTTCATTTGCAACCTTCTCAAAGGATTTTTCAAGACTATTTCCAAAAAAACGATTTAAAATTTTTTTACAGTCGTGACCTCCCTCAATGTGCAGTCGTTTTGCGTTTGATCTTGTGGAGCGTTCTTGTTGTTGATGTAGGGAGGAAAAAGACAATGAAAAAATTGTACAGAACGTATAAGATTTTTTTGTGTCGTTAACTTGTGCATGGAATAAATCTCGTGAGAAATTTCATAAATATTTATCACGTTGTCGTAGGGTTATTAATTGTAATGTAACGAAATGCTGATAATTTATTTGGTAGCCTCTCCCATGCGTATTTATCAAACTGTAAAATGTGTTTTACTCTAGAGTTGAAAATCAACGAATACAACGGAAACGATCATTAACGGGATATGCCTAGTTGTAAAAGTCGAAAATTGCTCTTTTTTGGTACTTTTTAAAATAGAAAATTGCGATGATAAATTTCTATAAAAATGAGGTATTTGAAAAAGTATCATCTCTTAGTATGTTAGTTATTAGTATATTAGGCATAGTTAGTATATTAGTTTATCCTATGATTAATCGAACAAATTTCCAAAATATCAAATTTAAAAAAATTACGAGTCTTTAAAGTGAGTTTTGATTTTTGCGAAAAAAGTGGCAATTTTCCGTTGATCAAATCAAAAGTGTACATCGGAAAAACATCCGTCGATCAAATACTTACACGTTGAAAATTTTTACATCTTTAAAAACCCTAAAAATTCCAGAAACATGGATGCAATAGTTTTTGAGATATTTTGGTCCCCGACTTTGAACACGTACTTTCGAGAAAAAAGCGTTCAAAGTTTCGAACGACGCTTCGCGAGCGTTCCGACGGGCGTCAATATAACAGCCTATACATCTGTCAATTTTGATCCGATCACCTTCAAATGTTCAAGGAACACGTATAAGATGAACTGAAAAATATATTGCTTTTGAAAAAAGTGATTTTTGGACTTTTACAACTAGTAAATAACCCTATAAATAGTCAATAAAAAGTAAATAACCCTGAAAAGAAAATGTTTGGATTGGAAATGTTTAATTGGAAACTCAAGGCGTGCTCCACATGTTGTTCTTCCCACAGGTCC